>VXBC01012721.1:431297-488039 GCA_013399945.1 Ploceus nigricollis | reverse complement strand
ACCTGTCTCCAGGCTGGAAACAAAAGAGGAAGATCTCCGGTTTCTTTCACCTTTAACATGTGTTTTTCACAGAGGCGTGTCCAGCTTTCTAGTGGTGGGACACTTTGCATCACTTCCCTAAATGTCTCTCATGCCAAACCATGACACCTGTTTTCTTTGTGGAAAGAAAGAAGAGGGTCAGTCTGCACTGTGTATCTACACAGAATACTTTTTAGAGAAGAAAGCCAAAAACTGATATTTATATATTTCATTTTTAGATCCTGAGAACTTAATTGTACAATCACATAAAACATGTGGTAAATGTGTCACTAAGGAGGTAATTCAGGGAAGGGAAGCACTAAGTCAAATCCATTTCACTACAAATAAACTAGCAAAATAGGCGACTATTTTGGGTTTATGTACAAATGAAAAGACACAGAGAGAGAGGCATACCTGTGTGGAGATGAGATGCATCCCTTAGTGTATCAGTGATTCTGCCCTCCTGCCCGTCCACATTTTTTGCCCTTTCCTGTGGAAAGCAAGGGGATGGAAGGATGGGAAAAGCTTAGCTGGCTCTTCTCCCATGGTTAGTAGAATATGCTTGGGAACTTGGAGGCTTTGAACTGCTCTAAGATGCCCTTTTCCCCTTTGATTATGAGCAATCTGAGACAAGTCAATGAGTTCTGCATCAATCCTGAATTAACTGTGATTGTGGATCCAACAGTTAAGATCCCTGTGCCTCAACCAACTTGAATACAAAAGCAAATATCCATATGTATTTCATATTTACATGAAAGATATGAAATATATGAAATGCATATATATTGAAAATAGATGAATTTATATTAAATTTATATTAAATACATTCATATTAATGTCTTTCATATGTATAGGCAAATATGTGGTTCTCAGGAGATGTGTGTATTGGAGTGCAAACATTCACCTCTGTGAAATGTTGCCACTTAGGGCAATTTCATTTAGTTTATCTCCGCACAGGTAAAGCATTGGTAATAATATTCATGATAATTAGCCTTATCTTCCTTGAATATTGCTGTTGGTCTGTAGGGAAAAACATTCTTAAAAGCTGAAATTCAAAGGCTTCCTTTCTGGTTTTCATTACCTTTTTAATTAACAATTATTTAAGTGTCTAAATATTTTATTAGGAAAAAATGAAAATTAAAAAAAATCCATAATTTATTTTTAAAACTACTTCCAAATTAAAAGAGATGATCAGAGATGGCTCTTTAGCTCTGAGGTTACCTCCAGGCTGTCAATATGAAAGAACATCTTTCAGTGATTTGAGTTCACATTCATCTCCCCTGAATTTTTAGTCAGCCAAAAGAGAGATAGATGGTTCCCCAAATTAGCCAGCTGCCTTTAAGTAGCAAAGAAACACCCTAAGGCTAGGTACATAAGTTCCCCAGTATGTCCCATCAGCAGTACGTGGGATATTAGACATTCATCCTAAATGATCCAGCTCCCTTTTATCTTTACCTGGGCAGCTAGAGAACAGGAAGGTTGCAAGTTGCTCTCATGTCAGGCCCACAAGATGCTGTTTTCCTGCCCATCTATGCTTCTTTACAGCAATTCAAAACTTTGTCTCAACTATCACAGCTCTCTTTGCAAGGACAATTTTTGTTTTCTAATCGGAGGAATGGAAAAGGATTAGTCCTTCAAGTGCAGACAGCAAGGAATGACATGTACTGAGCTATTTCCCAGACCTAGGAAATCATGTTCCTAAACACACTCCTTTTACAGTTACTCTTTTCACTCCTGATTTTGCATCAAAAGGCAACAGTCGCAAATTTGGATAGTAAGAGAATTATAGTATTAAATGTTTATCTTGTGTGTTTGCTACATGAAAACTTTAATGAAGGGATGATTCTTCAGAAAGGGTAAAGCTATTGGGAGGTTACAAGATCAGCAGCACCCTGCAGCTTCCTGGGTTTTGAGACAGCAGCCACGTGCTGCTCTCCATACTCCTCAGATCCACCACTTCAACTTGAGACAGGAAAGATCACAAGTCCTGTGAACTCTCTCAGCAATGTGACAGTTGATGTTATGAATGTTCCATTCTTCCATTTATGAGGAACATGCAATTCATGCCTTGGTACCATTCAACTGCTTTGAAGCACCTAGACAAATTCACCTGTGGTAACAGACAGCAACTTATCCCTGGGAAGGGTCTCAAATCCCATGACAAAGAACATCAATCTGAACATCAAATTAGAAAAACTCTATTCCAGCAAAACAGAGCAAAACGTTCAAATATGTACTGATCCACAACTTTCTTAGGTAGGATAATGCACACTTTGCTACTTCTGGGAAGGCGTGTGTCCCTTACACCTTTTGCCAACAGTTTGCCTGACACAATGGCATGGATGAGACCTCTGGGAATTCCAGCCAGAGAAGGCCAAGTGCAGCTATTGATTCACTCCACTTTGGGATGGATAAAGCACAGTTCTGAAATAAGAATGAGCATTTTTTTCTCCTGATCCTTGCTCGTCTGGCCTCTATACAGTTGGACATCCTTCCAATGAGGTGAAAACCCCCAACATTTCTGTCCAAACTTGTTCCTCTTTGCCTGTTATCAACTGCATGCTCTGTCTAAACCAGATCTCTACATAAATTTATTAGAAGAAAATTATTTTAGTTGTTTTTCTTTCCTCCACCCACATAACTTTTGAAAATTTTCTAAACCACATCAACTCTTCAAACCACTGGTATAAGATCACTGCTTAAAGAAATCTTTGAGGAAAAAGTCTCCCTCTTCTTTCCTTTAGAATTTTGTTGACTTTTCTATCACTCCCCAGTTTACAATCTGAACCCAGGTAATCTGAGAGGCTGGCTCTTATTTGTAGGAAAAATAGAAAACCTGTGGAAATTCAGAACCTTCTGTATGTCTACGAAGAGATTGATATATGGGACGGTTCTTCCAATGGCTCCAATAAGTGTACATCTGACTTCAAGTCCTGTAGCCACCTTATGTCATAGGGATGGTTGGGGTGGAATGCTTTGTATGGAGTTTTTAAAAATTCTAACAAAATTTTTGTGTGAACTGAAAGAAAACAAGAACTTTGCAAGAGAATGATAATGCTTAAGCCCAGAAAGTATAACTAAAATGTGTTTAACCTTTCAAAAGGTCTCTTGGGGGTAGAAGACCTTAAAAATTACCTTAATGACCTTAAAAATGCACGTAGAAAGACTTGTCTTTCTGGAAAAACTTTGTGGAAACTGCCTANAAACAAAAAACAAACAACCAAAACTAATCAAACTCTTTTTTGATTGCTGCTGAGTTGTTCACTGCAAGCAATATGGACTCTCCACTAGCTTTCATATAAAACAGTATTAGGTAGGTTCAAAAGTATTTTTAGAATGAACAAAACCTCTCTGTATACCCACAGAGATTAGGAAAATATCAAAAACAAAATTAGCTGAGGAGTAGGTTAATGAGCTACAACAAATGTGATGAGTATTTACTTTTGTTTTCTTTGAAGGTTGCTCAAATTTGAACCAGAATGAATTTAAAATAGGTATAAAACCCAGGAAAAAGTAGATAAAGAAATACCAACATCATTTTAAAATGAAGCTTTGTGAGCCTTGATAATTGAAAAGAGTTGTATTTCTACAAAGATATCCTGTTTTCCTAAATTTGTACATGAATTATTCTAAAAACCCAATTTCCATCTTTCTTTACATACTTCATTTAGAGTAGGCTAGGCCCTGGGTAGGACTGTTTGTAGAATTTTTGGTCCTGCTGCCAAGAAAAAAATGTTGCTGGATGCTCTTGAGGAAGGAGGAACTTGATAGTCTTGAGAGAAGAGGATGTGAAATAAAGAATGATGCATCTGAGCACATCTCAGAAATCCCAAAAGATTGAGGATGCCAACCAAGCACATGATATTTCTCCCGATATTTTAAAGTCTGGGCCTGCCAAAACTCAATGCTCTCTTCATAACCATATGGCATGCACGTGATAGCCAGACAAAGGACACCTGCGCCCTGAAAAAGACAGGGATTGATTTCTTTCAAAAGTAATTGCCTACAGCAATATGAGTTTGTTCTGCCTTTCATGTTTTTTTATTGTCATCAAATGGAACTAGAGAATGTCAATCTCCTGAAGGATAAAATGGGATTAAGGTACTGCTGTTCTCCATCAGCTACAGGATTTGGGATTACAGTGAAAGTTAAATGAGTCCAAAGTCCAGCTATTATCTGTATCATATACCTGGAAATTAACTGACGAAAAATGACATTGAAATTCATTTAAAAAACAAATGAACAAAAACAACACAAAACAAACAAACAAAAAAAACTCCAATATGGCCTTCTTATGATGAGATTGGTGAAAACGACAGAGAGAAAATAACACCTGTTGGAACTGCAGATCTTGCATCACCAGTCACATTACTCTGGCCAAAAGAGTATTTTTCTAGTCCTGAATTCTGACCAGCAAAACATCAGCATCACAATGCCTGACCTGGGAGACTATATAAAATAAAATTTCAGGCTAAATTATATAAATACAAATTAAAATGTATTGTCCTGTTTCATAGCAGAAGGCAATAAAGCATCTTTATTGCAACTTTAAGTTGCATTTATGAGAAAAAACAGTTAGGTACCGTAATTTCAAATGAATGGGAGCAAGAAGAATTACTGCAACTCATTCTAATCTCCATTTTATAAAATAAAAGTGTGGTATTAATTCTTATATTTTTATTTCCTGATGATTTTAAAACTGCAGAACAAGCATACTCATGTTTCTGTCACAGTAAAAAAACATCAATATTGTTATAACTTCTCTGAGTGACATTCTTAGAATGGAGCATGTGTTAATAAGCTTCTTATTAAGTATATGCTAATCAGCATATGATTATTGAATGGAACTCCATCAATCTTGCAGCCATTTTCTCTGTGAAAAAATATTCTTTAGGACATGGCTGGGAGAGGAATTTGGAAAAGACAGTCTGTAGATTTTTGAAAACCTGTTGTTAACCCATTATATTTTTAAGAGTACTTTTTTTGGTTCGTTTTTTTTCTTTTCTGTACACATATGAAGCAGTATTTGCAGAAAACCAAATGATGCAAGACAAGCTACTTTCCAGTTTTATGGTACATTGCTCCTGTCCAGATTTTCTGCCCACAGTGTTTCCTATTAAAAACCTCCATCTCTAGAGGAAAATGCAGAAGGCAAATGCCCATTAAAATTTTGCTGCCTGCTTTATCAAGTAGAGTAATTTAATTGCATCAAGTGACTATCTAACTGATGCACTAAAATTATAAAGCTCCAGTAGACCCTCCATCTATAAATCCATTTTACACAAACATCTATGTTGTTAATCACACATCCTTAATGAGATGGACTATAAATATCTTTGCAGGATTTCTACACTTTTTGCCATTTTGCATTACATGAGATTGCACCAAAGTTTGGACATTGTTCAACTTTTCAGAATGCGAATAATTCTTTATTGTTTCTTTTTACTTCCTGTTGTTTTACCACTAGGAGTCCACTGTTTTCTTTTATGACTTAACAGGAGTTAATATCAAAGAAATATTCAATAAATGCTCATTTCTGATAGAACTGAAATGAACAGAAAAGATACATTTGCTGTGCGACAGTGAATATTGTCACATTTCTTATGTGTACAATATTCAGCATGAAATCAAGAACTGCCCACATTATGTATAACTAATCTAATACTTCTACACTTTTAACTGTTAGTTCACTATGTGTTGCATGTCTTGGCTGACTTTTAATTTTACACCAATGCTCATCACTGCATCATGAGCGTCTATAACCTGTTTGCTCTAGCAGACCAATCTCCAGTGCTGAAGGTGTAGCTGACTCCCATTCTTTCAAACACCAGGTGCCTGAATCCCACCTTACTGACAGCGCAATACCAAAGCTAGGAACCCATAGGACATTTTCTACATAAAAGAGATGTCAATCCTGAAGTTCTAGTCAGCGAATGACAGCATCACTCTCATGGTTAAAATTCAAGCTAGTTCTTAAAATACGCACTTTGTTGGTACTTATGATCAAATCTAAGTAGTACTAGAATTAACATTAACAAGCCTCAGAAATTTAAAAACACTGAGATGAGGAGAACATACAGAGTAAAATCTGCCTTGTACCAATATTTAATCAAAATCAATCTGTCCACATCAATTTTTACCGGTGCAGATTTAACCCTCTGTTAACATTGAGATGCTACAGCTTAACTAGTGCTAAGTAGGACCCTGCCTTTCACACTTCTAAGGAGATAATCTCTATCCAGATTGTACCATCATATGAATGCACCTGTGTAAACATTGACACATAATTAATTTTAAGTGATGATTTTAGCCTTCTAACAGTCTTCTATAAAGCGAAGCAAAATGATGTCAGTTAGTGAAGTGCAATTTTTCTTTCATTTTCAAACCAAAGCTATTGTTTGTAAAACAAAGTTTGTATGCATCACAGCAGTGGAGAGAAGTGATTTTCAAAGGGTGAATTTTATCTGCTGGGAAAATACTTTTCCATGGAAAGCATTTTCTAGGTGATTTACAGTGCTTTTGTTTCAAAGCAGAACAAAATAAAAATGCTGAAGAGCTCATTATATTTTCAAAGTAGACTTCTTGAAGATGGGGGAAGTAGGAGGAAGAAATAAAATTTGAGCCTCTAAAAAAATTACAGGGAGATGTTAAAAAAATTTAGAGCAACAGTCTCAGTAGCAATAAGAAACTACACTCTCATCTCCAGCATAAGATTTGAGAGCAGGAGGAAGAAGGGTAATTATTATGCCCAGCTACCAAGAAGGCTGTTGTGGTCTAAAATATTCAGATCTCATAGAAGTACTTAGCTCTTAGTCACTCCTCATCACAAAACATCTGTTATTCATGATTCTGCCTCATGATTTAGAAGCCAAATGGTTAGTAGGAGATTTAAGTACAGCCACTTGGATCTGGCTGACTAAATTTGAAAATTACTTCTGAAATTATAAGTGTTTATTCTGAGACCATCCTTGTTATGACTCACTAATATACACAGTTGTCTGTTCTTCAGAAAATCTGAGTGATGTATAAAGAGCCACTTTTGCAGAAGGTGGAAAACTCCTTTTCCTAAAGGTTTTAAATTAAAAAAGTAGTAGAATTCCTGTTCCTTAAAAACCAAGTTTTGAGTATTTGAAAATGCACAATGTGAAGGATGGCCAGCACTATGGATGCTCCAGCAGGCTCTAACTGCTCTCGCCAGCCTGTAACCACCCTCCCCTTCAACCCTCCTTCGCAACCTCTCCTTCTCCCCACCTCTTTCTCCCCCCGGGCTGCCCTGGCCACAGAGGCACACCTGATAATTAACTTTATGCTTCTCTGCAAGAAGCAGTCAAGAAGTTTCTCTGAGGTTTGGCAGGGACAGAGGTGGTATTGGGAGCGTAATCCCAACACAGCCATGCTAAGCACAACATCCCCAAATGATGGCCCTACACCTACCACCACACTGCCTCTTGGAGTACTCCCTCTGTGCTGTCCAGGAAATTCCTCTGGACTGCACGGAGTTCCCTTCAGCCGATGCTAGCCACTGAAGTCTTTTGCCATCTCTTTCACAACACCAGCAGCCACACTGAGGTGTACAGAACAACTCCAGGATGAACACCAGGAGCTGAACACTGTAGAGCTGCGGCTCTACAGTGGAATTAACTTTACCAGCATCAGGGAGAAAAGTAAAAGAGTCAAAGGATGCTCTGCCTGAATTCCCAATGCTCCCCTATCCTAGAGATTCGGAAGTGAAAGAAGGCCAGACCACGCCTCCAGGGGTTTATAAACAGACTAAAACTGGTGGGCGGGTACAAACAGCCAGCCAATGGGATAACCTTAGGGGAGGAGTAAGGGGAGCAGTTTACAGAGCCAGTTCCAATGAGAGCAAAGGGGAGGAGAAAGGGGTGTGGTTTACATCAGGGGTGGATACAACTTAGGGAGAAACCAACTTGGAACATTGGGAGGGATTTGGAAGCAACCATTATCAAAGAACCCAGATTACAAACCTGAAAGCTGGGGTAGCGCAAACACTAACCACAACATTCAGCAGCACTCCCAGAGGCATGCTGTGACTCTGCCAGCACCTTGGAGAAGAGGAGGAAGGAAACCCATAGCCCATTGCATCAACTAGCTCTCAGGAAATGAGTTAATTGGACTTGTTGCACCCTGAATTAGCAGCCTATGAGAAGCTTCTCAGGGAGCATCCAGCACTGTGCTCATCTACCACTCCTTCTCCCTCGCATGTCCTTTGTACTTTTCATAAAAAGTAAGAACTGGGAAAGAGGGTTTTCCAGAGGAGTATTACACAGAAAGACATTTACAGGGTGATCAGACTGGCCAGAGACTGCTGGTACACACATCCTGACAAGAACATTGTATAAAATAACCCTTAATAATTTAAAACAAACTCCGTTCAGTAGGGTGGATGTGCACGTATGTTTTTCTCCACCAAAACCTGCTCTGCACAAGTGACGAAGGTTGCAAGGGACGCTGACAGGCTGGAGAGGTGGGTCTGTGTGGATGTCAAGAATTTCAACAAGGCCAAGTGCAAGGTTCTACACCCAGGTCAGGACAATCCTAGACATATCCACAGGTTGGGTGGAAAAGTGATTGGGAGCACTGAGGAGAAGAACTTGGGGGTGTTGGTTGATGAAAAACTCAACATGAACCAGCAGTGAGCACTCATAGCCCAAAAAGCCAAACAAATCTTGGGCTGCATCCAAGCCCCATGGCCAGCAGGTTAAAGGAGGAGGTTCTACCTCTCTGCTCTGGTGAGAGAACCCACATGCTGTGATGTATCCAGGGCTAAGGTTCCCAAAATTTAAAGGACATGAAACTGCTAGAGCAAGTCCAAAGGAGGGCATGAAGTTAATAAGGAGGTTGGAGCACCTTCCAGGCTGAAAGCTGGGGCTATTCAGCCTGGAGAGGAGAAGGTTTTGTAGAGACCTCAAAGAACCTTCTCGTATCTGAAGGGGCCTACAGGGAAGCTGGAGATGGACTTAGGAGCTGTAGTGATAGGACAGGGAATAATGGCTTCAGGCTGAAAGAGGGAAAATTTAGGTTAGATATTAGGAAGAAATTCTTACTGTGCGTGTCACCACAGGTACTGGAACAGGTTGTCCAAAGAAGCTGTGGCTGCCCCATCCTTGGAAGTGTTCAAGGCCAGTTTGCATGGATGTCTAAGCAACCTAGTAGAAAGTGTCCCTGCCTATTGCAGGGGTTTGGAAGTAGATGATCTTTGAGGTCCCTTCCAACCCAAAACATTCCATGATTTTATGATTCTGTTGTTTGTTGTCTAACCATAGATTTTTACTCCATGGTCTCTCGCCACAAGACAGATGGAAAGCAAGATTATTTTGTTATATGCAAAATATACTGTCACTGCTATTTATCTCCACTCTGCAAGAGGAAATACCAGGCAATGAGTTTTTATGGTGAGAAGAGATTTAAATAAATATAAATGGCAGGGAGTGTGTCCAGTTATTTGGACCAAAAGGCAGGCTGCATGCTCACATGATGTAAGTCAACATAGTTCTTTTCAGGTTAAATATTCAGTGCTCAGATCCACCAGTCTGATCCAGAGAAAGGATAAGTTTCAGAACTGGTTATTATTTATTTGAAGTAAATCACTGGTTATCAATTCATGCATAGCTAACAGAGGACTGCACAATTTATTTTAATCTCATCTGCATATTAAATCTTAATCTCTCTGCACCTGAATTTCTTTGTTGTAATGATTTTCTTTTCTGTTGAAGGTGTAAAGTATTTGGAACAAAGATGTTTTTATAACCTGGATATGCCCACACATATTTTGGCATTTGATATATTTTTAAATCAGAAAATCTGATGTGAAAAATAAAAATGTATTAGAATATATTAAAAGAGGTTCTGTCTTCCAGATGCAAGCTCAGGGTAAGAAACCTCTTCTGAACACTGAGTTTATCCCAACCATGCATAACATCACTATTTTAGGACGTGGGAATAAAGAGAAAATTAAATAGGTCATCAAATGCTGTTATTTTCTGCATTCATCCTGAAACTCCAAAATACATTTTCCTCAAAAGAATTTATCAAAATAGGAAAATATTAAATCAAAGAAAACAGCCTCCTGAGACTACAATATGAATTAATAATGTTCTTATTGTATCAGTTGTCTGAGATGGCCTGATTTTATACCAACACTTCTTAAGACTGCTTTAACTAAGTAAACACCAGAGAACATTAATATACAAGATAGAATAAAATTATTCATTAAAAACATAAGGTGAAGCATTACGTATGAACTTTCCTAAAGTCAACAGTCATTATGAGCATCTGACATAAATTATGAATGCAACATCATGCTGCTAATCTGAAACTTTAATATGTAAAAGTGCATTTAGAAATAGCTTGAGAGCATCTCTCTGTGTGAATAAACTTTATATATCAGTATGCCTTCTGGTTAGGAGCCAAAAGTCATAGGTTGGAAGAATAATTCAATTTCATTGTCTAAGAACTGATGCTACTTAGTCATCTTCCCATGATTAGGTGAAAAAGAAAACCCAGCAGAATATAGCAGCTACAGTGGGTAATAATGAATATAAATTTAAACTCAGTGAAGTGTTTAGCAGTTAAACTGCAGTACAACCGTGGAGTAGAAGAACCTTCTGGAGTAAAGGAACTAGTACATAAGAAGATAAAAACCTTTGGGTTGTTTCTGTTTGTTTCATGTTTTGGGTTTTTTGGGTTTTTTTGCTATTGTTGGAGTTTATTTTGTTGTTTTGTTTTGTTTTGTTTCACTTTTACTCACACATTATTAAGGAAAGAGCAGACTATCTTGAATTAATGTTCAGAAAATCTGGCACAGTGAATACTTTTACCAGAAGCACAAAATCCTACACAACTGATCACTGCAAGCTGTTGCGTAAGTTCTGTTCCAGAGCTCAGTGTAATAAAAAAAAGTGTGCAGCAATGAGACCAGGATATTGTCTGTTCACTTCCTGTGCTATAATGAGCACTGGATATCTCTCTCAGTCAGACAGAATAAGGTTTATTTTTATAAATAATAGTGCTTTCACAATGGCTCTTTCACCTTTTTTCATGCAGGATATTCGTCTTTCTGGACAGGAAAGAGATGTGAAACTCATTCAACACCAAATATCATATAAATATTATGTTAAGATTAGATATTGGGGAAAAAAAAATCTTTTCTGAAAGAGTTGCTGGGCGTTGGAACAGTCCTTCCTGGGAAACGGTGGAATCACCATCCCTGGAAGTGTTCAAAAAGAGTGTGGATATGACATTTAGGGAGATGGTTTAGCAGTGAACTTGGTGGCACTAAATTAATAGTTGGGCTTGATCTTGATGGCCTTTTCCAACCTAACAGATTCTATGATTAGAAATAATGGGAAATAGGAAAATTTTGCAGAGAGCTTCACAAATGTTGCAAGACAGTCATGGCCAGGCCCAAGACAAAAAGATAGGCTAAGGTTCTAACAGGTTCCAATTTGAAGATGCTGATCTCTGCCTGCTAACCAGTTTTATTAGTCCTCCTGAAAAAAAAACAAGGGCTACCAACGACATTTACAGAAAAACATTTTCTTGGAATGCTTATTACCATAATCATTGCAAAGACACAGAAACCATATAAAGATTAACAGTCATTAAATGGATAGAGATGTGTACAGTGAATAAAATTAAGTGTATTATTAATATAATGTTAAACAGAACACCAATGCTGATGAGAATGAACTGTGTATAATGAATAATGGGGAAAACGCATGCTGAAAATAAACATTAAGAACATACAGAAGTTCTAAAAAGGTAAAAGATTTGAGAAGGACAATATTTGTATAACTAAAGTTATACAAATTGTCTGCACAATATGATGTGAAGAAATGATTTACTGTTCTTTTTGTTGACACTGGTTAGAAAACTAGAACAAGGTTAGCGTGTTAGGGGCAGATATTGAAAATACTGTAGGCTGAAACTTGTGTGGCCATGAACGTTTCTGCGGTTCTTTTAAAGATGTGCTTGGAAGCCACAGCTGTGCCCAAGGAAAGATCAGCCCAGTATGCACTTCACCCTCTGAAGCTCCCATCTGAGTGTCAGGCAGGAGTGCTGAAAGGAAATGGACTTCCTTCCCAAGACTTCAAGAAGTTGAAGAGCAGAGCAAGGCAAGACCTGTATGAATGCAGTTTCTGCATCTCATCACTGACCAGGTGATGTTTCTCTGGTGAGTGTGTGTTCTTGATGAGGCTATACAGAGGTTCTGACCACGTTTTCATAGTTGTCTTTAATTAAGAATTTTTCTTTTCTGTGATACCTGCCATTGTGTGGGCAGAAGTTAGATAATGTTTTGTTCCCTCGTAGATTTAAACAAGAAGACAGATGAGGTCAAGAACGATATTGAATAATGTCATACATCTTTACAATTTGAACGTGTTACAATACAAAGTGGTATTTCATGCCTGTAAGCAGCTGTTTTTTTCAGTGACTACCAGGACCCTATTTAGGACATAACTTTGTTTAAAAGCTTTTTTATCAATGGGAAACTAAAAATCATGAAATTAAAATGGTTTTTTTGACAAGTTTCTCAAACATAATTTCAATATATGCTTAATCATGAGCCATTTTTGTTTTAAGACCTCTGATATATTAAAGTTAGCCATTTCAGTAGTTGCAAAAATGATTTTATAACTGGTTTTGGGATCATATTGTCTTTGCAAAGGTACATTCATAGTCACTTACTCATCTCATCTGCCCTTTATTTTTAAAATGTACTTTATAGATGTAAGAATTGAAGCTTCAAAATAAAATCTTTCCTGTACATAACAACACATGAAAAGACCATTTATTTCCACTTTTTGTTTATTCTGGAACAATTAAGATATTGATAATAGCTGAGATATGATGACAAATGAGATGAGAGAAAAATCGCTCCTAGCTGAAAGTTTTGAACTTCGCTAATTTTCAGCAGAGCTTATAGTATTGCTAATTAACATAATGTGATGGGTAAAGAGCACTCAGAAGTTACTTGTTTTCGAAGGTGATAGCTATAATATTCCCAGTTCCTAGAATGACTAAAAACCTGGGTTAAAGAGCAGTCATAAGTACATAAAACAGGAAGAAAGCAGAACTAAGGAACCTGAATTCAACTACGAGGACAGGTTTAAGAAATTGGGATCGTTCAGCCTGGAGAACAGAAGGCTTTGGCGTGACCTGATTGTGGCCTTGCAGCGGCCTCCCAAAAGCAGCCTACAGGAGAGATGGAGAGACACTATTTACAAGGGCCTGGAGTGTCAGGACAAGGGGGAATGACTTCAAACTGAAAGAAGGTTGTTTCAGATTAGATATTAGGAAACAAAATTACTGTGAGGGTGGTGGGGCACTGGCACAGGTTGCCCAGAGAAGCAGAGGATGCTCCATCCCTGGAAGTGTTCAAGATCAGGTTGGATGGGACTCTAAATAACCTGATCCTGTGGAAGATGTCCCTGCCTATGGCAGGGGATTGGAACTGGGTGATCTTTAATGTCCCTTCCAAGCCAGGCCATTCCATATTTCCATGAAAATCTAAGTTGCCAAGTCCCCACTCATCTCTCATATAAGTCCAAAGCAATCAAATTTAACAGGTCACTGCTGAATATATCCCAGGCACTTGAATTTCTGTCTGTTTACTCTGAGCAGGACCCTTCCTGTCAATGGTCTTCAGAAAACAGTTATATAGTACAAGCTAAAAGCTCATTTTGTGTCAGCTGCGTTGGAGTCAAATCCTTGTGACTGGCAAAGAGAAGCCAAGAATTAGTTGGTGGACTAAGTAAAATAATACTCTGCTGCATGCACAAGTTACTCTAAATCTGATTACAATTTTGTTAAGATTCACATGCCAAATTAATCCAGGAAAGTCTCATTAATAATACCTTCAAAGTTGTTTCACAAAAAGTCTTGGTTACACTTACCTCTTTCTTCTTACGACTGGTGCCTGAAAAAGGTCCTACTGCAGGTGGCAAAGTATTGCTACATACAGCAGATTTAGGTCCACTCAGAGCTATAGTAACACCTCTGATTTCAGCTTAGACTTCACTAAGAATGGCACAATTTAAGCTCCTATGTAACTGTAACACTTTACATGGAACACTGAGGCTGCTGCTTAGTACTTCTGAAATCCTTCTGCTCCCCATTCTAGAGTAGAAGCTGTAATATTTTCAGTAGCAAATCTCTCAACAGCATGTTGTTGTGTTCCACTGTAATCCCCAGCTTTGGCCTCACACTCTCTAAGACTGAGTGCTCATACAGCATTTATGTTATCTCTGGAATGAACCTTCTCTCACCAACATGACAGATTTCATTGCTCATTTTCTGCCCCTGTGGTAGTGTACACTGGGGAGATAAGAAATATGTTCAAATTCAATTATTTGATTATGATCTGATTACACAGACATCAAAATACAAACAAGATCTAAATATAATTTTCCAAAATAATCATAATACAGTTGGATTGTTCCCATGCACATCAACTAAAAAAAATTAAATCCGCTAAATCCACAACATCTTTGCTGTTTATTTTTAAGGCATTTTTTATTTTACAAAGAAAAATAATCCATCTCCTACACATACTGCACTGATAAGACTCAATTAAATTTCATGACTACCTCTTTAATTTGCAGAACAAATGCAACTAAGTTTAGGAAAAATACATACCTTATGAATCTTTGTGAACCTCAGGAATTCTACCAGAATGGAAGTAAAAAAAAAAAATAAAGCTGATTTTTCATTTCTGTAAAGACAGGGATGAATCCAGCTTGCTAATACAACGTTATAAATCTCTGACTCAATATCCTGAGAGATAATGTCTGATTTTGTCCCTTATTGGCTACTCAAGAGCCATATTATAAATCTTGCAAATATCCCTGGGTTAATTTTGGCAAGGTACCTGCTCCCCCTCACTTCTAAACCATATCTGTGTAAAGCACAAGGGGAGAAGAAATAGATTATGTGTTCTCTGAAGTGTAATCTTAACTTATTCAGAAATATCTGTGCAAAGTCAAACAGCTTTATAGATATCTTTTGTTAGCCAAAAGAGTAGTGCTGCCCATCTCACAGATCCCTGAGCAATTAGGTGTCCTACAAAGAATAAAATTTCATCACTATAGAAGGTATGAGTTGTCTCACAGGTTGTAATGGCTTAAACCCAGCTGGGAATTAAGCATGAAATAGCTGTTTGCTCAACCTTCCTCCAATTAACAAAAACCCAAAACATCAGTGCGCTGTCAACAGCATACTCATTCCTAATCCAAAACACAGCACTGCAACAGCTACTGAGAAGAAATTAACCCTACCCTAGCTGAAACCAGGTATTATTTTCACATGTCTGTAGATATGTTTCTAGGAAGCAGGTATGTTCTTTCCATAAATGTCTAGACTTTTCAATTTTTCAGAAAACTTCTAAAAATATATTTTTGATTAGGCCACTGTTTTTGTAAATGAGTAAAAATTCGGTATTAAAATATGTCTTGAGCCTCTCAATGCTTTGTTAGTTGCATGCTGATCTTATGCAATGAGATGGAATGATTAACTGACTTATCATCACATACTATTTCACAGGGGTACCTGATTTATTGCTAATACATTTTGTTTTCCGCATGATATCAGATACAATGCTCAATAAATTAATTCAAAACTGAAAGGCAAATTCTTAGATCCTGAGCAGTCATTTAATCTGTAAGTGGGTATAAGTAGGATCAAGTGAGAGTTTTGGAATGACATTTTTCTATTATACATATTTAAAATACACTGTGAAGATGTACAAAATGGTTCATCTTTCCCAAATTTGCCTTTTGTAGATTATGGAAACAATGCAGAAGCAAGAGAACCATTAATAGTTTAAGGAGAAGTATCTTACACCTACACCTAATGGCAGCAGTAGGAAGGGGTTACTGGTCGGCTTACTTCAGCTAGAAAACAACTTCACATGCACTTTGTATACAAAGCACCTATGATTTGTAGCTAAAACAGGGGATGTTTCCAGGCCACTGTCATACGAAATGGAAATATTTCACAGGGATAGAGGATTGCCTGCTCTGAGTGTTAAACTTAGCAGTGTTTTTAGCATCTTCACTCACTGAACTGGTTAAGGCTATGAAAGTGGTTTGGAAACAGAGTAAGCAGTAAAAGTCCTCTATCAAGGTCAACACCATTCATGAGAAAAACCCATTTTTTGGCCCTACCAGTAACATCTGAAATGCCCATCCCTACTTTCCTTGTCAGAGCAGTAAGTAATAATCCTTGTCATTAACCACACCAGTCTTAGCAATTGCCACATAAGAGACCAACTCTGGGACCCAGAACTTTGGTCCAGGTCTTGTATTGATGGACAGCTACAGCCACAGGAATAAGAGATCCCAGAACTGCAAAGCACAAGATGTTTGGAACTTTTACTCTTTTGTTTTTAGGGTCATTATCTATCACATTGTAATTCAGCATACAGGTTCATTTGCTTTTGAAACGGAGTCATGTTATGTCCTGAATTCAAAAAGAGTTCCATCCAATTTAAGAAGCACCTCAGACTTTGAAAAACTGTTATTGAGTTCCTGCTGGAAGACATGGGACTGAGTCAAAGACAGCACCATTCTAAAATCACTTTGTCTAATTAAGACTTAAGAGGAAGTGCAAAACAAAAATGAATAGAGTTGGGCAAAAATAAAGTAGGGTAGCTGTTTTTCAAAGACCAACATATAATAATAGTGACATTTTAGTTAAAAAATTAATCTGAGCTCTCTCTACTTGTTCATTTCCATACAGCACCTTCACCTACAATCTCTAAATACTCTCCCTTTGTCAGACTGAATTCAGAACAGATGACTCACATCCTGCATTAGGAACAACGTTTATTATAAAAGAGGATATTTTCACTAGTGAAGGGTAAGATTTTTATCCTCAATCTTTGTGTAAGGGTGAGTCAAACAATACTTACCAGCTTTAACAATATGAATCCTACCTGAAACCACATCCTATACCAGCATGAAGTTCTGGTGATTTAATCCTACACACATAGCTCATTAATATTTGGTTCAGTCTTTGCTTTGATTTGACCATCATGTTGTTTTACTGATGATGCTGTAATTTTAAGCTCAACACTGTGTTCCTTTTATTTATTTTTTTCTTTTAAATCATTATTCTTTAAACAAAGCGCATAAACAAATATAAATTTCTAATGTGCAAATACAGCTCTCAGGACTAGGGTGAGTTAAATGGGTTATCTGATTGCCATTTAGCTTTCTTCCTAAATTAAGTCACCATTCCTCATAGCTGAGTTTTAGATGACTGGACATTCAGACTGCTACCAGGCTGAGTTCTAAACATCGCAAGGGGATGAATACCCTGTGCTTTCCCTTCTCATCTCTTATGTTGCAAAATGAAGAAATTTAAATTCTGTTTAACAAGGAAAAAAAAGCTTGAAGAAAATTTGTTTATATTTTGAAGGGAATGGGAGGAGAAAGAGAAGCAAGTCGTATCCCAGCCTAACTGGTATACAAAGAAGAGCACTCTGACAATGAGTTGAAGACCTGTGTTCAGAAACCTTACCTGTTTCAAGCAGAGTTCTCCCTCAGACTCTTGTGATGAATAAACTAAGGAAGGTGGAGGTGTGGAAGACATTTTAAGATTTATACTTGTCATTTCAAATGATGATCTAGCTATAATTGTGAGTAATAACCATAGAAAC
The DNA here is from genome assembly GCA_013399945.1 of Ploceus nigricollis. Lineage (NCBI taxonomy): Eukaryota > Metazoa > Chordata > Aves > Passeriformes > Ploceidae > Ploceus > Ploceus nigricollis. Next base: position 470,341 of record VXBC01012721.1, on the reverse strand, counting down.
TTAAAGAAGGTAAGCTAAGCAAGTTTAAGTTAATAAATAAATAAGTCTTAACAGGATTTCAATATTCCAAGCTCTTCATTGCCTCTGAAATGTCAAGAAAATTCAAAAATCACTACAGAAGATTAATAAAGAGTTGTGTAATCAATAAGCTTAGATCCATAATTGTCACCAAATATCCTTCCCCTTCTCAAAAGTAATGCTAGGTTCTGGAATGAACAGTTTTTTTCTTGAAGAATATATGGCATAACACAGCCCCTTCCGTAACTTAAAAAGTAATTTTCTCTCCTTTCCCATTGTTTATGTATTATTTTTTCCTCTGGTCAGATTGTAAGAGTAGTCCACATTAACAGCTAAATGACCAAGAAGCTGTATGACCAAGAAGCTGTATGACCAAGAAGCATATTTGTGACTTGCTTATTTGCAGTCTGATTGATAGCAAAAAAAAAAAAAAAAAAAGGAGAATATGTGAAGAGAGGTATGAGGATGTGGCAACAGAGCCAAGTAGTCTGCAGTTTTAAAAAAATTCAGAGACAACAAGAAAGGACTTTTACCAAAGTGTTCTATAAAATAAAGAAATATTTATTAATTTTCTCTATTAAAATCGTACTGACATGTTGGATGGAGTGAGTACTTTAGACATATCCCTGGATCTACAGAAATCTGATAATTAACTTTTCTGACAAACAAGATATATTTTTATGGTGTTTTGGGGATGCAGTTCTAGCTTCAAAGACTATTTTTCTGTGATCCAATGCAGCCTGCCCAGAGCAATAAAACTATGTGTGAGCGGTAGCATAGAAATGTCCAAAGGAAAAGAAAAACCAAGGCACTCATGGTGTAAGTTTATGCTGTTACCTGATGTAAACACAACTCATTTAAAAACAAAAACCAAAAACAACCAAAAACTTTAAAAAAACCCTTAAGAACAAACAAGCAAAAAACCCCACCAACATGATAAATTGAATGCTTCCAGAAATATATATTAACCAGAATAGAAGATCAAAAAATGGGAGGAAAAATGATAAAAGAGATGAGGAAACCTTTGTGAGGGAGCTAGGGAAATATCTGGCTGCAGGAAGAGTTGAGGACTAGGAGAGGAGCTGGAAAATGAAATCAGGCTGCCTGGTAAAACGAGGTTAAATCCACTAGCAACAATGAGCAAATCAAAAGACAAAAGTTAAATTAAATGGCAGGGCAAGTTAATGAAGTAGCAGCAGTGAATTAAAAACAGGCCAAAATCCAAAAGGCAGCAATGGAAAAGTTAATCAAATGGCAACGGTGAGGTGAAAAGTGGCAGAGTTAATTAATGGCAGCACAACTCAGACAGATAGTCAAATGGCAGGGAAAGATTAAAAACTGGCAATGCTTATCAGCAGCAGATGACATTTGATGACACAGACTGTGTGGAGAATCTAGAAGGTGGATTTTGTACAAATGCTGCAATATCTTTTTGGAGGAGATTGGGAAAGGTCTTCCCTGGAGCCCAGCACAGCTTGGAGCAGGCAGACTTAGCCTGCTCAAGAGATAAGGTACAAACAACTCTGTTGTGGGGACTTGGTGCTTATTTCCTCAGGGAAGGGGAACTCCCTCTCCTGGGCACTGTTTTAGCAGGAACTATACTTGAGAGTATAACCTTCTGCATTTTGGCTCTAGCTGACTTGTTGCTAAAATATCCAGACCACTCTTTAAAGGAATAAAAATAGCACCAAACAGCATTGCCAATTTGTTAAAAAAAAAAAAAAAATCTGAGAAACAGGGAAACAGGGACATATTCCTAAATTTCTCCCTATGTTTTTGCCTGGATACTAATGTATAACCTTCTCAATCACTCTGTGAGACCACAATTTCTATATGTGCAATAGGTGAAAAATTTTGGAAGCCTTTTTGAAAGCTGAATATCCTAAACCTACTGTATCATTCCTATCAGCATATTTTTAACTTCAGCATAAACCATTAAGCAGCTTGTGAGCAGTGACTTACTTTAAAAAGCACATTTGTTTTTTCTCAGACTGTTGTATTATATTTCCATTCATTGTTTTTCATGTTTTCCACCAACCTGCTTGAAACCATAAGCTGCAAAAGCAAAGCCAACAGAGTTGGTTATTACACTAATACTGGGTTGCAGTCAAGCAGAATATTACTGCTCATCTCATGTTTTTCTAGCTTTCTACTAAAATGCGAGACAAAACATAAGATGATGTTTGGAAAAAGGAAACTCACAGCAATATATTGGCAAAATACATTAACTTTCATCCTCTGTGACTAATTTTGGGTTTCCCACACACCAAGAATTGCATAAAAGCAAAGAGAAAGAAGTGAACATGTGAAAAAGGTATCTGAATTTTCTATCTAGTGACATCCCACAGTGAATTTTCTGCAACACTGTTAATGAAAATTGGTAGCTTCTCCTATGGGAAAACAATCCTACCAAAAAAGAAGCAAAATTAGATACAGAACAAAAAATAAAGGACAGGCAGAGGGAGCTGAGGCTGTTCCACCTTGAGAAGAGATGAGTGAGAGGGGACTTCATCAGTGTCTGTCAGTGCCTGCAGGGAGGGGTCACAGCATGGACCAGGCTCTGCCCAGTGGTGCCCAGCAATGGGACAAGAATCAAGGGGCAGAAATGGATGCACAGAAAGTTCCACCTGAACATGAGGAAGAAATTCTTCACCGTGCAGTGACCAAGAGCTGGAACAGATCCCCCAGAGAGCGTGTGGAGTCTCCCTCACAGGAGATAGCCCAGAACCATCTGGATGCCATCCTGTGCCATGTGCTCTGGGGTGACCCTGCTTCAGCAGAGAGGTGGGATCAGATGACCCACTGTGGTCCCTTCCAACCTGACCCATTCTGTGCTGGGATTCTGGGATTCTCTGATAGTGTAGACCTAAATATAAATGTCAACATCCTTAGTAAAGTGAAGCACCATGATCACCATTTCCATCACAGATTGTGTATTTCCTGCAGGATTTCCTACTCAGGGGTGTCAATCTCACCCATAAACCCATCAGTGAATCAATACCTTGATAGGCTCACTGCAGTGCTCTTTTATTTCTCAAAGAACATACTCATCTATCACATGCAGATTAATAAAATCTGGTTTAATTATATTGAATATTGTTGTAAACTATCCTCATTCAAGGTCACATGTTTGGAAAATATGCGATGAGAGGAGACTGGAGTGGTTGAGGGTTGGGATTGGCTTCAGAACAGCCAGTAAAGACACACCTGTTAAAAGCACACCAGAAAAACTTTAGAAAACAATAGCAAAGCTTATTAAGTCATCAGAATAGTGAAGATAAAACAGTTTAAAAGGTGCATCATAATCACATGCCTAATATGCCTTTTCCAATGTTCAGGATAGCATTGAACACTGCTCTGTCAGCAGGAATCTTTACATTAAATCTTGTCCAGAGATTAAGAGGAGACAGAAGGAATTGTAAAGTTACAAGTTCATACCAGACAATGATATTTGTACAACAGCACAGCTTGAGCTCCCCATCCTTAAATTTTAAAGGAAAAAAAGTCTTAAAGGGTTACAGTGTAGGCAGGATGGAAAATTAAGGAAGGCAAAACTTATTAGCTTCATGTCATTATGACTAGCAAATCCTAGAGCTACCACAAAGACAACAAAGTATGTCTTAGGTATTCTAAAATGTCTCTAACATTAAAAAGAAAGCAATAAAAGATTAAGATGTGTAAATATTGCTTTCTTTAGCGTAAAAATATCAGCCATGTTTTTTTAGTTAAAAAATAAGTCAGAGCTATTCTTCTTAAGCATTTGTTTACACACAAGCAAAAAGTGGCAATTTGATTAAGTAAAATACCTGTAACAATATCTGTATAATTGAAGTATCTATTATTTTCTTAAAAACAGCATGTATCTGCTGTAATACTAACTACTGTTCATTGAACAGAGTGAAAATCCTTTAGACATTCCTGGGAAGAGTGTTCAAAATGCTATGCTAATAAAAAGAAGACCTACACCTACAATAGATGAATACATCACTTCTAGTTTTGTGCCAATAAAAATGAACCTGAAGCTAATGATTCAACATTCAGAAACTTCAAGGAAGGGAGGAAGGAACACTTACTCACATGGATGCAGATGCTCCAGTGGAGCAAACTGTCATAGCTACTCAATGGCATGAGAACAATGTGTACAGCTGAGAACACGTCCTTTGGAGGTAAATACTGGAGGGGGGGCGGGGGGTGGGAAGAAAAAGGCACTGTTGAAGATGCAGATTTCCCATGACCTTTCAACATGTTTACATAAAGACAACACTTCAGAGCTTAGAGATGCTGTTTTTCAAAATAACTGATGTATGAAATAGTCACGTACAAGGGAAAAAATCTTTACTGCTTGGCCATGGGCTGTGATCCACCACCTCTAGTGGAAAATGGGAATGAAAAGATGTTCTGAGTAAAATGAACCCTTGCATATCATCCAAAGCCCTTCTGCTTAATGTTTCACAATGTTTAGTGTTCACAGTGTTTTTTTGTCAACTTAGGCTGACTCATAGATTGCATCTGACTCTCTGAGTATTCTTTACCCATTGTCTCTGCCAGAGAAATGGCTGTGTGGAATATGGGTGCCAAACTGGAAATGCCTTCATGGTGAATTTTGAGGGCTCCCTTTAGTAAGTAGGGAGACAGAAAATCATAAAGCTCAGCCAAGATGTACTATTTATAAAAACCAATGTAAATGTAGTGAGAAAGTTCAGAAATGATCACGGGAACCTCGCCATGTGCAGACCTGAGAGCAGCAGGCAGTAAAGCTGATAATGGTAACTCCATCCAGCAGGAAAGTCACAAGAAAAAACCTACAACACAAGGCTGAAAAAGGCAAAGAAGATGGGTGTTTGACATTTATTGCATTTTTTCAGTCCCAAAGTCACTACTTTTTGTGTACCAGTAGTCTCACCTTATCTACACACATTTACTATGAAATTGGTTGTACAAGCTGATGTTCATGAGTGTGATATAAAGTGTTCAAAAGCTCCACAAAAAGGCAATTTTAATTCTGTTTTCTTTATACTACTCCAAGTAATAATAGTACTATTGTGTTGATAATACTAGATGTGATAGTAGCAGGGGGATTTCTAAAAACAACTTCTGGATTTTTTGTATGCCACATATGTCCCTGAACAATAAACTACTAAATGTTTTGGTCAAGCTCAAAGCCTAATTGACTTTAAGGGAAAATAATGACATATATCCGAAAGTCAAAATTAGATCCTCTTAATTAGAAGTTTAATATACTAACTACACTAAGGAGAAAATAAAGTCAGTCTAGGAATTTTGTCAAAGGATGAGGGGTCTCTAAACTGTGCCTGTAACTTTTAGTATTCATTCTTATTACAATGAAGTCTTTTTAGTCATAGGTTTTATTATTCTTGTTTGTTTCAGCTTTAAAACTCACAAAATGAACAGTACAGTGAAACCAGTTCTCAGTAAGATGATGGCACTTAAACTCCAGTCTTGAACAGTCAAACTTGCTGCATATACTCAGAAGCCTGAAATTGTAATATACATATTTTCATCTTTACCCACAACTTGGTTCCATTTATGCCAATGTGAGCTGGACACAGCCTTGAAGTGATTACTTGCATTTTCTTTATTAAAATGAGAGGATGTCCACTTACTTTACATGCTTACTTAGAGAATGCAATAATGGAAAAGGCACATTTGAAATGCTGAATTTTCAATACATTTATCCTATAAGGTATTTTTCATACGCAAGAGGAGAAAGTCTAGAGTGCAATAGGAATATATAATAAAACTCTTATTTTCCTCATTTTAGTTACCTCTTCTGAAATTCTTCAGGAAAGAGCAAATTGCCAAAAGGAAAATGAAAATGTATGTAACAGTACATTGAAAGAAAATGGTGTTTAGTGTCAGTTAACAAAAAATATGGAATATCTTCATAATTGCCTTGTCTACATAAGTTGAAACCCTTAGTACCTTTTCATTATAGAAGAATGATACACAGTACTTAATCCTATTTTTCCATCAATATTTATTACTAATTATCTCTTCTTTAGAGCCACTCTTCAACCATTTAAATACAAATTATCAAAAAACAAACACGAAGAGAGAGTATGTCTACAAGAAATTGGCAGCTGAAAGTTTCTATCCTGACATCCACAAAGAAACTTAGAATTTCTAGAACGCGGGAATTCCATCTGGTTACAGAAAAATCATGTGGGAGCAGCAGATACAGAGTATTTTGGTCAGAGAAACCTGTGTTTAGTTCTCAGCAGGCAGCCTGTAGCTGGTGTAGCTATATCCCTCTCCACTGTCCTACTGCAGATAAATTATCATTGCAGCAGTCATGTACCCTTAACTCTAGTTAAAAGTCTGTGTTTTTTGGTTCAATGAATATTGAGTTATATACGAGTAGAGTTTTAGGAGAGAAGAACACAGGCATATGTGTAATGAGGAGGTACTCAAGCATGCAGAATTGGCCAAAGGACTGCTGCAAGTGCCCACACCTTCTCTGCAGCATGCTAAAGAAGAGTGCAGCTACCAAAGGCAGACCACAGCAGCTGTTACATGTGCTGTAGTCTCTGAGCCCCTTTTCTACACCTCCTGGGAACAAATTCTGGGCTTTTCAGAGGAGTCTCATAGTTCTTAAAGATCTCCAAGTTCTTAAAGACCTCCAGACCTGAGTCAGATGGGAGAGCTGTGACAAAAGGCCATGACTGCTGGTGAGCTCCAGCAGCAGTCAGGACTGCTGAGGACTGTCTGTGTGCACCGTAATCTTGGTGCACTCCTTGGAACAGCAACTTCCCTGGCTACTCCAGTGACCCAGCCCATCAGAGACCTTGGCTCAGCTGAGTTCCCAACTGCAGGAAGTGCATGGGCATACAATTGGAGTGAATCCAGCAAAGAGCAACTAGGATGATAAAGGGTGTTGACGCGTCTGATATATGAGAGGAGGCTGTGACTTTTGGGAATGATTATTCTGGAGCAGAATAGACCTCATGGAGAATTTTATCCATGCAAGGACAGTCAAACACTAGACTAGGTTGCCCAGAGACATTGTGGAGTCTCCAAGGATAGACACAGTTCTAGGCAAGGTGCTCTGTCTGCCTCTGCTCTGCGCAGGACGTTGGACTAGGCAATCTCCTGATGTGCATTCCTCCTTCAGCTACTCCATGATTGCAAGGGACTCAAAGAGCTTCCATTGCTTCAAACTTTGGTCTGCTCTATCACTCATGTGGAACTCCTGTCAGCATCAGAGTGATTGTTTGCAGGTTTCTCTTCGGCCAAAAAAGTAGAAAATCATAACATTTGTTATGAAAAAAAGGAGAAAGCTATGTGACAGCCAGCCAAATACAGTAATCTTCATTGCATGAGGTGTTGGATAGGGGTTTTTGAAAGTGCACGGCCTGCTGAGCTGGTGTTGGGCCTGAGTTTATTTCCCTGAGCATCCATCCTATCAGTCTGAGGTAGGTCCTGGTGAAAATAACCTCTTAACACTGCCAAGGTATCCTCTGGGAGGGAGGTAATTTTTTGCAGAAGGAATCCCTATGGTCAACAAGTGTGAATGAAGCACAGATGATGCAAAGGAGCAAGAGCTTTGACAGAAATACAGAGCAAAGAAAATTAACAGTAGGGACACACTCTGTCATAGAAAGGAGGTTGCTGAAATGGATGTACAGAGACAGCTAAGCCACTTTCAGTTCCTGTGGGCCATAAAGGTTTACACAAACCAGTGTGATTTCAGACAGGTCAAGCTACCATGGTGAAGATTTGGGGAATGAGGCTCTATCCATCACTTGTAGTTAACCATATTGCTGAAAATCCCAGTGGCTACTCCCTGCAGCCACCTAAATGCAGATCAGGAAGAAACACCCTTGGTGCACAAGACACCCTGCCAGAGATAACACCAAAGTGCAGTTCACACAGTGAGCTCTCAAACACAGATTTTGTGGCAAGAAGTAAATGGTGTGACCAGTTGGAGGCCCAGAAACAGAACAGACCATATATCAGCTTGTGCCTTTAGGGGAAAGTTCGTTTCCCAAGACATCAAGAAGGTAAAGTGTTTAGGATAGTGAAGGCATGATTGAATGTACAAAAATAAAAAAGCTGTTGTTACTGCTATTTTAATAGTCATGAATCTAAATCTTACACCATGTTAATGTAGCCTAATGTATCATTTTCTTCATTACATAGATAACTCCACTGCCATATTTTGAAAACTGTATTCACTTTTTCATCTTCTTTTTTTTTTTTTTTTTTTTTTTTTGNTTTTTTTTTTTTTTTTGTGAATCAGGTAACACAAATCACAATATATAATTTTTTTAAGAGTTAATCTAGTCTTGGAGTAGTATATTCAGGAACTCATTCCCATTGATACAGCATTGTTTGGCCTATGAATTCCTTCACTTTGCTTTTTCACGTATCTTCAGAAGTGCCCCTTCACTCATACTGTCACATTGAAAATGTATCAATTCTTTAGCCCTCTTATCAGCTGCCTTCCTTGAGAGTTCATGGGTTTGCTACAGAAAATATTGCTTTCCCCTCATTTCTCTGTGGTCTTAATTTTATCTTTCTCTCCTGAAATTAATGACTTTATGACATTTAATCTCTTTAACTTTATTTTCACCTTCCCTGTCTATCATTAACCCAACTCCACAGATTGCCTTGTGTCTTTCTAAATCATCTCCCTTGTTATTATACAGTATTTTTGGGTTTTTTTGCAATCTTTTATCTTCCTTTATTTCTCCAGCTCTTTCTTTTACACCCAAATTACATTTTTTAGTTTAAAAAAATTTTAAAAAGAGAAAAGTTTTAATTCTGAGTTGCCTATTTGCAATGAAACTTTCCTTTTAGCCTATTGTAATGTATTTAATTCTTTACTACTTGAAGGCTGCTTTTTGTCCCCTATAATAGCTTATTTACTCAAGAACAATGATCAGTTAAATATCACAATATCTAATGTGCGTGCTGCAGAGAAATAAACTATCAAGTATGCTGATCACGTAGGTACTGAAATGCCAAGTCTTTCATAAACGCTTCCAGTGAAAACTGGCACAAGGGATTTATATTAGAAACTTGGCTTGAGCTCAAGTGGAAATCGAAAATATTTTTTTCCTTTTCAAAATGTTACTTTTGATATAGAATTTAGAACATCAGAGAATTGCATTATAAAAATAACCACTTAACAGTAAATTAGATTTGAGAGTCTGTAAAAAAAATAGTTACAAATTAGCTACATACATTTTTACAACTTTTCAACAAAAATGAAAATTAGATTTTCACAGGTAGAACTAACACAAGATGTAATACAAATATTAACATTTATCATTACTGATGGATATCAGCAAGACCATTTGATAAGTGGTGGGATAATCTGAACTGGAGTTCAAACAAAACTGTTGAACCTGGCTCCTTAAACAAAAAAAAAAGAAATTACTTATTTTACTTGTACCATGAATGCAATGAGGTTTGTATGTATGGAGGAGAGCTTACTCTTGATTCTGGAGCATCTCCAAAGGTTGCACTAGAATGAGTGCAGGTTAACTCACTAGGTTAGCAGGAGATTATTTCCTATAGTGAAATATATTCCTATATTCCTTTCAGTGATCATTTACCACTGCTTTTTAAAGAACAGTGATGGTGCTATTCTATTAAACCAGCTTTCTTCATATTTAATTTCTAATACAGATGTGTGTGATCTGACTTCTTCAGCAGGTATTAAGGTCAGTTCCTAAAGTTTAGGTGGCAAAATATATTCTATGCTCATTGGAAATATACTGGAAACTTCATTAAGAACTTCAGGTTTAAAACAGGATGTATCTGCCTCATATACTATTAATGTCACCTCAAAAATCAATCTTAATTAATGCCAAGCTATATTCCTAAATATTTTTTTTATTCTTATGTATGCCAATTTACCCAGGTCCTCCACAGCAGACTGTGAGTCATTAAGAGGACAGTACTGAGATAATCATACCATGGTCTCAGCGCTTTTTTATTAACATTTTGTCAAATACATTATCATGCTTATCTTTAGCATTTTCCCTTATCTTTTCAACACTGTGTGCCATTCTTTGCTCTTATTATTTGTAAATCACACTGAGATTGTTATTCAGTCTTTGACATTTTTGGAATATGGAATTAGATAACCATCATACTGCTTCAGATGTGTCTGTATTTCCCTTCTGAAATTTCTGTATCATGGTTGCATTAACAATGTAATTAAGCAACATGTCAACACGTTGGACCTTTTGCATTATTCACCATTTGTCAAGCTATGATCTGTCACAATGGCCTAGTGGGAGCTTCCAAACCACCTCATTTGATCAGCTTAATCAATGTGCTGCTGCAGATTAATGTTGCTGTGCTGGTGAAAAGCAGACAATTGCAAAGTATACTGTTTTACCCCAAATTCTCTGTTATAAATTCACATACAGACTCAAGTACATACACATGCATATATGTATAAATATCTGCATATCCACAGCAGGAATCAAATAAGGCTTTTGAAAATTTAGCAGTACATGTACAGCAGAACAAGTATGTTCTGATTTCACACCAATCTCTCTTTGCTAAACATGGCATGATTGCTTTCTGCAGTGTTACTGTGACTTTCCACCCTATTCTGGTCTATTTTGACTGTTAGTGGTGGGCAATGCTCATGTACCACCATATGGAAAACACAAATCGTTGGTACAGTTGGTGCAGGCAAGATGAAGATTCAGTGCTGCTGTAAGAACAGCATTTTGACATACTTATATTGCTAGTCTTTAAAAAAAAAAAAAAGTTGAAGTATCTCTGTAGCAATCTCATGTTGACAGTATGCAATTACCAGTTGTATGAGTTCCCTCTATTTAATCTGGTACCATAAAGTTCTCTTTAAGAGAAAAATTTGAGATATCCATCTTGAATTACTTTTCCACTCCTAGTCTTTGGCACTTTAGCTGTTCTCCTTGTAGACTTATTACTTTGCACAGAGTTCCATGCTTTGTTTCCATTATTTGGGTGTGACATGTTTAAAGCTTACAGAATGATGTAACCTGCCTTAAAGATATGCCTTTGATAGAGCTTATTAGGGTCTCTAGAATTCAGATTTGCTCAAGGCTGAAGCTTTACCCTCACTAAACATTTGTTCTGAACAGAGGTCATCATGATCTCCTCAAAATCAGAATAAAAATAATTAAGAAGCTATATTTTAAAGGGAAATTAAAATTACTTCTGTGAGATTATGTAACAATATATACAGCAATAGAAATAAACTTCTATTTTCCCCTCCTAATCCAGCATATAGAGTGTTACTTGGGTAAAGGCAGGTTAAACAGGTACTTTTCTGTATTTATTGTTATAAAACCAGGGCTCTTCCCTAATATGAAAATATTGAAAATAGCTATCTCTTTGAAATAATTCTTTGAAAAGCTACTTACAGTAGTTTTCTGATGAGATGAGCAGAATGTCTCCAAATAAAACCAAAACCAAAACCTTCTCCCACGACATCCCCTCTAGCATCCTTGTGTGTGCCTGTGTGAGTGAACATGAGAACTCTCATGTACAAATTGTTCTAGACACACACCGAAGGTTGTTGGCAAGCTGCAGCGAAGAAGGATGACCAACAAATAACTCCAGAAAACTGGAAATTCTAAACTGTGAACAGTGCAAGGTGCCTAATGTTAAGAGAGCACAAATGAAGAGTAAGATTAGCTACCGAGTGTGAGACAGATGTCTAAGAGTAAACTTAATTACATAAATATTAATTTTTTTTTAACAAATTATAAGAGCCAGAGAAAATTCCTTCTTTGTACCTAAGAGGACAACTCAAAATCCTCTGGATGTTCATGTGCATAATTTAAGCACAGCTTGTAGCCAGTTTTTATGCTACTTTTGAAAAACAGACAGTACACCTGGTGGCAGATTTTTGTTTACTTAAATTACTAAGTGATTCTTGCAATACTTTATTATCAATTATTGTCCATTTTAATCAAAAACTGCTATCAAGAACTATTAAGGCCTTGGCTCTGCAAAGAGACAGGAGAGAAAGGAGGAGAATTAATAGCTCTGTAAAGTTCTCTTGAACCATATTGTAAAGGGAACTAAATATATGTTCTCCAAAAGTAGAGTAGATAAGCACTCAGATCAGCAGGTACCAATTAGCGAAGGAACTCAGCAATTGTGTCTGATCTTTGGCCCAGTTCTGCTTGCCCTTGTGCTCCCTTTTATGCTCATACACCAGTTTTCACTAATTGTTCAATCTCGTCCTACTGCTCACTTACAACTCTTCTAGTTATTGGTAGAGCAATCAAGGTATTGCACAAAGCTGTAAGCTCATTTTTTTGACAGAAATGTACACGAGGATAAAAAAGGCAAGCACTTAAAAAAACCTTGTCATAGAAGCCAGCTAAGGTTACACTTCTTCCTGTCTCTCTCTTTAAATTGTGCAATGGAAGGGTTTGAGACACAGTTATCTAAATTACCTTAATTCTAAATTCTACAGTTTTCCACCTTCGAAGAGTGTAATATCCCTATTTAGTCTATAAAATATATGTACATGTATAAATGCACACAAACTCACCCATATATACATATATATGTATGTAAGAATTCGCATGAGAATGTTTCATAAGATAATCAAACATACTAATTTGCCCTGCTCTTTACATTTGAAATAATTAGATATTTCCTGTACTGATCACTGTGAGTTGCTAATGACTTTTTAAAAAGAACAGTTGTAACCAGCAGAGTTAATCATATAGCACACTCTGGTTTTATAATATTAGGGTAAGATGTTGAACAAACCTATATATTTAATACTATATTCCCTCAAAGCTCAAGAAATCAGAGAAAATAAAATGTTCAGGTGTTGCGGTTGGCCCATGAGGGGAAGAGATGATGCTGAGTCCAATTCAGAAGGCTGAATATTTTATTATTATTATAACTATATTTCAATACATTAGTATATATTTAAAGAGGAGCTCCTAAAACTACATCCTAACTTCTAGCTATCATATCTAACTACTGTCACTGTAACTAACTCGTGACTCCCTCTCTGCAGGGAATCCAGACACAGATGCATACCATTGGCCATCAGGGCCAAACAATCCTCACCAGTGTCCAATTAACCAATGACTCCAGGTAAACAATTTCCCAATGCATTCCACATGGAAAAACAAGGGACAGGAATAGAAATTGTTTTCTTTTCCGTCCTCTCTCTGCTCTTCTATGAAACTATCTTCAGAGAGCAGAGATGTGGGCACTACATTCAGGTGAAAAAGGAAAAAGCTAGAAAAGCAGAAATGTAACTAGATGCTCACAAAGAGCATTTATAGATTTATTGTGTGACCTCATTTAATCTCCCAAACAAAGTTTGTTCTATGCATGCTGCATTTGCAATGTTTATCTTCCTTAATTGTAGACTTTTAATAGCTTTATCTAGTCATCTCTACTGGTATTTAATATTTTTCATCAGGTTGCTACCAAAATGAGATTTTAAAGTCCTTAGGGAGAGATCACAAGCTTGATTTTTTTGTATAAAGGTCTAGAATTCTTCTGTCCACTATAAACCAGTGATTCTCTAAGCACCTTTGTTCCACAAAATAGACACCTGTTTATTCTTCACACATTGTACAAAACTAATTTCAAAATTTAGCATCAACCCGTCAAAAATCTGTTTCATAAAAATTTCTCATAGCTGAATACAATTTACTCCAAATATCCTTAAAAAAGCAAATTTCAAAAAACCTCAGGATATTTCAGTGTCATTGACTCATAACACATATGAACACAAGTAACTAACATCACTCTGTTTTCAGACTATCTGGAAGAATTACTGGAAAGCCAATGAATTAAACAGTTTATGCAAGAGTCCAAGGTTACCATCAGGTCTAGCTGGAGCTTCATGCAGTATCTCCTTCTTTCTCTTAACATTTCAATAATTTTCCTCTAATTTTAACCTTCTCAGACCCATGCTAACCCCTTGTGTTTGATAGTTTCTGGAATATCAAAAACCATATTCTCTTTCCAAATTCTATATTTCACATCAAAGCTGTATTCTGTATAATTTCTCCTCTGTTGTACAAACAAACTCTCTCTTTAATTTATATTGTGAACTCTTTGAACTAGAAAGGTGGGGGTTGGTCTCTTTCACCAGGCGGCAACTGACAGAATGAGAGGACAATCTCAAGCTGCATCAAGGGAAATATAGGTTGGATATTAGTTCACAGAAAGAGTGATAAAGTACTGGAATGGCCTGCCTGGGGTAGTGGTGGAATCACCATCCCTGCATGTGTTTAAAAAAAGACTGGATGTGGTACTCTGTGCCATGGTTTAGTTGAGGTGTTGGGGCATAGGTTGGACTTGATGATCTTGAAGATCTCTTCCAACCTAGTCATTCTGTGAATTCTGTGAATTCTGTGAAATAAATTCAGTGTTTTAAGTGCTGTGGTGACTTGCAGTCACAGTTATACAAATCCAGTGACAGTCTAGGACATAAGACACAGAGGGCATGCAGGGAGATGCAGTAAGATGCCCTGCAGTCGCTGAGTTCATCTCTATCAGCTGAGCTATCACAGAACAGAACCAGCCCTTTGGCCATGGAAAAATAAGAAACTACTCTCCCTACAGCCACACACACACACACACAGAGCTATCTTAATGGCATGCTACATATATCAGCATCTCAGGAGAATTTTTACCAAAGTAATAACATTTATTAACTGGAAATTGTGTATTTTTGCAGCTCCTGTATTTATCAAAATCATTCAACTGGGAGATTTCCACCTACGTTACCTAAACCAACACTTCAGATTTAAGCAGTATCTATTACGATTAAACTAAAAAAACTCCAAACAACCATTTCCAACCTACCTGACTGTCCAGTAAAAGATACAGAATAAATATCAGTTAAACCTTTTCTACTCTTACCGCATTATTTCAGACATTCAAAATACTTGAGACATTAATCATTCAATAGCAAAACAGAACTGCATAACATTTAAAAATAAGTACACAAATGAAACCTTGCATATCTCATTTGGCCTATTTATAATTTCTGCAGATTTCAAATAGCAGTCAATACGGCAATTAAAGGAAAGGAGAGGATTTCACAAAGACATAATACTTAGCAACAGCCTAGGCTGAAAAATCCCTGCTTCATTTCTCCAATTAGACCAGTAATAAATCTTTTCTGTAAATCCTGCATATTTTGATTCACATTTTCAGAAAATTAAAGCATTGATATCTGGCAAGAGTTTTCTCAAGGAAAATACACAGTGTATATTTTATGTATGTTAGCAGATTAATATCTGGTATTTTCTTATCAACTGTTCTCTTTATGTGTGGTTTGCATTATGAAATTTTGTTACATGTATGTAATTATTGTGAGCATGCAGTAAAAAACTGTGTAAAGCAACAGTGGCTCTCAGTGCTTTGGTACTAAAAACAATCAAACAAACAAACAATTAAAAAATAAAGCAACCCAATTAAATATCTTTTAATGAGGAAATCCACACTGCATCTTTTAATGAAAAACTTGCATTTAAATAACATTCAAGATGAAACGACACACAACTTCCCTATAGGCAGGAAAGCTTACAAAGCAGAGCCTCTCTCCAGCAGCTCCACACCTCTTTGCAGTGGGGAGCCCAGCACTGCAGCCAGCACTCCAGATGACTTTCATGAGTTCTGAGCAGAGGGAAAGGATCACCTCTCTGGATCTGCTTGCAACACTCCTCCTAATGCAGCCCAGGGTAGTCTTTATATCAGATAATGTTGACCATTATCTTGAAAAAATTAGTCATGAACAACAAGCAGTGTTGTTCATGACTAATTAACACTATAAATAGCATTATGCATTTACAAGTAAAGGCTGACATATTTTAAAAATACAGGAAACTAATGTCTATCCAAAAAAAAAAGTTTTCATGCACTTTTGCCATCTTTCATAAGGAAGATATTAACATAGTGCAGAAATTGTCTGCATGTATTACAAACTTTCTGGTTCTCTGAACCAAAAAAAACCAGTAGCCTTCCATTTTCTGCTTCTCTCATTATTGTGCTGGTCTTTTAAACTTATTTTCCATAAAATTAAACATATCTAAAGAAACATAATACTAAGCCCACTGTCAGGACAATCTTTAAATGTGGAGTTATCTACAAGTCACAGATGTCCCTAAAGCTCTCACAGTGACTTGTCTTTGTTGCCTCTCAGTGTGGTCCTTCCCACTTCTGTTCCTTGGCCTCCTAGTTACCATGGCACAGATTTTGTCCAGAAACTATGGAAATTAAGAGAAGGTTCCGTGTCACAAAGAGGACAGCTGAAAAATCTGAGCATGTGCCAAACAAAGCACTAATGACAAATACAGCAAATTTGTATCAGTGTGAAGTTAATTATCTCTACTGGGACATGCAACTAATCAGCAGGACTACCTGCCCATTCAACTGCAGTTGCATGGCTTTTCCAAATTAACCCATGGAGCCTTTCCAGAACTTACTTAGACCTCTGTGGGAGAACCACAGAGCATCATGCTGGACTGCCAAGATGTGCCTCAGAGTTCCTCAATGGAAAGCTTTGAAAAAATCAGAAGGATGGTCCTTCACAGCCATAATAAATTATTACAATTTATTTTGATTTTAAGAAGAAGCTTTTCACAGCACATTCTTGCACTGCTGCTGTTCTGAGTTCCCTGTTCAATCAGCTTCTATTATATCTTCATTAACAAAATATCTGACGCAGCATGCCCTGATTGAGTACTTATGCTTTAGAAATCAGATTTTTCCATATTTTATAAAATTCAACTGCTACTATGCATATGTCTGAGCTTCCAAAAACTAGACTGAAATTTCACTGGAACAATTGCCTTGAAATTTGGGAAAAAATCCCCTACAGATTTTGCCTTTATAAGTCTGTGCCAAGGCTTAGATTTTATGAAGCCAAACAAATGGTTGGGCAGTGGATGTTGGAATCAAAGCCAGTCCTCTGTGACCTTCAAACCTTTGAGCATAATGTTTTGACAAAAAATTCACTGCCACAAAATACATGCAAAAAATGCCAGGCATATATGCACATGCACAAAATGAAACTCTAAATATTATTAAACTCCTAGTTAGTATTCCCATCCTTGAAATTGAAAAAAGAAGAATTAATTTGAGGAATATAATTATTATATGCCAACTACTCAACATTTCTTCAACTCTGGTGTGGTGTTTTTTTCTTTTTGCTTTTTTTTTTTGGTAGGTATACACCTGGGCCAGTTGTCTTTCCTGGTTGTGCTAATTGGTGTCATTCTGCTGCTCTGTTCTAATTTTTAAATCATCCATATGTTTGAATTCAATCTGTTTTCTCTGTGCTGTTTCCTATCAGCTGTAACATGCAGAACCAGAAAGATAATCATGTAAGGAGTTTAACCTATTTGTAAGTACAACACCTAGTTTGAATTACCAGTTCAGCTTTTATCTAAACTCTGTGACCTGGAGCACCTATTAGGGCAACAACACACACCCATAAGGTTGATTTTTTTTTTTCACAGACAGCTTATTTTAAAATAAAATATGCACTGGGTGTTTTATTCATAGTGACTGCTCTGATTTGTGACTTAATGAAGGTAACTCCAGCTGCAACAGACATATTGTGCGATCGATAGTAAATGATGTCAACTTATTACCAACAGCAGAAATGTTATCTGGCTTCATGTTACATGAAATAGTTGCTTGGGAGAGTCAGATTTTTCACTCTTACCAATTTGCATCTCTGATAATATTTATTCCATGTTTGTGTTAGGAATTCATAACATTTACAGGGGATATTAAAGAAGAAAAAAAAGCAATCACATAAGGGAATAATTGACAATATGGTATTTTAAAATAACGTAATTTTAAGATACTTATGGACAGGGCAGTAATATTTAAGTATAATTGGCCTAATAATTTTCAAATAAAACATTTTTTACAACATTTCAGATACATACCTGGCCATGTAGCATGAACTCAGAAAGAAAATAAATATTTTTACATCAGAAAGTCTTTTGAAAGATTTTCAAAGTCCCTTTATGTTAAGTGCAAACTACTTTTATACTTATTATCATATTCACTGCTATTATTTGCCAGATTTTTATCAGCAATCACAGATTTTTATCAGCAATCACGTCTGAGACACTTGAGCCTTTCAGACAAATAACTTTTTCTCTTTCTCACATGCTCTCACATGCCCACAAAATGTTTATTAAATAAAACCACCATGAGTTCTAGCATTTCTCATAATTTACCAAATGCTTCAACATCCTAATCCCAGCAATGTGTTGTTTATAAATGGAGGGAACTCATCTAAACTGAACCAGCTGCTAGGATCTAGATCTGTTTGTTTCATTTACTGTAAATGAGTATTCCTTTTAAAGGGTATTAAACTGCCTTCTCTTCTTTAGTGTTTATTTCCCAAAGAAAAATGAACTGGAGGCTCAGCATTTTAATGTGTGAAGAGAACCTGGGGCTCTTACCTAAATTTAATGAAACAAGTAGGAGCTATAAGATATTGCATTTTATTGCTTAGTTGCCTGACTGATTAATTGAGCATTATTTTCCTAATGATTATTTTCCATATCTCCCATTAACAGCATAATTGCTGAACTGCCTTATGGCTTCTATTTTCCTTATCTACTGCCCTTTTCACTGAAACCTGTACACTTGTACCTCTCTAATGAATTTTTGGTTGCCTTCATAAAGAGAAATCCTTTCTTTTACTATTTCACTATTCCTTTTTTTTCTCTCCAAAATGCTTCTGCTTTTCTCATCCTGTTTCTGTTTTGCTATTTCCATTCAGTAGAAGTTAATTCAATTATGACTCCTTCTACACAATTTTTAATTTCACCTACATGTTGCTTCTGAGTGGATCAACAGGCTGTCCTAAATAAAAAAAGTTATATCAGCCTGGTGTAAAAAACAGCTGTTAAAATCTTTAGCTAGCTAATGTAAGTAAGTTGATATCAACTGCACGATAAATAAAAAATTAGGAAAAGGAGTATTTATGGCTCAAATTAATGCTATTATTAATAAGACAAGAAGCTGGGAGATTCTATGCATGAGGTCACTAAAAGTTCACTCAAGCTGTGCTTTGATGGTGTTTTCTGTTCTTAGTTCCAGACATCCATGTACAGACTGGTAGAGCCAAGATTTTGTCTTAATGGGTGTAAGGCAACCTGGTGTATTTTCTATCCCCCACAAATCCTGCCAATTTGAAATAGGCACTAAAATAAAATAAAATACTTCTATCATGTCCAAGGAGGAGAACAGGGAGTTTCTAAATAGCTTATGCATGAGGAATTGTGTACAGATTGTCAGAAAACCCACCATGAAACAGTTAAACTGGCATCCTAGAAGGAGGAAATGCTCACTTTAAGAAAGCATTGAATCCCATGCAGATTAAACCTCAGAGTTTAATACACTTTCCACTGCTTCTCTTGTAGGTGCTATGTAGGTGACTAATTTCATCAAGTTTTTCTGCATATAGGCAGGTAGACAAACATAACTCAGTCTAACATAAAGTCAGCTTCAGTCCTGTTCTGTGATTTTTATTTTTACTGAAGTCTTTTTGCAGAAATCATTGCAAATCAGAAGTCCTGAGGATTGAAAAAGTAATAGCAAGTTACATAGCTGGAATATAACCACTCCAATTTTTTGTTTACAAAGTCCCATTACCCATAATTTTATCCCCTAGATCTCTTATTGCATAAACAGGTGTCTGACAGCCAACATAGATGGTTTATGAAATCGTTGTGCTCCCATAATTCGATGCTAAATCTCATCAGAACAAAATACTTGTTTACCAACTTGAACTGAGCAAACATTCTAAATTTTCCTTCTGTGCATGCATGTGCTAGTTGCAGATATGGTTTTAAAGAAAAAAAAAAAGAGAGAGCATAACTTTTATTGTCCTCACAAACCTGCCCACTAACCACAAGGGAAATAAATTCACCTGCAGAAAATACTCATTTTGTTCCACTCTGCCTACCTGAGATTGTTGAGTGAATTAACAGACATTGCTGAGAATTGCAATATGCCACTAGGAAGCTTATTTGCAGAGAACAGACATTTTATCCATCCAACAATGTTTTTGAATTTAAAAACAAAAGCAGTTTTAGTCTGTAACAAATTGAATATTGTCCAGATCTAAAAGAGTTCTGGTTGAAAAGCCTATGCACATTTTTCTACTTATAATAATAAAATGGAGCAGCACTCGTATATTGTGAACGCTTACATCAAAGAAAGAAAAGTTTATCAGCATCTTGACCACCATGTAGTAGCCAGGAGGAAGGGTTTTGTTCCCATACTTCATAAATTATTTCAAAATATGATTCACAAGTAACTATGTGGATGCTACCAAGTGTGGCTGCATTTACACTCCCATTGCATACTCTGTAACACCACGGAGTCAAAATCCCCAGCATATACTTACTGTACCCAGCGTGGTGGGGGCATGCACACATATTAAGACACTTTCCAGTTAATTTTCTGGCTGTGAGACCCCAAAGGCTGGTGCAGCCTGCTAGTTACACCCCTGTTGCTTCTTATCACAACTCACTGCCTTTCTGCACGGTGAGCTTTTTTGGGAATAAAAAAACCGCAGAGCATGTAGCCCACACATGCACTGTCCTGTCCTGGTTATCATGTCCATTAGGCTGCTCCCCCATTCTAGGGGAAACCACTGCAAGACACCCTTTCAGTGCTGCCCATGGCACACATGGGGCTGCCCTCCACGAGTGGCCACCTTGAAGCTATCATACTGATGTGATCTCTGAGCAGTCTCAGATTAGCTGCAAAGTGAACACCAAGAGACCATTTCAGGCCCAACAGAACATTCGTGGAACACTTCTGAGGCAGCCTCTAACATCAGGCACAACTCTGCCAGGCTCAGACATTGCCTTCCTTGCATAAGAAACCAGGACAAAATGCCAATCCAGCAGAACATGTCCATGAGATCAATAAGGAAATCCCCAAAGAGATTGATCAGGCAAAAGAGAAGACCTGTCTGATGAGCCCATGAATCAAAAACTATTTTGAAGAAAAGCTCATGTGGAGGAGAAGGAGAATGGGGCAGAGAATAGGTGTGTGCCATGTAGCTCTCCTTTTGGATTGATGCTGTTTCAGAGACATTTTCAAAAGTCTTCAGCAAGTGACTGAGGAGGGGGAAGACCACTGTGTGCCCTGTGCTGCCTCCAAGCCCAAGTCCTGACCCATGGCTCCCTAGAGAAGCTATAGCTCTTGACATTTGCTCACATGCATGGGGGTGGACAAACCCCCAGCCCAGGCCCGTGGGGAGACATGGATGTGCAGCACAGAGATCCCTCTCATCTGTGCAGGGACAACATCTTGGCTGAGGGCTTGTACAGCTCTCTGAAGGCACCTGCCTTTAGCAGTAGGACATACCAATCCTTCGAGTTAGCATCACAGAATCAAGAATACTGAGGTGGAAGGGACCCGCAAGAATCAAACCCAGCTCTTAAGCTGCCATCACCTCGCAGTCCCTCTCCACCCCCTTTTGGCTCCCTGCTGGCTGGCATTCTTCCAGGACTCAGGGATGCAAGAGGTGCACAAGGGTCACACAGAGCTATCAGGGCACATTTCACCTGTACTTCACGTGAACCACTCTGTCTGGAACTAGATGTCTTGTCAGGGCAGCTACAGAAGCCAACAGCCTGAGCCAATACAGAGCCCTGAAGAGGTTGGATTTGATCTGTCTTTTGAGTCTCCATTCTTACACTTTTACCAACAGATTCTTATCATTATTCTAGTGGTTCTGAAACAACTTTCCAAAGAGACTTAATGGTCTAAGCAAAAAGTATTTGAACAGGTTCTTTGTTTTACTATTTTTTTTCCTCCAGCTCTTACTACTGGAATGTGAGAGTGGTAATACAGGCTTCCTATTTTTTTTAATATGTGTACCAATGTTTAACATTGCTAGAAAAATGCTCTATAATGGAATAATACCACAAATAAGTTTCCTTTTACTAAGATAAACTTACTCAAAATTTCTGCCTAATTCTAACACAGTTTTTCTACAACTATCCCCGCACTCTCACAACAGAGGTTTTGGAACTGAACTACACAGTATGTATGTGACATTGACAACTTTGCTGCTAAACTCAGGAGAGAGCCAGCTGCTGCTCACAGGCAAAATTGGTGCACAGCAGAGCCTGGATGAAGATCTGCACCTGATGTGATCTGCCATTTTTCTTATAACCAGTAAAGTTCAGATTAGACAGAGAGGTAGCCCTTAATTATTATAACAATTAAGGCTCTTTATTATTAATAGCAAATATTCAGCAGGAAAATCAGTGAAAGTATGATCACAATATACAGCAAGAATGTGTCTGTCCTAGCAATGACATCTGACTCTTCTGTTTCTTTTCAAATTCTTTTTCCAGTTTGTCTTGGATAAAAATGGATAATGTAAGATGAATAATAGAGAATGAGCAAGTGGGAAGGCACATCATAAAGCTCATCAGAATCCAATAAAACCGACAGCATATGAAGAGTGCATTAGGTTAGAATTTAAAGATAAAAATGATTGCAAGGAAAGAAGAAAATTGTAATCTTCATTTGCAATTCCAGACCTGGAAAGTGGAAAGTTTAAGACAATATATTGCTGAAATACTCCAGATGCTTTGGAGACTTTTGACAGGAAAACTTATGAATATCATAAAAGGTAGATGTCAGGTTTTACCAGTACACACTGAACTGTCTATGATATATAAGAAAATAGAAGCCCAGGAATCTTCTAGGACTTTGCAAAATTCTAATAAAAATCTTCATATCGATGTGCATGGAGAAGGGCTATAAAAATGGTATGTGTTGCTGATAGACACAAATCTAACTGCAAATTCTCAAGACAGCCAGGTCTAGAAGAGAGACAGTAATTAAATCCTTGCAACAGAGATGGGACAAGATAAAGAGATTAACCACTCTCATCTCCTGACTGGTACCAACCAGACACATCCAAAATGAGCACATTCATAAGCAGAATTCGAGGAGTGTTGGGAAGGGCTTGAAAACTGATCCCACCTCATCCCCGTCCTCTCTGAACAGACTGCCCACATAAGGGCAATTTTGGGCCTGATAACTTGGCAGATTTACACACCTCCAGGTATTGGTAGTATGAGAATGAGTGTGAGACTGAAGTCATTTATAACAGTAAGAGACTGCAGAGAATTCATCAAATTGTAGCTGTACATATATACTTATACATATATCTATATATGTATGTGGTATGCATAATTTAATAAACAATTCAGCATTTATTCATTCATCATAACTTGTAGGATAAAATGATTCATTAAACTAAAGGGCCATTCCTAGTTCTAAAGCACTGAAGAAAGCCAAAGTTTATAGGCTGGGTTGATCCTATCCTGACAGGCATTTCTAAAATAGTCAAAATGAATTTCAGCTGTTCCAGTACACAACGGAATACCTCATTATATCTTTTAGTACCACACTGCAGGCATCTAAATTTAGACCTCTAAATGTAGCAAAACAATTTAAATGCACAAAGACATCTATCTAGACCCATTCTTGATCATAGAATACCTGATCTAGAGCCATTCTTGATCATAGAACACCTGAAACACTTGCTTAGAGCTACTTTATGTGACAAAGGATCTATGGGAGATATCAAGGGGGCATCTTAGGGTGGAAGGATATCTTAGGATCTCTAAGATGCTGCTAGACCCCTAATTTTAAGTATTTGAATTATTATGTATGGACAACATTCAGCTCTGAATAGGTAAAATACTGACGTCATTTGGGAGTCTGTGGAGGGGTTTGAGACATCCAGGCAGAGTAGACTGATGACTAACACATCTGTTTTGATTCTGGTCTTCATCAGTGGGGCTCCTCACAATACCTGCAGAGCTGGTTTTCAGGTACCTGAATCCTGCTTAGTTCATCTGGATTTATACTGAGTGTATGTAGACAGAGTCAATGCACTATTGGAAATCACAACAAGAATTTCTTTCCTTTTCTTTTTTTTTTCTTTCAATGTACATATGCTGCTACCTGGCTGATGCAAGAGGGCAAGCATTTCTGTAGGACCTATGTGTCATCTGACAATTTCTTGTATGTTCATAAAATACTAGGAAATAAGACAGCTAAAAAGGTCTCAGGCAAGCACATGAAGCCCCTACTCTGCCACCCATGCTTAGACACCTACATTTATTTACCTGCACCCTCAGACTGGCCTGTGCCCGAGCAGGGTAAGGACAGCTTGGTGCAAGAAAAGTGGCAGATGCCACCCTTTGATAACTTTTGAGGTCCTGCTCATAGAAGGGCATCTTTGGGCAAGTCAGGAGCTTACACTGTTAGATGCCAGAAAGCAACCAGCTCCAGAACAGGGATAAAGCACAGGGCGGCAATACACAGATTTCTCGAGGCCAAGACAGAGAACCCAGGACTTCTGTCCGTGGAAAAATATCAAGGAAACTCTGTGTAAAAGCATGCAAGTACATTTGCAACCTTTAAATTTATGTTTGAGAGATGCTAAGAGTTAATAGGGAATGTATACAGGTTTAATATAAAAATTGCTATTCCATGGGTCGTTACAATGTCTGTGATACATCAAGTTTTTTTTCTGCCCGTGCCACAGACCATAAAATGAAGTATTTTGCTGAACTAGTATTTTCTATCATAAAATTAGTATTTTGCACTAATATTTTTCATCAAATATACTAACATATATTTTTTAAAATAAATATTTATTTGAAAACTGTTAAATTGCCATACCACCCATAGTTAGGAGGTATTGTGGGAAGACATGACTTCAGACATTTCCAGTGCCTATATGCTCCTTTTTAAGCTTGGTCAGTTGACCACAGAGTAAAATGAAGAGATGAAGCCAATTTACCAATTTACTCCCAAAGCATGAACTCCTATGGACTGGAACAGAGTGGTAAAAAAGAAACGTACTAAATATTATTTTTACACTTCAACTCCATAAACTCCTATTTAGATGCAGAAGAGAGATTTTGAAAAGTAACCTCTGCCAAGTTCAGGACACCAGATGCCAGACTGGAAAATTGCCTGGTTGATCTGCGGCATTTGCAGGCAATGAAGGGAAAGGCCATTGCATCAAGTGAATGAGGACAGAACTATGAAGAAAATAATTTGTGGGTATTTTATTGAATTATGATATGCATACAGACTGTGGAAATTGGATTTCTCTAAACCTGCTGTACTTGCATTTGTACCTTTAACATTCTTTCAGTATGTTTATTGAAAAATACTGCTGTGAAATATTAATCAGAACAGATTATGATTGAAAATACTTGTTCATAAAAACAGTTTTTGGTGAATTTGCAGAACAAATATATTCCACACAATAAGATTTCTCCAAAATGAAAAAGATATTTCAGGAGTAAAAATCCAATATACATTCTAAGAAAATATTTACATTTGCTTTTTTCATTTTTTTTTATGTTGTCTTTTGACATATGAGCAATGGCACATACTCTGACAGGCTACAGGTGAGATTATATTATAATAAAATGAAAAAATAATATAATATACAAAATATTAGATAAATCAATAATTCTGCTCACATTTGGATAGTCAGAGGGAGATTCTGACACTGCTGCTTTGCTAAACATAATGGAGATTTGGCTTTCAAGAGATCTTTATGGACAGATGACAGAAATTTTCAGTAGCCCATATGTTTTTCTTGTTTTCCTTTCAGTGAAGAAAATAGAATGCTTAGTGTATGGAGGTTTTTTACCTTCAGCTGGAGGAGACAAATCGTATTAAAAGAGCACAATATGTGTTCATAGTTGTTCTGTTCTCTGGACAGATGTTTTTCAAAACTGATTTTTCTGCAAAACCAGTAACATCAAAGGAAAGCATTTATTCTGAAGTTGAATATATTTTTCCTAAATTTAGAATTTTTGTGGTTTTTATGGTGCAGAAAACACACCATAGGACTAAATTTATTTTTTCTTTTGTGCAGTGGCATAACTCAAAGTAGGAGCAGCACATGCCTGATTCCTGTGTATCCCTCACAGTTTGGGAAACATATTTGTGAAGTGGTCTTCACTTCTGCAGTTTCAGATAATAAAACACTTACATATTTCAACTGAGAAAAAAACAGAACTGTGGTGCAAGACTTCAAAATTTGAACCAACTGCCTTGGTAGTCTCTTTACAGTACAGTTCTGTCATTAAAAAAGACTGTTTAGGACATGACTGCCAGAATATTCGCAAGTAAAATCCCACAAACACTTACAAAAAGCTCTTTGATTTAATTGGGGATTAATTAAAAGGAATGAAAAACTGGAAAATAACATATCCAAATAAAGAAAATATTATAAAAACAAAGTCTATAGGCAACATGGGCATGCAACAGACTTTGTAAGTAGTTACAGCCAGTAAAATATGCAACTTGCAAATGTTTACTTGTTAAAAAGTGTCACCCACCTTTAAAAGCCAATACTGTAGTATAAAGATAATAATCAAAAACTCCACAACTGCGATAACAACTATGGAATGATTTAATTATTTCACACATATCAAACACTTGATCTTGCAAGTTGTGTCTGAAGATATAAACAGATTAAGAGAACAATCTCATACCTACTAAAAGTTTTCCTGGGGCTCAACACCTTCCTTAGAAAGGGACCACAGCTAAGTAGTAATAGCAGGATGATCCCATCCAGCTCCAGGAAAACTCAGAAGTATCAGCCTTAGTAGCTTTATTCTTACATTAAAAGTACATGAGTAAATACAGAAATAGAAGAGTATTTCTCTTGTACAGCAGCATAAAAGGTATAGAATTTCCTGAGGAATAAGGAAATATACAGGTTGGTGGGGGATTCAAGACCACTTTCCTCAAAGGTATGTAAAAAGAGGAAAAAGGTAAGATTTGTTTAGCCAGACTGCAGCATGAGAAAGAGGTCTCTCTCATGTCTCTACATTGAGGTAAACATGGTTATTATGTGGAAAAGTGTACGAATTATCATTCTGTGCAGCTACAAGATCAATATGGTTTGCTGCTTATCAATCTCAAAACACATCCCCCACATCACATCTTTGGAACATGTGTTCATTTACAGTCATGGAAAAATTATAGGTATTAGGAATTTTATCTTCATCATCACTGAATTTAATTAATACAGGCTCTACTAAATATTTAAATTGTTACTGGTGAAAGATTTTTCTTTTAAATGTGTTTGATTAATTTGTTTTATCGACTCATTTTTACGGGTGAGTTGTTATTATCATGTATGACTCAATCTTTTTTCAATATGTACTTCAAATCATTAAGCAGATGCAGTAAGTCATTGGGAACAGCATGGGTTTAGGGGAATTTTTTTCATAATGGGTTGTAAAAGATGATGTTTGAAATCAGTTTTCTTACAATTATATTTTGTCATTCAGTCTTTTGTCTCCACTTTCCACTTACAGATTCCTTTGGTCTGATAATGTAAAGTTTATTTGGTAACAGTTTTAAGATCAATAGTAGAGCTTGTACAAGATGACACATTTCACAATATTATTATTATTAATTAATTTTTCTGATTCTTCAGGGGAAAAAAATAAAATGTGAATCTGACTTAGAGATCATGTACATTTTAATTAATCACAGATTTTCTTAGGAAAGAGAAATGCAATGGAATTGATAGTGGGGAAACATTTCCACATAAGGAAACTGGAACTATGGGCTACATGGAATGATGATATTCTTTCACACAAAATAAACTACTGGAGTAGAGACAAAAAATGTATCCTGGGCTGCATCCAAAGCATTGTGGGCAGCAGGGGAGGGAGGGGACTCTGCCCCTCTACCCACCTGCAGTGCTGCATGCAGCTCTGGGTCCTCCAACACAAGAAGGATGTGAACCTGTTGGAGCCAGTTGAGAGGAGGTCTCAGAAAATGATCAGAGGGATGGAACACCTCTGATGTGGAGAAAAGCTGGGAGAGTTGGTGTTGTTCAGCCTCTTCAGAAGAGAAAGCTCCAGGGTGACCTTTCAGTACCTTCCTGTACTTAAAGGGGCTACAAAAGGACTGAAGGGTACTTTTTACAAGGACCTGGAGTGATAGGACAAGAGGGAATGGCTTCAGACTGAGAACAGGTCTGGATATGATATTTGGAAGAAATTCTTCACTGTGGGGGTGATCAGACACTGGGGGAAGTTGCCTGGAGAAGCTGTGGATGCTTAAACCCTAGAAGTGTTCAATGCCAGCTTGGATGGGGCGCTGAGCAACCTGGTCTAGTGGAAGGTGTCCTTGCCCATTGGCAGACCAATACAGACCATTCTATGATTCTATGATTTTATGAAGGTGATTTGAGTGATTTCTTAGTTTCTAGTAAAACCAGAGAGGTCTCTGATTCCTACATAATTCCAAATAATAAGTCAAAACACACTGTCTCAACAGCTAGCATGCCAAAACCTGAAAGAACTAAAACCTTAAATGTATTTCAGGAAATTTTGTCAAAATTTTATGTTTAGAATTAATACTTATAAGCAGTAAAGTTCACTGGTTTCAGGTACCCAGATAATTCTGTTGTCTAGAAAAAGCAGGTTTAATATAAAAGTGAAAGCACGACAAAGATCATTGGCAATGTTCACTCTACTATTTACTAGATGATGACAATTCACAACTGCTCACCCATCAGCTAAGTATGAATGGAAATGAATTTTATTGACTTGCAAACAAATGGCCTAGGAACATCCATTCTTCAGACCAAACACTGCTCAAGAATTATGTCTTACTGTAAAAAAGATCAAATAAAAAAGTAATACACAATTATAGTGCATGTAATATTAGCTGTAGTATTTCATTGCACAATATTTCAAACTATTTGTAAAATAGTTTGAATTATTTGGCTGTTTTTTTAATCACTAATCTCAAATCTTTAGAACTAGGCAAGCTAGGACAATCACAGTGATCAAAAAGAAAGACACAGATTTAGAATACTAATACTTCAGTTTTGACATGAATTTTGATAAAAGGATAATTGAGTGCCACAAGTAAAACATTCTGATATTTGAGTTACATTTAAAAAATATCAAATCTACCTTTCTTTCCTTTTCAGTAATCTGCTCATGGATGTAGCACTAATGAAGATGACTTATTATATCAAGAGATAACAACAAGTATGACAGTTTCTCAGAATTAATGATATGCATATTCTAAAAAGACTCACTGGTATACCAAAACCTTCTGATGATGATGATTCTTCAGCTCAGAGTTCCTGACTTTTTTCACAACTGACATTATTTTCAACACATCAATCTTTCAACAAGATTTCTTCCCAAAGTGAAAATGGCAGTTGAATAATACTTCTCTGTGATTTTTTCTTCCAAAAGGGATCTTTCTTATCATATACATACTTAAGAGAGTTATTTGTGAGTGAATTTTTCTGAATGCTTAAATAGAAGTATTATTTCTGCAAATATTTCAGTGCTATTTCTAAAAATATTTCAGTGAAATACCAAAAAATTTTGATTCATACCCCCCCACACATGAAGAAATTTATGCTTCCATTATTATTATTATTATTATTTCTTTTTAGTAAAACAGCTTCTGAGGAATAAGATCACAAGATCTGAATTCCGATGTGACTCTGTGGTTGTTTATTCTGTGCATTAGGCAAATGAAGCTGTCTGGTTGCTGCTGTGTATAGTTCCATTTAACTTCAATTAAAGGTAGAGATTAGAGCTTGTTTCCACAATCAGACTGATTTGTAATTAAGTATAAAAGTGTTATATATACAGTATTTATGATACTCTGTCAGAAAAAAAAATTAGATAAGGTTCTCTATAACAAGAAAACATCTATAGGCTCAGTTCTGTGTGGGGCTGATAGGAGAGGATAAGGATACATCCAGTGACATATCAATGATCTTCTACCTTTTCCTTTTGAAGTGTCTTACAAGTACCATTTTAATAGGCCACATCCACAAAATACTTTTTTCCTTCCACAGCTAAACTGCTGTTAAAGTGCAGCATCAGTTTCAAACACGTTTCTTATTAACACTGTGCTGTAATCCAGAAATGTGTGATATTGCAAGACTCTAAACACCACTTCCTCCATTATAAATATGCAACCAAAACCTCACTTAAAGTATGATTCAAAACACAATAGCTTTACTGCTATTAAATATAAAAATATTTTTAGTCCTTAGCCAACCATGTGTTATGGTATTTAACAAAAATAATGCATTAATTACTGTAGCCAAAAGCCTGCAGTAATATGAATTCTAACCATCAAGGTAGATCATAGCTCTCTATCAGTCCAAGTTAAATAAAACCCCAGTTCATTACTATAGCAACCTCTGAAATGGTTGAAATGCAAAATTGTAGGAAAAGTGTTACAATTTTACTACTGGGAACAGAAATTTATGAAGTTTTCTTAATATATTTTTCCATATAATATTTCTTTTCAACACTTTTCATCAGCTTCTGTGGCACAAAAAATATGTGACTGAAACAATCTTCTGCTTTTGGGTTTTTGGTTTGTTTTGCTTTGGGGTTTTTGCCATTTTGGGATGCATTTTTGTTTTTTGGGGTTTTTGTTTATTGTTTGTTTTTAATATTATTGCTTAATGTTCTTCTTATCTGTTTTAGGAATAATTGTTTCTAGAGTTTTTTGCATTGAAAACTCCCAATTATTTCCCTGAATGAAAATAATACAGAATATAACCTAGGTTTAGAAAAACATATGAAAACAAGAGGACAAGTGAAAAGAAAAAGTAAAAAAGTAAAAAAAAAAAGTTTAAAAGTGTATGGTGAAGAGCAGGTATGAACTACATTCATCAAAAGTCAAGGTAACACAAGGACTCCCATCAGTCAAGGATCAAATTATTTGCTTGTACTGCAGGCAATGAGCACAAGGTGTTACAGGGATAGAATTACTATTTTTAAGGTGCAAGAAATGTCACAAAAACCCCCTTCCTACCTTTAACTTTTAAAATGGAGTGGGGAGAAAAAAATAAGAGCAAGAGATATCATTTGCATTTCAGACACTTCTGTAATTCCAGTACTGTCACTCCATAATCTGGACAAGGCTTGATAACTCAGCAGTTCTTTTGTAATAGTCTTTGCTTATATCTTCTCTTAGAGAACACTATAATAAACAATATCCATTACAAAAGGCAGTGAACCACTTATGTTAACTGTAGCTCAAATATGCCTTCTTCAGAAAGATATTTATATCGGTGACAGCTATAAACCCTATAGGGTTTTTCCTCCTTTTTCTCGACTTTCTTTCTTTGTCTGTGCTATGATGTATAAAAAAGGGGAAAACAGGGCAAAATAATAAAGTATTAATCAAGCAAAGGTACTTAGAAAAAAATTAAAAGTATTTTTTTCCCCACAGTTTTCTCTTCATTATCCTGGGGACTCTGCATACAAGCAGCCAAAAACTTATGAGAAAGTTCTGCCCTTTGTGCCTAGTAGCCTAATTTAACTACACATAGGCTTATGTTTTGCAGCTTTCTGGCCCTTTGTTATTCAATGACATACAGGAAGAAAGAGCACTTTTCATTATCTCACTACACTATACACCAGTTATATCTATCTATGTAACCCAACATAAAGCTCTAAAATTACGAAGTAGAAATGCCAGCTAAATGTTGGTAAAATTGTAGTGTTTATCTATTCATTTTTTAAAGTTATAATATCCATCAGATAACTAGAGTAACAAAGCTTTTCTACTCTCCTGTACAAAAATATAACCCTTGATGAATGATTTACAAAGGAAAGCAACTAAGCAGAAGATCAAAAACATCATTAAAGCCTCAGGCAGATGATAATCCAAACAAAACCGTATTGGTTGCAGCCCTGTGCGGTTCGCCTTTTAAAGCACCAGAGTTTGTGTGTTTGGCTTTTGAATATTCAAAATAAACTTCTTGCGGTTTTGATCTAGTGAAGAGAATTTACATTTAGAAACAAGGGACAGAAGTGCTGCCTTGTCAGGGAGCATGGCAGGATGGAGCTGAGCAGGGAAGTTATACTATCCCAAAATCATTTTGGTTGGAAAACACCTCTGAGATCATTGAGTCCAACCTTTGACCAAACACCACCTTGTCAACCAGTGGCTGAGTCACTGAGTGCAATGTCCAGTGGTGTTTTGAATATCTCCAGATATGGTGACTTTACCACTTCCCTGGGCAGCCCTTCCCAGTTTGACAACCCTTTCAGTGAAGAAATTCTTCTTGATGTCCAACCTGACCCTCCCATGGTGCAGCTTGAGGCTATGTCCTCTTGTCTGGTCACTGCTTGCCTGGGAGAAGAACCCGATCTCACCTGGCTCCACCCGGCTGTCAGGGAGTTGTACAGAGTGAGAAGGTGTCCCTGACCTTCCTTTCTGCCAGACTGAGCCCCCTCGGCTCCCTCAGCTGCTCCTCATTAGACTTGTGCTCCAGACCTTTCCCCAGCTCTGTTGCCCTCCTATGGACATGCTCCAGCACCTCCATGATTTTCCTGAAGTGAGTAGCCCAGAATTGGACACAACACTCAAAATCAGGGTGACCCAGGCACTTGCAGGGTCCTGCCCTCAATCTCCAGACAGTGCAGGGTGGGCAGAACCATGGCAGGACATGCCAGCAGCCCTGGGGCTGTCAGGGAATGGGCTGGAGCCAGAGCTTCCACTAAAGAGATGGGGCTGGGACTGGAGGCATGGCATTGGTGTGGTCCACATCCTACTGGGACCAAGACTAGGCATGAGCTGATATGAACATGGGGCACGTGGGCCCTGGGCAAGGGGCCAGAGGCCCTGCAGGGCAGGGCTCCCTGTGCTCTCCCGGCCCTGCCACATGCACTGCTGTTACTGAGAGAAATTATTCTCCAACAAATAAACACACAGGTGGCAGGTCCAAAGACAGAGTTGTTTGGGAACAGGGGCTGGACAGCAGCACACAGGTTGCAAACACAGTTATTATTTTTGTCAAAAGAAAAGTTAGAAAAAAGATGAAACACAATGATTCACACCAAAATAAAAGTTGCTCCTTCTGAGAATACAAAAATTTCAGAAAATCCTTTAGACAACAAATCAGAGGTGTTGAAAGAGACATAAAACTTTAAAAGACCGTAGATAACACTTTCCAGTGAAAACCTTAAAACCCCATCACAATTATTTAGATTATACAAAGGGAAACTGAAAAGTAGTTTAGGTAGGTTCAAGTAGTTTAGGTGGGTTCGAGGACAGGTGAAGATAGTTGCGGACTAATGGACATCCTCTCTAGTGAAGAAGGGGAAAAAAACAATGGCACCCAATGGAGTTCAACATAGCAAAAATCATGATAGGGAAAAAAGCCAACATTTAAACATATCAGGTTCCTGTACATATGACATATGTTAACACATTGAAACATATCAGGTTCCTGCACATATGACATGAATGAAGAAAATCTCTTGAAAATATGATTTAAAACATCTAAAACCCCAAAAGTTCAAACTTCTCTAAACTTTTAGTATCTAAAAATATAGACTATACATAATGAATGACAGAACAGTACAAAAGGCTTTGCCTGCACCCAGTAGGCATGACCTCCACAGTTTAGTTCTGTATGAATAAATAATTAAAATTTCCTAAATTCAGAATAATAAAGACTAGGCCAACTAAGCCCATGGGTAAAAGCTCTTGGGGCTTTTTTTTGTTTTTTTTTTTCCTATTGGTAGGAAAATATTTTAAGCATAAATCAACAAATTACACAAAAATACCCTTTTATCTTTTTCTTCTTCCCTTCCCTAACAGCTGCAGATAGAAAC
This sequence comes from Ploceus nigricollis, assembly GCA_013399945.1. Taxonomy (NCBI): domain Eukaryota; kingdom Metazoa; phylum Chordata; class Aves; order Passeriformes; family Ploceidae; genus Ploceus; species Ploceus nigricollis. The sequence goes on along the minus strand of VXBC01012721.1, from coordinate 436,622 downwards.
AGAGGAACAGTCACTTAACTGGTTTTCTCCTCATGGTTTTCACTCACTATAAACTGTACAAGAGTGTTATCAGTTAATATACTGCCACAAGATTTATGAAAAAGCATAGACCTTTTCCCTCTCACTATAAGATACATCTCTATTATGAATCTCCTTCTTACTAGTCTTCACACATATCATGCATTAATAATATAAAGACATCTTTAAAGACAACAGCAATAAGTATTGCAAAACACATCACCATCAAAATTCAGGTCTTTAGCAAGACATGACAGTAGACCTTGCCCCATCTCCAAAGTCTGTTAGGGATTCCTCACGTAGTGGGTCTAATACTGGCTATATGCCCATGCACTTCGAAGAAATTATTTACTCATTTCCTGCGTGAGATATGGATTGGAAGGAGGAGGGAAAAANTAATGATTAGGAGGTGAGCAAAGCAGGCTCAAGATTTTAAAGGGTATAAGAAAACTGGTAATAGAATTAAAAGAAAAATAATAAGAAAATCAGAATAAGCCTTCAGAACACTTCTCCTCCCCCTCCACCTCCCTTCTTTTCCAGTGACAACATAAAGAGACTAAACCTGGGACTTTCAGTCAGTTTGCCACCTCTCAATTAGTCTTTTTTCAGTCTCCCTAGGAAGAGGAGCCCCTCTTGCCATGCCATAGAGACTTCTCCACAAGAAACGGTTCTGTCACGGCTTTAATGACACAACGAATGAGCCGCCTGGGAAAGGAAAATCTGTTCGCAGTGTGAAAGTCTCTCCCACGCCTTGCAGCTTTCCTAAAGCTGCTTTCACAGGCCACGTCAACTTATGGGGTATTATTTGCTCACGGCGTTGGGACAGCCCTGGTGGCATGGCCTGCAGTAGCAGAAATCTCAGCTGAGCTGCATGCGGCCGGGTCGGGCTGGGCCGGGTTGGCCAATTACCTCTTCAAAAGCCAAGAGAGAGATTCCCGAGGTTTGTTCCTTCTTACAAGTGTCTTCACAGAAGCGCCTTCAACTCTTTAAAGTAGTTTAACCAGGTGTCACTCTTCAAAGCTAGCCAGCTGATTGGCTCTTCAAAACTAGGCAGCTGATTTGCTCTACCAGGTCCCCCCAGGGAACCACCTGCCACCCTCCCCCCCCGCAGCTGAAAAACAGACTTTGTTAAACCCTGAGACCTCAGAAGTTTCTGAGGCCACAGTAGAAAAGCTCTGACTCTATATCTGATAGCTCTCTGTGCTGATCCAATTCCTGATTTTCTGACCAGTAATGCTGATAAAGATCACAGACATGCTGTTAGTGGCAACAATAAACCGTTGAAATGTTCATAAATATTAATAGGTATTATTTGTCTGCAAGACAGCTGTTTCCTTTCAGGCTTGATTCCTGTTAGCTCAGTGGTTTTAGGAGTTGCAGCAGACTATAACAGCCCCTCTGATATCTAGATTGTTTTTGTGGTTGGTTATTTGCTGTGCCTCTCAAAAATCTTGCTTCTCTCTACATTATCCCATCCACTCTGTCTGTCATCTGCCTTCCTACTGTGCAATCTGGAAGTTATTTTTCCCTTGACGAGTTCAGTTCCATCTCAGTGAGAACAACAACTCTTCCATTCATAGGATTCTCCATGATCAAATCAGCATTAATTTTAAAGAGGAATAGAATAAATAAATTCCATCGTGCATGACATAACAGGTCAACTGATGCTTCTTTTACAATAGCCAAATAGTAAGAAGAAGATAGCCTGATTAATAACACTCTAATCCTGGTGAGCCTCAGGCCAAATGCTCATTTCACACAGAATCATATGATGGGAAGGATGGCTCAAGTTGGAAGGGACCACAGTGGGTCATCTGGTATAACCTCCCTGCTCAGGCACAGAACTGTGTCCAGATGGTTCTGGAATATTCCCAGTGAGGGACACTCCAGACCCTTTTAGAATAATACAGGTTGTAATTTTAATGGAAATAAATGTCAGAAAAGTCCCACAAATTTTTCCTTAGAACTTTTATTCCTGAAGAGAAAACTGTTATAGAAAAATATCTTTACTTACCTCGAGAACTCTTACTCTATGTTCCCACTCTTTGCCTCTCCCTGGATATCAAATCTACTTTTTATCAAAATGTTACATTTACTAGTGGTGCTTTTGTTCATCACAAAAGAAAATATTTGTCAGGATTAAGAGGCAGAGGTAGGCATATAATAAAACCTGTACAGATTGACATACGTTTAACCAGGCAGCAAATAAAGTAGAATTTGGAAATTTCCCACTTACTGCTCTACTGAAATTCTTCAAAGTATTCACTAGCAATACTTAAAATAATAACTATTAACAACAGCAATGATGACAAAAAAGAAATTGGAAGCTTTCAGCAGCTGGAACATTTTAAGGACTTTTGGAAAAAAATATTAAAGTACATTTGATTTCCTTCAATTCAATGAAACTTTTTTTTAAAACCTCTTACTGATGCTTCATAATATTTAGTCAACACTGCCTAGAGACTTAATGAATAAGACTTAATGAAAGTGCTTTGCTTTAAAACAAACAAGCAAATAAATAAAGAAATTTTTAAAAAATGATAACAAGTAAGAAATACTGCAGAAGTTACTTTATATGGTTCACAAATAGTACAGTTTGTAAAAAGAATAATGCTTGTATATTCAGGCCATTTTCAAGTTACAAAATGCAAAGGCCTATGACAATAGGAAAAGGTTGTGGTAATACATATCTCCAGTTTAAATGTTAAACTCATTAGCAAAAGTTCTTAATATTTGCTTAGATATTTGCTTACTATTTGTTTTGCTTAATATTTATTTGGTTGTAGTATTGAGTTTCTTTATCTTGGTGAAAAGAGAAACCCTATTTCCCTAAAACCAAGTGTGAAATTTTCTAAGGATCCTGCTCTAACATTAAAAGAACTTGCAGTATGTTTATATAAAAAGAATTATTATCCATAATGAAGTGAGAAAGGTCAGATTTTACTGTTAACTGATGGATATGTTGACTTAGTTAGTCATGAGATTGGCCAACAAAAAGTGAGTAATGCGTAACAGAACTGTGCTTTTTCATGTTTCCTTTCTAGTGCCTTATAAATCCTAAGTTGGATTATTTAGCTGCATAATTGGTGTTAGCCACAGGGTATGTATCACAGAGGATTTTCAGATTTACTCATCCATAAATGTCAGGCTATTAATAATTTTGCAGATAACTCCTTGTATTGGAAATCACCTGTGTTGAACACAATATATGGAAATGAAAGGTCAGCACATTTTGTGCGCCTGTGCACAGATAGATAGGCACGTCTACGTAAATGCAGTATTCTCTGAATATCAGACAGAATACTTTAATGGTCTCATATTTTTAAATAAGAAATTATGTTGCTCTTGCTGAGAACAAGAGAACACAATTTCAAGACCTGAGGTCTCCATTAAAGAAAACCATAATCATTTTTGGCACAATGAAACATTTTTTAAACTTTTCTGAAAAACTGAGATCTATCAGCTTTAAATTATCTATAAATTGCAAGGCTGTAATTTTGTGTGCTCATACCTTTTATTCTTCCCTGGCTCTGGCAGCCTAATCTCCTGATAATATTTTAATAGATAGATATCCAAGTCAGATCTTAACAAAAAGTCAAAATCTGCATTGTAATTCAGACTCATTATATTTTAAACCCCTGGAGCCTTTAATTAGCTATTTATCTTCCCCGGCTAGCTCTATTCTACTTTTGTTTACATTTCAGTTATTTCAGAAAAAAATAGAGTTGGTACAGGTACACTTTTCATATTATACCAATTGTACAAGACAGCATTTCAAAGTTCAAATACAACACATGACACAACCTGGAGGCAGAAGTGAAGAAACCACAGGTGTGAAAATGAAGTTTGAGAAGTCTCCTACATTTGTTTTATCCATTTTCTCACGATTTTATTTGCAATATTTAGATCTCAAACTCTTAAGTCTATAAAGAAATAGTTATTTAATGAAAAGGCTAAAATATTAATGCTGTAATTTATACAAATGGATGGAAGTCACAGGTAGGGCATATGGTGGCTCCAAGAGATAGAGTAAAACACCTGTCACGCAGGGCATTTTTCTTGCCTTCCTGGATAGTGGGCTAGCAAATCTAGGTGGGAACTAGAATGATCATTTGGCTGGTTTTATGTCCAGTAGTGTATTGCACTCCTCTCTGGTTAATTTGGTCACTTACACCATTCTTACACATGCAGAGCACAGAGCCACTGCTTACATCCTGGGCCTTTCCTGCTTAAATATTACAAGGTTTTTTAAATGAGTTTCAGTCTTCTTTACTAGGTTTTTATGTTGTTATATGTTAATACGAATTATTCTGTTTTATTTAGGAAGAGATTTATTTATAGTGATTCATTGAATCTTTATATGCTTTATTTTCTATTTGTATTTAGTTATGCAATCCCTACCAACCAGTGCAGGGGATTAATTTTAACATAGCCTCTGTTCTCTCCCATTGGACGTGTTTCTGTGGTCACAATCATGAATCTGTGCCTTGGGAGAAAAAGGAGAGCAAACATACAACATCTGGGACTCACTGTGAGCACACATAATGCTAAGGCTTTGAAGAGGTTGTTAACAGGCCAAGGAATGTGATCCTGCCCCTCATGTGCCCTGGTGAGGCACATCTGGAATGCTATGTCCAGTTTTGGCCTCCTCAGGACAAGAAAGACCAGGAGCTACTGAAGAGGGTCCAGCAGAGGCCATGGAGGTGGTGAGGGGTCTGGAACATCTCTCTTATGAGGAAGAAACTGCAGGAGCTGGGCCTGTTTAGTCTGGAGAAGAGAAGATTGAGAGGACCTCTTCAATGCCTACAAAAATTTTAAGGGTGCTTGTCAGGAGAATGGGGCCAGACTCATCAGTGATGCCAAACAATGGGACAAGGGACAATGGGTAGAAACTGCTGCACAGGAAGTTCCAGCTACACATGAGGAAGAACTTCTTTACTGTGAGGAGAACTGTACTGGGTTTAGTGCTGACCAAACACCAGTACACCCACTAGAATATACTTACTCATTTTCTGCTGCAAGCTAGGATTAGGAGAAGAGCAAAGCAGGCTCAAAACTTTAAAGGGTATAAAGAAAACTTTATCAACAGAAATAAAAGAAAGAGTAATAAAAATCAGAACAAAACCTTCGGAACACTTCTCCCCCACACTTTCTTTTCTTTCTCACTGACAACATAAAGAGACAAAACTTGGGACTTTTCAGTCAGTTTACCACCTCTAGAATAGTTTTTCTTCAGTTCACTTAGGGAGAGGAGTCTCTTGCCATGCCATGGAGACTTCTCCACAAGGAACAGTTCTCTTGTGGCTT
>VXBC01012721.1:391108-431032 GCA_013399945.1 Ploceus nigricollis | reverse complement strand
GAATCAGCCACCCAGGAAAATGGAAATCTGATCACTGTGTGGAAGCCCCTCCCCTCGACTTCCAGCTTTCCCCACAACTGTTTTCGAGGGCTCAATCTTTAGCTAATAGTGTACACTTTTAAGAATGAGCTGTTCAAAAGCAAAGGTTCTCTTCAGCTATCTCTGAGATCATCTTCATCTCTGGGAACAGAGGTTTTCTTCTTTCTTCCCTGGAGGAAAAGAGTCTTCATCACTCTTATCTCTCTCTATTCAAGCTTCTCATTTGGATCACAGCTACTTCAACATCTGCTTTACTTCAGCATGGATGCCTTTGCTCATGTCTACAGTTTGAACACTCCATCCCTGCATGCTTTTACATTAATTACAGGTGAAATAAACAGGCAAGGAGACCTGCTCCTTTTTGACGCCTTTATTGTGAAATCAGCTCTGGGTGGGGGCCCGAGGGGTGGTGCACACCGCCGCTGGTCCCGTTGGTGACGTGGAGGAGGAGGTAAACAGCTTTGCTGTATAGCAGAACTGGGGCTTCCATCCTCACAGACATGCCTAGGAAGACCCTTTTGGGTTCGTTGCCTAAGGTCCTCACCTTGGTCCAGTTCTTGTCAGGTTATGGTGACAACTTGGAATTGCGCCAATGGAATAGGAGGACAGTTTTCAGGCAGGACAGGTCACTTAGTCTCTTGAACTGCAGGTTGGCTCGTGTTTTTCTAGGGTGTTATTCCCTTGAATGGTACTGAATGTCTCTTAATTTGCATATACGTCTGTGACGTTACCTTCTTTATAGCTAGGGTCATTTTGGGAATTAGCGGAGGTAATATTCGACAGATAAAAAAGGGTACAGGTAAGGGACTGTTGGGTAGGGTAATTAACAATATTGGTAATTAACAGGATCAGTGTATTTAACCTGGTGATTAACATTTAACAATTAACAAACATGGTAACTATCGATTAACTGAGTTAAACTATAAACTTGTTTATAACACAGGGATATTCTAGTACATCACAATCCATCGCCATGGCCTCACAAAAGATTTTCAGCCCAAGACTAAGGCATCTCCTCATTCTCCTCCATCTGGGATTTGACTCCTTTTTTACTGACGTTGGTGTCTTCATATTGTCCTCTACATGTCTTCACGCTGTCCTTTTCTCTCACTTGAGAGAGGATTGAAGGTCTGCCAGTCTCATCTGTGCGGTAAAAGTTAACATCTTGCCCTGGCCTGCGGATGGTCATGTGATTTCTGCCAGGCTGCAGCCAGAGCACTCACGGTGGTGGATTTCAGGCCATGCTGGGGGACTGTGCCAGGATCTCGGGGGCCCAGGACAGAACAGCGGGAGCCACTCTGGCTCCTGCTGTGGCTCTTGCTGCGTTCAATTCCAGCTGCGGGGCCACCCTCTGCACGGGCTACAGAACAGGCCCTGGTCTCAGCCGCATGGTCTCCTGCGGTGCCGGGACAGCCCCTTGGTAGCTTGCAGTTGGAACTCNGCGGGAAGTGGCTAGGAATTTCAGCAGCCAGGCTAGGGCTCAGCTGCAGCATGCTGGGGCCAATGGCCTCCCTCCCCCTGCCCAGCAGTTGCTGGAGCCTGGTCCGGCCCCGGCAGGCCACGGCGGAGCGGTCCTGGCCCAGCCCATGTCTAGTTACCTGTTCAAGGCCAGAAGGAAGAGAGCGATTTCTGGGTTTCCTCGTCTTTAAAACGTGTTTTACGGAGGCGTATTTAACTTTTTAAAGTGGTTTAACTGGGTGTCAATCTTCAAAACTAGTTACTGATTGGTTTTGCCCCGGCACGGAGGAAGCTCTTAGCAGCTCCTCTCAGAAAATCACTTCCATGGCTGGCTCTTTCTCTCCTCACCAAACATCAATTAATGCCAAACCAGTGTGGTGACAGAACACTGGAACAGGCTGCTGAGAGAAGCAGCCTGCTGAGAGAAGCAGCAGGCTGGAGTAGATGGATCTCTAGAGGTCCCTTCCCCAAGCATTCTGAGATTCTGCGATTCTTTGAATGAATTATTGTATTTCCTAAAGGACGCATTCAGCTTATCTGTTGAGGGATGCAGAGCTACAGAAGCTTTTATGTTTTGAAACCTACTTCCTTGCATTTATCCTCAGATTTCTAATGTTTTGTATTAAGTTTGAAAAATGTTCAGTATTTGTGAGGCATATTCAACTTGCTGGGCGTAATATGTTTGATGTTATTCGTGCTTTTTCAGAATATATATGTGATAAACCGGGCATACGTGGGATTTTTAAGAGTTACAGAAATATAGACCGAAGCTGAGAAAAAGTTGCTTCACCAGGTTGCAAAAGAGTGGACAGAAAATTGAAAAGGCACCTAATTAGCATCTCAACAGACCTGGCCTGCACAGGAGAATAGCTCCTTGGCCGGCAGCTGGGGGAACACCCAAGCCATTAAGTTGTTGGGGGATAGGTATCCCAACACAAGTTCCGAAAGACTCAACATCAGAATTCATCCCTTCTCAGAAGCAGGCTTTTGTCCAGCACCACCGCCTAGAAACGAATTACCTCATACAATGGTGAAACAGCAGACAGGTCCAAGGAAGAACTTCATTTACAAGCGAAAGAGCGGGGCTACTACGGTGAATAGTCCATCTTTCAGAAGACACCTGGACGATACTAGGGGCCATGATCGACCACCACCGGTGATCATCGGTTACCAGAAATGGTTTTTGTCCAGCCCAGCACAGAGAAAGGAGACCGCATGAAAATGTACACCAACAAAAAGAAACAAAATAAACAGTATAAAAACCCACTGTACAGGGACACTGGCGTGAACAGAGGCTGTCAGGTTGCTGTTTCACCCAGTGCTGAATATCCGGGGTCAGCTCTGTTCCTTTGATTGTGGCTATTCTCGACCGAGCTTCGGTCATGGAATTTTGGACTTTAAATTTTTGGTAGCAATCGTGAAATAAATTTTTGTTATTGATTATGAATTTGGCTTTATCGAATTTCCATCTTAACACTGGGGAAGAAAACTTTCAAGGAAAATATGTTTGAAATTAATTTCATGGAGATTAGCTGTTCCTTTGAAGATATTTGGAGACATTTAAATACTTAAGAGACATTTAGAAGTGTAATCTTTACTCAGTTTTACTCCTCTATCTAGTACCTTATTTATGCACCTATTTAGATTTACTTTGAGTACTTTATAAACCTTGCCATATTCTTTTCATGAGGAAAATGATTGTTCTGTACTATAATTTCACAAGTTTCTTTTCTCTTGCATGAATTTTAATCCCATAACAGAATGAATCAGTGTTATAGCCTACCTGCTTTCTTGCCCCTTTGCACTTTGCTTGCCATTGAATGTCACAGTGAACTCATAGTGGAAAATAAACAAGTATTGCCTTTAGAAGTAAAAATTTTCAGCAGTGATCAAGAAATTACAAGTTTTGTATTATTACAGACTTGACATGAAAGATTATGGCTCTCTGCTTTTCCTCACCTCATTTGGAGCGTTCATACAACAGCTTATAGAGGAGCAGTAGAACACAATAAACTTAATTAAATACACTAACTTCTCCTCTTCCTTAAGTAAAAGTTCTCCTAGGTATTTAGAGAGGTCAAAGCAACATTTTCATTCTTCTGATCTCTTGACTGATCCTGTTTTCTTCCTTCCTGCTGAGTTATCTGCAAATGTATTTAGTACACTTTTCCCTTCAACTCATACCCTTGGGTCCTGAGATAGGTAGGGCAAGGAGTTCCCAATTCCTATTCTGTTCCCTATCACCACTTTCCCCCCTCCTTGAAGGCTTCTATGTCTTGATGCAGAGGAAGAGGACACTCGATTGTGCTGGGCAAGGTGTCCTGTTCTGTCTGGCAGCCCAGAATTTACACACAGTGGTTCTACTGTGAGCCCAACTTTCTCCATGGAGCTAGTTGGCCATGGATGTGTTCCCCTCTAAGGGCCTGTTATTTTCACTTTTTATTGCTTCCCAATTTAAATAATTTGCCAAAGCTGCCAACGGTCACATAGAATCAGGCAAATGTCTTTTCCACTGTATACAAGAGAATAAGTCCTGGTCTGATCCCATACCTGACCTTACTTAGAGCAGGATGTTTGACTAGAATCTTAAAATGGCCTCTTCTTACTTAATTATTCTGGTTTTTCTGTATTTTATTTTCCCTTCAAAGGTAGTATTTTTATTTTTTAAAAACTAATTCCAGGAAAAACTACACATACTGAAGGGTCTTTTCTTGTAATGATATTAATCAAAAAATTCAAATAGCTTATATATATATTTTTTAATTAGCAGGACCTTCATACAAAAAAAACCCGCCTAATTTTTCCTGGCTACATGCAAAACAAGGATTTTGGTATTAATATCAATTGTAAACTTATATAAAGTAAAAATGCAAAATTAAAACCAGTGTTGCCACAGTACTGCTTATTTATCAGTAAATGCAGTAAAAATGTTTGCATAATGCATAAATCACACAAATAGTTCTCATAATTAATTTAGCCTCTTCTTTCCATCTCAGTATGATATGTACAGAACTGATGAAATGAAAACAGACATGCTCTGAGAAAGCACAAAAAAAGTGAAGTTTCATATTCAAAGAGTGGATTTCAGCACTTTTGTCAGCTTATAGCTGCAGCTGAAATTGAGTGTTCTAAATAATATATCTGTTTTGCCACCACAGACAACAGTGTCCTAGTTGCAGTGAAGGACACCATCCACTTTCAGGGGACAGAAGATGGTGAACAGAGGTGGTTTAAGGCCTCAGAACCCAGTTTCAGTGGAGGCTGATACCACATCTCATATGTTATGGTACTCCCCTGTCTTGAATCAGCCTCTCTTGAGACTGCTGGACCTTCATAAGTCAAAGAACAAACTTAGCATTGCCAGATTCTAGACACTTTCAGAGGAGGAAAGCAGGATTCTGAATTAGAAACTTCAGTTATTTCAGTGTATTCCTGATTTTAATTTCTTTCATACTTTCTTCCCTGTGGCATGCATGTGCAGAAGATGGCCTTGCAAGAGGCCATACTTCCAAGACATTATCTGTGCAATAATTCCGACATGTTGTCTTCTGTCTTCTGCTCTGAGAACTTACCCTCTGCAAGTGTGCTCCTCCCTAACTTCTCGAACAATCACCACGGAGACTTGCAGAACTCACAAACAAAGTCCACAGCAACAAATAAACTAGTTCTCAAAATGGAAGGAAGGGAAAAAATAAGGCTTTGCCAGTCGTTTTTGTTGGTTTTTTTTGGTATTCACATGTCCTCTGAACAGAGAGAGACTTAGCTTTCTCAGGATTTCTCCTGAGAGAAGCTGTGAGAGAAGCAGAGAAAAGAGAATCAAAGCAATTCTTATCTCATTTGCTGCTCCTATGTTTGTGTTCATGTGGAATGTGTTCTGGAGATTGTTTACCCAGGGTGATTGCTTGATTGGATTCTGGTGAGGGAGTTTTGCATTCATTGACCAATTGGATCCACAGCTGTGTTGGGATTCTCAGGAGAGAGTCATGGGTTTTTCTAGTTAGTGATAGTTCTTGTTAGTGTAATATAGTGTAATATAAGTATAGTATAATATAGTATAAGATGATGTAATAAAGCAATTGATCAGCCTTCTGCAATCATGGAGCCAAAGCTAATTATTACCCGACTGGGGGCCTGCGGCAACAGGTTTTGTTCACAAGGTTTTGTGAACAAAAAAACTTTGGGGTTAGGTTTTGGACTTATTTTTGTTAGGGTTTTTTTAACATGGTTTTGTTCTAGACTGTCCCTTGGTCTTACATTCTTTACTTTCCAAGGCAATCCAGCAAATGCTTATTCCTTTGTTTTATTCTATGACTGAATTAGCAGTAATAGTATAAGAATCTCTTCTTATTTGCAGCTCTTCATATCCAAAAGTTTTCAGTGACTATTCACTTCTTCAGTGCTCAGTCTCAATTGAAATCTCCGAGGAAAACAGCGTCTTTTCAAACCTCTCTCAAATTTTTTCTATTGTTCAATGCTAACTTTAATTCTATAATTACTCCGCTTGGAAACCATTCTTCATAAGCTGCTATAAAAGATGAAAATCAAAGCAGTATTACATTAGGAAAAAAGACAGCAAAGAATTAAGGAGAATTTTCTTGAAAATTTAGGGGTATGTGTACAGCTCTTTTAGAGCAGAGTTTTCTCCTCAGTTGATGCTTAGAACTGCATTTCAAAACTTCACAGATTTAGACATGTCTGAACAGAGGAGAGATACTAAAAAAAAAGCTATGTATATATATATGTTACACAGCTCTTAATAGAACCTGAGATGTATTGTTCCAGTTGGGAATGAACCATGTTTCTTAACTTATTCATCTTAGGAAGCATGTTTTTCATGCAATTTAGCAATCTTCTCTTCAATTTCTTCTTGTAATCTTTTTTTCCGTGGCTTCTAAAAAGACAAGAAGGCCTTTCTTTTCAGTCTTCAATAACTGAAATGCCAGAAAGGTGAAAATTTTTAAAATATTTTTCATCTTCTCTAGACTGTTGTAGTCATCCATGAGCTTTACTTGAGAAGAAATGTTTTCATGTGTCAAAAGGTAACCCACTTTTAAATATCAGATAAATGTATTTTCTGAATTACAGAAACCAGACATTTTCTCAGTCATAATTTTTTAAATTAGTGACATCATACTGCTAGCTGGAGAGAGAAAATGCATTTGTTCAAAGTTAGTTTAATATGATTCTATGGTTTAAGAGACTGCTTCAGTGAGTCTCACATGCAACAGCTCTGCAAAAATGCTAACCTAAATCTTCACAATTCTGTTTTCAAATCTTATAATAGTCTAGACACATCCGCATCCTCAGGAAGAGGAACTCTGGAAAGGCTTTTAAAGCTGTCAAAGTTGTATGCACAGAAAGTCACTGCAGGCTAGAAATACTCTGCATAAACAGAAAGACAGCTGCAGCCACTACTTCACATAGCCCCAGTGCTTCCTGGAAAAAAAAATGAAATTCCCATTAAAACTGTCTTTCATGCTAGACCAATAATGTTTCTCTGCAAAGATTTATATTCTAGGTTAATAAAACATAAAAAGGATATTACCCTTTAGGAAAAAAAAAAAGAAAAAAAAGAAAAGAAAAAAAAATCTGTAGTTAAATCATACGCACTTATATTATTCATTATTTCTGTCATTAACAGCAATCTTGTTTCCATGACTTCAAAACTGGTTATAGTAACAATTATTTGAATTTAAGTGGATGTCAAAGCGTGAGAGGCCTCCAAAATACATAGCTGTGATATTTCTGCTAGACTGCATGAGAAATGGATGATCAGCCATTTTGTTTGCCATCTATTTTGGAAGAAGAAAGACAGATTTGCAATGATGTTCTACACTTTCAAAAGTAATGATGTGCTTTTAATTTCTACAGTACTGTGGTGATCATTGCTCTAAGATCTAAGCTGACAGTTTAATTTCTTTTCAAAGTTTTAAAAAATTCCATTATCATAATGCCATGCTTCCTCACTTATAACTGCAAATTTAAATGCAAGGAAAGCAATCCAGCTTCTCTAGTAATGACTAAATAACATTATATGACATTTCAGTTGAATTTAAAAAAAAATTTTTAAAGCATTTCTTAACATCCGAGTTAAGAAGAGGGAAAAGCATGAAGTCCTCTGCTCCTAGACAGAGTTCTAAGTTGTTTGTGTGGAAGTAGCACTGACCATAGGTCAACTACTTAACACTGAACAAGTAGTAGTATAAGTTCTCTCCTATGTGGCACCTAAAAGGATTTTGCCCTCGGGCTTGTACATTTATTCAGTTAATCACACTTAGATGTTTGCTGCAATATTCTTGTAGAAGAGCCAGTAGCTCTTAACACAGTAATCTTGACCTCTTGAGTATTTCCTTCAAAGTTAGGGACCGATGACCAAACACCAGTGAACGAGTCACATCAGCACCACTTCTTCACTCATGTAAAGCCTTGTCTAAATACAGCACTGACTCACTAAGTGAAACCAATGAAAAGGTTGGTTTGGAAAAAAACACCGAGGTCCTTGGAGCTGAGGTGGGAACAGGGGGTGTGTGCTTGTGTTCGTGTTTGTTAGTAGTTTGCCAGCTTGTAGTCTCCTGCTGAGTCAATGGCAAGGTTTTACAGATCTTTTCAGGGATTCACAGCTCCTTCTGGAAAAAACAGTTGCTTTTTAAAATCAAACTGCCTATGTTTCTTCCTAATGTACACAATGACTTACTGGCACAGAAAGGAACAGCCGTTCCTGATTTACTACCAGCTCCTTATTCCACTCTGGTTCATTAATTCTATTCCTTCATGAAAACACAATGCAAGTCCATAACTTTAGAAACAAGTTTTATTTAATTTTGCTGGCCAACAGTACCTTCAATTATGAATCAGCATTGTTGACCTAATTTTTAACATCTTTTTGGGGGATCTAGTATTTTTTGGGGCTTTTCCCTACCTTCTGGATGTGGTATTACCCAGAGAACAGTGTGTCAAAGAAACAACAAAATGTAATACTTAGAATTCTTTTCACAAGAGATCAGCTCTATTACAGGGATTCTCATTAGAAAGAAGGGACCAGATAAGCCATATATATGTCAAAGAATAAAGATTCTCCTGGAGCACACAGATAGCTCGGAACATTACTGAAGACCTGACTTGTAAAGTATAATAATTTTTTCAGTTCACTCCACAGATCCACTCCATAGATCTTTCTCAGCTAGCTGGAAAAGAAGTCAGATTCTTCTGGCATGGATTTTGTAAAAAATAGAAGTACGTGGAATTGTAACTACATCAAAACTATCAGAGAGTTACATGTTGTAAGGCACTTTTACGCTGTGTATCCAAGTCTAGTTTGATCAATGAAATGCATCTAACTTTCATATAAATGACACAGAATATTAAGTTTTTGGGGGAGGGTTTAACTACTAACAAAGGACAAGTTTTAGTGCCAGATGTTCTTGCCTTGAGCAACACAGCCAAATATATGCACCCATTTTGCTAAACAGAGTGAGCAAGCAGACAGCTCTTTTGGATGAACAGAATATTCAAACTACAAACAGTTTCATGTTAAACAAAATGATAAAAAATAAAGGCACTGAATTGATTTGAATCTCAGTCGCTCTGCTTTTATGTTAATTTGTAGTTTACATCCAAAAGTATTATTTTGTTACACTACTACTTATGGTTTCATAATTGCATTTTTCTGATATTGCTTTGCTTCTTACAAAGTCTGCCTACTCTTGCACACAAGGAAAAAAGCAACTGACCTTGATAGGTGAAAAAGGAATAGCGATGACTCATATCTTCTAAATGTACAAGATGAGAACAAATTTCCTTTGCTAGAATTAGAGTATTTCCACTTACCATTACCAGGTAGAATTTATAATGAATAGGAAGTGATACATTGTGTGATTTTATTTCTTTTATAATTTTTATTAAATATTTAAAAGTGTGATTTGAAGCAGAATAATGGGTGGAACTTTCAGTGTCCTGCAATTTTCTCATGCCTTCATTACAAATATAGAGTATGTAGTTGATGCATACAAGTAAAGTCAGAGGTTGGATAATAAACAAATATAAACTTTAAGGAAGAAGTTATCATTTTTATGATAACTCTTATTGCTTGGTAGTTTTTAATTTGGTCTGGTTTTGCATTCTTGTTACATCTTGCTACAGCATTTTTATACTCCTTATGCTCAAAATATGAAAAATACACTTTATTTTTTAACAGAGTTGTGAAGACATAGATATGCTCATATACTATTATACTTCAGCTGCAAGGAAAGCATTTCTTTCTGTTATAGAGATAAAAATGAAATAACTGCCTATGAAATTATATACACTTAGTTATCTAAATTGCCTACTCTGAACATATTTTAAAAATTATAGATGATATTTTCTGCATTTAGAATGTAATTTCCAATAGGTCACCTTGCATAACTCTATTCCCTTATGCTTTAGCACTCTTACCTCCCTTTCATCTCCTTGAAGTAGAATCTATATTGATTTTGAATTAATTACCAAGCTACCAGAAGGTTTAATGAATGATTTTAGATGTAAACATTTAGATGTAAACATTTTAGACGAAATTCTGAATCTTATTACTCACATTGCAGCCGTGTTTCTGTTATCCGTTCTCATGCTGAAAAATGTTATCTTCCAAAAGATACTAATGACTTTAGTATGACTATTTCCGAAAAAGCTCCTACACATACAAGGCTGGGATCAGTATCTTGTGGTTTAAAAGAAGTTCTTATTTCTATATTTTTCTACATTTCTGTATTAAGAGACTGGAGCATCTCTCTTATGAGGAAAGGCTGAGGAAGCTGGGCCTGTTCAGTCTCAAGAAGAGACGAGTGAGAGGGGGCCTCATCAGTGTCTGTCAGTGCCTGCAGGGAGGGGTCAGAGCATGGACCGGGCTCTGCCCAGTGGTGCCCAGCAATGGGACAAGAAGCAAGGGGCAGAAACGGATGCACAGAAAGTTCCACCTGAACATGAGGAAGAAATTCTTCACTGGCCGGGCACTGGAACAGATCAAACAGAGAGGGTGTGGAGCCTCCCTCACAGGACATATTTGAGAACCATCTGGATGCAATCCTGTGCCACGTGCTCTGGGGTGACCCTGCTTAAGCAGGGGTTGGACCAGATGACCCACTGTGACCCACAGTGACCCACTGATTCCAGCCTCAACCATTTGGGGATTCTGTGATTCTGTGGTGTGAGAATATAAGTGTTCTCTCTGTCTTACTAAAGAGATAAATGTGGCCGCAGCTCTCTGGCTACAGAGAGCGGCACACAACTTTCCCAGGCATTGTCCTGGGGAAGGCTGCAAGAAAATCAGAGAAAAGAATGAGAAACAATTCTTATCTTCACTTGCTGCACCTGTTGTGAACATGTGGAATGTGTTATGGAGATTTGTTTACCAAAGGGTGGTTTCTTAATTGGCCAATGGTGATGGTGTTTTGGATTCAAGGACCAACCTGGTCTGACTGTATCAGACTGTCTGCAAGGGCGATGAGTTTTCTTAATTAGTATAGTATAGTATAGTATAGTATAGTATAGTATAGTGTAATAAAGCGACTGATCAGCCTTCTGGAATCATGAAGTCAATGCTAATTATTACCCTGTTGGGGACGTTGTGCTACAATAGATGAAGACACAAGAAAAGACAAAGAACTTTTGGTATATATGCAACATATCATTGCATAGAAATATTTGATAGCTACACTTGTTCTCAAGGATAGACTGTTGTTCAAAAGCAAATCTCTTCTTCCTGAAGAAATTTTTTGCCCCTATAGTTGTAGAGAATAAAGTCATCAAAAGCCTTTCTTCTGAATAATAAAGAGACAAGTGGATTCAAGGAGGCATTAAGAAAGAGTCCTGATAGGCTGAGGAGCCTTGTATTGCCTGCCCTTTGATGGGCACCCAATGCAACTTGTGTTTTTCATTGAGACTAAATAGACAGCTTACCTGAACAGCAGTACCTGCTTTCTGAGAAAAGTAGGTAACATCCCTCATTTAAAGTGTTGACAGGTATTGCTGGTAAAGAGTTTATTTCCAGGTTATACCACACCTGTTAGTTTTTTTCTGGTTTGGACTGAAACAACTTTTTAAAGGAAACAAGTGAAGACAACAAAAAATGTCTACATGATGGTAAATATGAAAACAAACTAACTGTGTAATATTCGTCCACTTTCCAAAAGGAGAAGAAAACAATTAAATTTTAATCCTGTTTAATGAATTTCACTTGAAATCTTCTGACATAAAAGGGACAAAGAGAGCAGTTGATACATAAAACTTATAGAAAACACTTCATTGAGTTGAATTCAGTGTGGTGAATTGCAACTTTGGCAATTTGTTGAATTTGACCTTAAATGTTAATGTTTAGATGAATGAGATTTATGTGCAAGGAGCAAAACAAGACAAGACACCAGTAAGGTGACTTAAAGCAAAAGCATCAGGGAACTACACAGAAATAGTTTCTCCATTATTTTCTATTTGCCATGTTACCAGCAATTAAATACTGCTCCATCCACAAACAACTTCAAAAACTCGGAGATTTGACAAATCAAATTAAAACAGATGATAGATCATGGTTAGATGACTTGTTTGAAGGATGGAGTTTTACACCTCGGTTAAATGAGCTTTTCAAAATAAGTTTATATGCATGGATTGTTATAGTGACAATGTTAGTGATTGTGCCTTGTGTACTTCACTGTGCATAGCAAACGACAAACAAGACCATCAAAGAAGTTTTTTCCGTTCAAGAGAGAGGGGGAAATGTGGGAAATGGATTTGTAGAGAGTTCTCAGGGCCTGACAGAAGGCCCACACAATATGCATCTGTATGCAAACCTTGAGACAAGAAATGCTGACTTAGAAATGCCATCGAATAGGACAGACATTGTTGAGAGAGAAAAGGAGCTAGAAACAAGTTTCAAAGGATGGCCTTGCAAATAAGACTAGATACTTTGGAGAAACAGAACTATGAAAGATGCATTGTAGTAGGACCCAGGGGAGTAGTTTTAGATGATTGGCTTTAAGGCATCTACAGCATGGCATGGCAAAAAGCTGATAGGCCAAGAAACGCTTATAGTGTATTGTAATTAGGAGATAGTTGGCTTCTGGTTGTGATGGCGTGAATTATAATATCTGTGTTGTCTCGCCCTTCACATGAGACTGAAAATGGAATAAAAGTTTTAAAAACACCTCTCAGTTGCCCCATCTCTGGGTCAGAAAAGGGCATTGTCTGACACTATAACCTGAAGTTTATATCTTCCCCCTATGTAAGGATGGTGGACAAAAAATATGATGGCTGTTTCAACAATGTCAAGCCTTTTGAGTCTGGAATTCTTTTATGTGGTTACTTAAACCTCATTTCTTTCTCTACTTGTCAGTTATTTTGCTATGAATCTCTAAGTTTGAATAAAGATACACCACACCTGATATAGGGATTTACGTGGACGTCACATTTTTCTCCATTCAAAACACTAACCTCTCCAGTAATAAGGGGTGGGAAAAAGAGCCCACATGAAAGTGAGAGCAAATTTCTGTTACTAGGGATAACAGCATGTGTTTTCCTCCCAGCCCAGATTCATCCTTCCCACCATCAAGGCTGATAGCACTCACCTTTAAATTACTAATCTAACAAATGCTGTTCATCCAGAATCTGTCTGAAAAGGAAATGGGACAGTAAACCCCATTATTTAGCTGTGTTTTGGGGGATTTCACGTTTCCCTTACAAGGATCACCAGCAAGTTTTTATCACTATACATTAAAATCAAACATTAATTGAGGCAGCACAGGATGGTTGTAGAACAAAGACTTTTTGTACCTGTAACAACAAAACCATACCCTTGGAGGCACAAGTTTACATTCAGAGGGGATATTTCATTTATATAGCAGTGCTTTCTGTTTCAGTGGGTTTTGCCTGCAAGGGATTTAAATTTCTTTCATCTCTTCAAGAGATGCATAACTCTTCTGAAAGAAGGTATCCTGAACATAAATAAGGCTTCCAAGTGTTTGAAGTGTCTTTTAATTTTTAACTACATCATGTGCTTCTCTCAACAACAAAATCTAAAAGACACAATGGTAAGTCTGATTATTTCTTGCTACTTTTCTTTCATGTACTCACAAGTTTTTTTAATATACTTGATCGCACGGCTATTGTCTGAAAGTGATGCAACCACATCATTTTTTACAGTGTAGATTTGTACCTATGCACCCAATTGTGAAACAACTCCTTCATTAAGATTCATTAAGACTGACTTCTTAGTTTGTCTAAATTAAATAAATATGATCAAAGAGACATGACTTTTTTGCACATAGTAGGAAGGGGTTGCACGTTTTCTGAGTCATCATAAACAGATTTTGTCTTCTAACATGTATCAGATATTACCCTGGAAGTTTGTTAGTCAAATGGCTTCTGTTCAGAATTGCCTCAGTTTACTTACCTGGACAGGGACTCTTGTATAGCAGTTCACAGGAAATCTGAATAGTCTAATTTGCTACAGACGCACACAACTGAAAGTTATAGAAGTTTTGTCTGAATAAATATGGTAAAATTAGGATTTTAAACATTTTTCATCTTACCAGATGAGAATGCCAAAGTCTGAATGTTAAAGTCATGCACATAATGAAGACACAGTCCAGAATGAGAGTTATTATTTTACATAACATTGCCATGCTCATTGATATGCCCTTATGTTACAGGACTACATGCAGGTGTAGGTTCCGAAGAGAAACCTCAAAAGAATTTGAATTGAAATATTTTAATATTATTTTAAAGACATAAATTTAAAACTGACAATGAACAGGTGCTGATATTAATTACTGTACCATAAAATATTGCTTTTAAACCATTTTTGGGACTTAAAAAGTGGTAATAAATTCAGAAATACAAACCACAGAATAGCTGTAATAGAAGATACTAGAGGGGAAATGAAAACACAGGCAGGGTACATCTTTATTCTGTGCAAGTAATGCATGGAAGAATAACTGACAAGTAGCTATTATCATGTTACAGAAGAGAAAGAAATGAAGATTAAATAACCACATACTTTATATTGGCAAGAAAAAAAATATGAGAAATGATGTGGACTTATCACTACACACAGTGGTTTACAATTAATGCTCTAATAATCCAGACACTTTCTGAATTGCCTCTAGCCTCTCTAAACAAACTCTATATACACACTAGACAGAGAATGGGGGATTCTGCCCCTCTGCTCTGCTCTGCTCTGCTGAGACCCCACCTGTAGGGCTGCATCCAGCTCTGGGGTCCCAGCACAGGAAGGGCAGGGACCTGTTGGAGCCAGGCCAGAGAAGACTACCAAGTTTATCAGAGCGGTGGAGCAGCTCTGCTGTGAGGAAAGGCAGAGAGAATTGGGATTGTTTTCAGCCTGGAGAAAAAAAGGCTTTGAGATGACCTAATTGTGGCTCAAGGGAGCCCACAAGAAAGATGAAGAGAGGCTGTTT
Source organism: Ploceus nigricollis (assembly GCA_013399945.1). NCBI lineage: Eukaryota > Metazoa > Chordata > Aves > Passeriformes > Ploceidae > Ploceus > Ploceus nigricollis. The sequence goes on along the minus strand of VXBC01012721.1, from coordinate 416,096 downwards.
ACACGGGTCTGGAGTGACAGAACAGAGGGAAATGGCTTCAAACCGAAAGAGAGTTTAAATTTTTAAATTAAATTTAAGAGTTTAAATTAAAAACAGGAAAAAATTCTTCCCCATGAGAGCAGTGATGATCTGGAGCAATTTTCCTAGAGATGCTGTAGATGCCCCATCCCTGAAAGTGTTCAAGGCCAGGTTGAAAGGTGTCCCTTCCCATGGCAGGGCATTGGAACGAAAGGATATTTAAGGTCCCTTCAAACCCAAATCATTTTATGATTCTCTATTTAATCGTCTCTCATATATAAAACAGCAAGACAGAACAACACTTAAACTGACAGAATGGAGCTACTACTGACGAGCTCCACACTGATGACTTTATTCACCACAAGCCACACAATCCAGACATGTACAGAAGACCCAGAAACATTCTAATTAGAGGANTGCTGTAGATGCCCCATCCCTGAAAGTGTTCAAGGCCAGGTTGAAAGGTGTCCCTTCCCATGGCAGGGCATTGGAACGAAAGGATATTTAAGGTCCCTTCAAACCCAAATCATTTTATGATTCTCTATTTAATCGTCTCTCATATATAAAACCAAGAGACAGAACAACACTTAAATGTTAAACTGACAGAATGGAGCTACTACTGACGAGCTCCACACTGATGACTTTATTCACCACAAGCCACACAATCCAGACATGTACAGAAGACCCAGAAACATTCTAATTAGAGGAGCATCACACTGGTATAGATTTTAGATAAAATGTCAAGTACCATCCCAATCATTCTTTGGCTAATAACAAACCACAAACAGCTACACATACCAGAGGATGGATGTGTCCAATTATTTCTTTGTTTAGATTTCTTTTTTTCTTTAAATTTTTTTAAAGAAAATTTTTGTTTAAATCTTAAAACAAAGAAATCTTTGTTTAGATTTCTTTAAATTTTCTTTAAATTTTTTTTACACATGTCTGAGCAGACTGGTGCATTCTGAAAAGTGTCTCATAATGCCCAAGCATGGGGCACAGAGTCTGAAGACTCAAATTGAAGAATGCCTTTTCATTCCATAATATTTCCTTAGAATACTTATTATATTGAATTTTTCTAGTAACCTAATCTGTGATTCACAAACTTTCATAAAAATTCCTAGGATAGGAATTTCACCTATATTAAAAAGACCGTGCAAGTATTCTTAATCCCAGGTGAAAGAATGCTTCATTTGGTGTCTTACTTTCGGTTGCATGAACTGGAACAAAGTTGATTTAGATCTGGATATCTTAAAACACCAGCCAAGAGAAATCCATTAAGAAACTGGCCTGTTTGAGCATATCTTTTGTCTGCTCTCCTGCCTGTGCAAATCAGACCTGCTGCTTTTGCTGAAACTCGACAACAACTAAAAGCAATGCAAGCTGGAGGCTTTCCAACAAACCTATTCCAAAGTACTGAGCTCCCTAATGCAAGAGATGTCAAAAAGATTATGTCACGTTCTTGTGTTTTAACACAAAAGTGGCTTCTGTCCTTGCAGAGAAAGCTCTGAGCTGGACTGAGATGTGGTCCCTTGCTGGTGAGAGCACACAGTATGTCAAACACTCTCAATTTGCATAGCAATTTAGTAGAGAAGGACAAGCTGTAAAACCAAAGATCAGCAAATCTGATATGAAACCAAATTTTATGCTGAAGGTTCTCAGGTGTTTTTAGCAGCACTGCAAAATGAAAAATATGATTTGAAAGAAATTTGAGTCTGAATAACTACTGTTTTTCTGCAACTCTACTCTGTCAAAAAAAGAAGAAGGATTTTGACTGTGGTAGATGCTGCAGTATAAGCCTAGGTAAGACCTGTATTTTAAGATGCACTTGCTCCTCATAATTTGAAGCCTCCTAAACCCACACGTTTGCCCTTCAGTGGTACCTCCTGGACTTGTCACACTGCTGCTATGGACCAGAGCTTAGCAAACAGGAGAGCTGCACAATGCCCAAGGGCAAGAGAATACAGTGACCCTGACCAGGAAGTCTAATAAGCAGCATTTAAAATTTCCCTTCACAGAGCCTGAATGTTTTTCTTACTGGGACTGTAGTAAACCAAGTAATCCAAATTGTGTGATGAAATACGGTTTCCATTCTGTCTGTCCTCGAGGCACAATCAGTCTTGCTTTCCCATCTCTGAGATGGCTAACAAAGAAACTTGTGTTCAAAAGACACATGGATTTCCACATGAACAATGCTAACTAAATTGCTAGTTTAAATGCATGAGTGTGTGATGTCCTGGGACGTTGCAAAAATACAAGATTTCCCACCACATGTAACTGTCATGGCAAGCTACACTTTCAACTAGAGAAGTGCTGCTGCTTCAGAAGAATGGACAAAAGGAGCCCCTTAATGCAAATTACTGCCCTATCATTCAGTGGGAAGTTTTCTAGCTGAAAATCTGTGTGATAGAATGTTACATAAAAGTAATGTGTGAATACTAAAATGACAGGATGTTCAATATTGTGTAATCTTTACCTAGAGAGTCATCAAAGCATTCTGTTGAGCTACTTGTAAAGATCAGTTTTCTTTTTAAGCACTTAGATACTACAAATGGTGAGGGCAAATACAATGCAAGAGTTCAGATAAAATTCTGTAATGAATGAGTCATTTCATAGAGATTCCCTAAGGTGCTGTCCATTACAAATAACACTCTTAAGATAAGAATCAACAACCACTATGTTGAAAACCATCTCTCACAATCCTAAAGAGCAGCTGTGTGTCAAACAAATAAAAAAAACCCCTCAGTATTTTCCTCAAAATACTATAGATTTTGTTTAGTCAGCAATTTCAGCAAAGGACAATGTTATTTTAAAAATATCCTTACTTGCTGATCTTTTCTAGATGTATTTTTCTCTTGACTTGAAGGCTGCTCCTGTAGTAAGCATCAAATTATGACATTCTAGTTTAACTGAAGTTAAGAGTAACTTTGTTCTTCATCTTATAAAAAGGTAAATGTTGAGCTAAAACATAAAAGCATAAAAAATTGCCAGTGATACTGTGCTTGCTGTTCCACAGCATTTGCACTGAATGAAAGATTACTTCAAATAAACACAAGCTCAGTTACTTGAAATGTACCTCTCCCTTAACAGCAAATGAGAATGACTACTTAAAGAATGTACATAAGAATCTTCATAATATATACCCAGGAAATCAAAAAGAAAACAATTTATTTGTGGAAAGAATTGTGGGCATTCTAGTTTAAACTCCGCATCAGTGCAACTGGACCATTCATTGTCACTAGATTACAGAGTATTTTAAGCATTTTAGGTAGTAGGAATGAAGACAAAAGCTGACAATCAATATTCTTTACAAATAACTGTGAATCAGATACCAACAATTAGATTAAAATTATTCTCTAAGAGTCACACTATTATTTCACTGCGATAAAATATCCTGAAGCGGGTTAATAAACGTAAACTTTTATCTAAATTAATTTCATTCTCTGCTTCTCAAAGCACCATAAAAACTTCAGTGACATGTATCTTCTTTATTCTCAAGTACATAAACTGATGGGGAAAAAAAAATTGGTTTTTTATTACTGAGACTGGAAGGTACTCATATTGTAAAAGAAACTAGTTAGGGATGAGAAGAAGTCTTTCCTGATTTCAGCAAGGAAAATTTATGGAAGATAGAGTTTAGCAAATTAAAGAGAATTAGAAAGGTAAAGAAGCAAAATTGTTAGAAATTGGATAGATACATACAATCAAAAATAACTGAGTGTTTTTATGACATGGCCAAACCATATATTTTTAAAAGAATTAAAAATACACAGAACTCTATAAAGCGTATTATGTTATAAACGCTGTGGATCAACAGAGGATGAGTAAAATGACATTTTTAATGTTTAATGAAAATCTGTAAATGGTTGTTGATGGCCTTCAAAAGGTCCCCTTTGACATTACCTATAACTGAATGAGATTCTTAAGGTGATAAGACAGGTGATAAGGCAGTAATTCTAAGCAGAGAACAAAAAGTGATACTGTTGGAATACTGCTTAGTAGCTCCTTGACTGCTGTCCTTCCCTGGGGAAAATAGAGGCTGGAGAACAAAAAGTGTTTCCTTTTCCCACCAGAGTATTAACACTTATGTTAGTTCAATTCAGGAACAAGTTAATGTAAGTAAAAGCAACCTCATGGAGACTTCCCAGTACAGCCATCCTGTCCAGCTACAAAAATCTGTATTACACGTAAGGCATTTTGCAGTATCAGGATGACAAAAGAAGTGGTTGGAGTTCTCAGTAAAGTAAGATAAAACCATTTTCAATATATAATTTTAATTGGTATGGAAGTGGGGAGAATACTGCTGTGCACTTTGAGCCCTGTGTGTGTAACAAGAAGAATTATGAATACTTCTTTAACTTGTTGAGCCAAAATACTTAAGTCTTTGAATTAAGACTTAATGGAGCTGGGATTTTAACTTTGCACATTCTATCAGAGAACCAGATAGAATCATCTCATCTCTGCAAGCAGAGAAGCAAATTCTAGTGATATAAATGGTTACAGACACAACACAATTCAAGGACATCACTGAGATAAACCCTAGTCCTTCCATTTCCTCAAGCCACATCACCAGACTACACTGCTTTTTAAGGACAGTTGATGACATAATGTACAGAATATCGTGACAAGTGCACTGATGGATGAGGTGCCATGGAACCTCTCCACAGCTGGCATTTATTAATAAGAAATTTATTGTAAAAATGCCGACGAACCCCAGTGGGAAGAGAATGAATGATATCTGTGCAGATCAGAAGGCTTTGAAGAGCTGAACACTCTCTTTATTAAAACCATACTATAATACTTTAATATAGTATTTGAAGAGATACTATTCTATACTACATACTTACTTCTTACTTACCTATCTAACTCTCTACCTAACTCGAAACTCGTGACCTTCTTGAGAGTCCAGACACAGCTGGACTCGATTAGTCCTTCCAGGTAAACAATCTCTGAATCACAGTCCACAGGGGAAAACAGGGAGCAGAGATAAGAATTGTTTTCCTTTGTCTCTGCTGTTTTTTCATGCTTCCTCCAGTAAATCTTTGGGAAAAGTTGTGCCTTGCTTTTCTCTCTGAAGAGAAATGAGGCGACAGAAATTGACTCTATATTTATTGAACAATTATTATTTATGAAGTATCTTATTTGTGGGTTCAACAAGTGAAGGACAAAAATATAAAAAAGGGACAAAATTATTTGAAAATGTAGTCTGCCTTGTAATACAACTGTTCTTAGAACATCACTAAGAAAGCTGGTGTTTAAAGGGAAGAGCTGTGTTGGCCAAGTACTTACCCAGGGAGGAAAAATGAAAATCCAAGAAAGCACTTTTTTTTCCTTCTCCCTCTTCCTGCCCTTGGCAATGCATCAGAATATAAGTGAAATCTGTTATAAACTAAAAATTAAGAAATAAAAATTAAAAAAAGAACGCCCCCTCCAAAATATAAAAAACCCAAACAAACTCAGAGACAAAACCAACCAAGCAAACACAAAAGAGAAAAAGTGAAATAAATAGGAGGGGGAAAATGTATGAATTAATAATGCTCAGAATTACAACATCTAATCTGGTAATCACAATGGTTTTCAGTTTTGTGGCTCAACAGGAGACTTTGAGTTGATGAAAAGTGCTGATCAGAAAGCTTCTCAACAGTAAGATGCCAGACTGACTCAGGGAAAAGAAGGAACGGCTCAGAAGTTGGTCAGAGGTACAGTATGAGAGAGAACAGCTTGGGGCTAACAAACCTGTCAGAACAGACAAGACGCACAAGTGAAAAAGCTCATGGATGGAAGATGAAAGCAATCCCGAAGGAAATTATAGTGCTAAAGCCCAGCAGAACAAGGTAACACAGAGGGCAAATACAGATTTTTGCACTCCTACTGGGACTCCTTCTCAAGCAAAAATGCTCCTAGACTGAGGCTGTTAACATCACCTGGCCACTTCTCATGGAATGAGGGAACCTGTCCTTAAGTACACAAAATCCACTATCCTAGTCCTCCTTAAAAACTGGAGAAATGGTACCAAAATAACTTATAGACAGATACTTGAGTATGAAGACAAAGTCCCATCTATTAGGCCATTTACTAATCTATCCTTTTTAAGCTGTTTTTAAGTAAATTATTCAATGTAAATAGTGATGGGGAGAAAAATATATAGAAGGAAAGTATGCAAAGTAAGTCTCTGCTCCCCTTTGACTTCCTAATCCAAAAGTATACAAGAGAAACACTCTTACTAACTTCATGCAGAAATACACAAAAGCCAAAAGACAAAGACATCCTTTCCTCGGTCATAGGTTGTGGTTTCAAGCACTTATTTTCATACAGTTTCTTTTGGTGCCTTTTTGAGAGAAAAAGAAACTCATTAAAGACATGGAGCTAAGGATTTCTTTGTGACCTCTTTAAAATCATAACAATACATATAATTTAATTAGACTTATAATTATCATTGAAGTGCAATGGTTCAAAGAAGTACAAGAACAGAGTTAATAATAACTTTGAAATTTTAATACAAAAAAAACTGAGAACAACTTGCCTCTTTCCTGTTAGATGTTTTTTCTATGCCCCCTAAGCCACTCTGGGTGTCAGAGTGAGAATCTGGGAATGCCATAATGAGTCACCCAGGTCTTACTGGGACACTTGTGATGGTACTACTGAGGTCTCTTCCTCATATCTTTGTAAATTATGTCTGTATGCTTTCCCTTGTTTGTACTTTTTCTCGGTATGCTCAGTCCAAAGGGACTTTCTTTTCCATGAAAAAGAAAAAAAACAAATATAAATAAAAGTCATAGAATCAATCATAGAATGGTCTCAGTTGGAAAGGATCATAAAGACCATCCATTTCCAGCCCTCTGCCATGAATGAGCAGGGTTGCCTTCCACAACACCAGGTTGCTCAGAGCTCCATCCAGCCCGGCCTTGAACACTTCCAGGGATGGGGCAGCCACAGCTTCTCTGGGTAACATGTGCCAGTGTCTCACTGTTCTCATGGTAAGGTATTTCTTCATGACACCTAATCTAAATCTACTCTCTGTCAGTTTGAAGCCATTCCCTCTTGTCCTGTCACTTCAGGCCCTTGTAAATAGTCTCTCTCCATCTTTCCTATGGGCTCCCTTTAAGTACTGGAGGCTACAATTTGGTCACCCCACACTTTTCCTTTTCAAGACTGGACAATCCCAGTTCTCTCAGCCTTTCCTCATAGTTGAATTCCAGTTCCTTAGTTCTGTTTTCTTCCTGTTTTATATGCTTAAGACTGCTATTGAACCCAAGTTTTTAGTCATTCTAGGAACTGGAAATGTTGTACCTTTTCCTCATATTAGATAGATAGATAGATAGATAGATAGATAGATAGATAGGTAGATACGATAGATAGATAGATAGATACGATAGATAGATAGATAGATACGATAGATGACAGAGTGTAAACATCCAGAGAAAAGTGTGAAATCACTTGAAAATTCAAAAATACATGCACACAAAAGATTGTTGAATTTAAGAGTCTTCCTTTCCTTTTTTCTGGTACTTCAAACACTATTAGACTCATTACCTTGATAAACACTCATTCCTCTCTATCCTTCCCCCTAATTATGGCCATCCTCTCTTCTCCCTGAAGCTTCCATCATTCTGGCTTTCTGCTGTCTTCTCCTCTAGCAGGATACCTGCAAAACATTTCTGTGCCTATACACACCATCGCATTTTCAACTTGCTACCTAAAATCAGCCGAGTTGAAAGATAAAGTTTTGTTATGTTTCTACAAAGGTTGTGAAAAAAGAAAGCCAGGAAGAGCAAGGAAGTCACACTGAGCATGGTGCTGGATAACAAGCTCAAGTATCATTAGAGTTTAGAGAATCTTTAAGAAAAAGGACACTACAAGTGGTTCGATCCCAGACAAGAATTTATTCAGAACTCACAAAATTTGGAAAAACTAAGGCAATAAAACTTCCTTCACCCAGGTGGTGTGAGCTACTTCTTTCATGTCATTTCTTTCTTGGAAGCAAGGAAAGACTAAAATATAGCTTTATGTATTGAGAAAGCTATAACAGCCTTATCTCAATCCATATATATTTCAGTGGGCTTAGTTTTGCATTGTTTGTCCATATTTTCTTTATATAGCACTAAACCCCCTCAGAACCCCATGGAATTACCAATTTAAAATTGCAGTAAGCATCATTCAAGTTTTTACCACATCAATTTCCATTGAAATATTTTCCAGGAGATTAAGTTTGTACTGTACCATTGTCTTCTGTCCTTTGAAACCACGGTTACTGAAATTAAGTATCAGATTTTTAATATCTCTTACAATCTGTGACAGGTGTTTTATTACCTCAACCTTTTCAATATTCTGAGTGTTGGTTGCTCTGCCTTTTCTTTCGATGCAGTTTTAGAGCCTCACTAAATTGTGTGAAAAAAGGTACTGGCCAACAAGGCAAACCACAAAATATTAAAGCTGAAAGACAAAAGGTCAAAACTTTCAAAATCCCAAAAACTTTCAAAATCCTGTTTGATGCATTTCAGGAATTTTAATAAACTCAGAAAGAAACCTTTGTTTTATGGAATTTTAAATAATAGATAATTATTTATTTTTTAAAAAAAGATAGCTGAGTCTACTTTGTTGATTTTTCAATTAAAAAAAATTTAAGTTCCTTTTCCATTGTTCATCAAATAATACTCCTTCTCACCAAAGATAAAATATTTTCATTTTCAAAAATTTATCATAAAAGCAAAGAAAATGAAGGGTTGGTTTTGTAAAACTGCAAAGTGACTTTCTACTGGTCACTCCATCCCTTTTTCTGTAATAGGACATAAACTGGATCCATTTGCCAAGTGTATGGGAGATCCAAGTTTCACGTCTGTCATCATTTGACAAGACACTGTCTTCCAAAAAAAACATTCTTTGATCAGAGCATGGAACAGTTTTACTCCCATTTTATTACAGCTTTCAAGTATTTAAATTCTTGGTAGGTCAAAGCCAAAATGTCATTAAGATGCCTTGTAGGGGTATGGTGTTGGAGATGTCATGGAAGTGGTCCTTGTCCATGCCTCAGTAAATAGCGTATTTTTGTTCAAAATAGCTTAACATTGGAACAGACTGCTCAAGGAACATCCCTGGAGGTGTTCAAGAACTGGACAAGGCACTGAGTGCATATCCATTTTGACAAGGTGGTGATCAGTCACAGGTTAGACTTGATGATCTTTGAAGTCTTTTCCAAGCTAAATGATTCTGTTATCCTTTAAGTATGACTAAAACCACTCATCCCACTGAGAAATAACCTACAAGCCCATAACCATCCTTCTCCATTTTGTTAAAGGATTTTATTGGTCTGCTGGTTGACTGAAACTGAGAAAATAATCAGGAAAAGGATGACTACATGTCAGTTCCTTCCATGTCTTGTTTCCTATGCTCCAACTGATGGGCACTGAAAAGGTAGGATCAAGGAAGAGGGGACCCATGTCCTCATCACAGATTAGAGTGGACCCTCACACACAGCTCTGGGCATTACCTGCCCTATGAGGATAGTTTGGAGTTTGTCCTTTCCATCCTGTTCTCTCATACCTGCATCCCACAGTGAATAGCCCAGTCAAATCTGTGAGTAGCTGGGTATCTTGAGTGAAACTTTCTTGTTTGGAAGGGAAGAAACAACAAGGTTCATAGTGGACATCTGAATAGCTACAGGAAGACTCTTGGAAAATGATACATTTTGTTTACAGAAGGTTATTCATCTGCAAAATAGCAAAGCATAAAATAGAAATTAATTATCTTATAAATGTCTTTTTCTTCACTAATTGAAAGACTAAAAATGTTCTAGAGTGTTGGCATCTTCTGATAACTTTCTCATAAAATTGATATCTCCACAGTGGAGCCCTCTCTCATGGCAAATTGCATTTTAGTAGCAGCAAGGAATTGAGTCTGCATTTTTTTTACCCATTCTTCAGCTACTCATAAGGACAAGCATAGTGCTGTTAAAGAAGCACAGTTTCAGCAGAACAATCCAAAGTCATCCATGCTTAACACCCCCCTGACTTGGAGTGACAGTTTTCAGCTCTGAACAGATGCTCCCACTCTACATAGCAGCATGAGCTAAAAATATAGCCAGCTCTCATAACTCTCATTTCTGAGAAAAAAAAAATTGAAGTTCATTAAATACCTGAATCATGCATGATAATTTAATATAGTAATAACCCTTTTTTCCCCCTAACTTTTAACTTGCTATTGTAAAAAATAGTGTACTGCAGATAATCTCTTCGGAATTTAGGGAGGATTTTTTTAAGGTACTGTAGTCTGATTTAAGTATATGTTTCATAAAATTAAATTAAAAAACTCAAAACTCTCATCTTGAGACCACTAAAATGTATAAGATAAGTAATTGTATAAGGTAAGTAGGCTGGAACTTGTCTACAAACCCTGGACTTAGGTCTGAGATTTTCATGGCTTGGTTACTGCCACCAATGGGTGGCAATGAATTACCCTGCAAATCTCTAAGAAACAGTATTATTGCTACCTCCCATTAAATAATTATGTAGCATCTTTTTTACTCCATAGCTTTTGCCTTACAAAGTTATTCAGAGTAGTTATATTAGCAGCTACAAAATGCAGTGATACCCCAGGTGCCTGTAATATGCCGCAGGAGGTCACATCCATGAGGTCCTGCACATGCAGTTCATCTGTCTGCCAAGGAAGAAGAGGTTATCTGCTTGTGTGCAGGGTTGTATTGTTTTTAGAAAGCAAGCAAAACTCAAACTGCATGGACATGTCAGAAAATCACGGAATTATAGAGATCTCGAAAATCATCTCATTCCAATGCCCCTGCCGTGGGCAGGACGCCTCCTAGACCAGGTTACTCAGAGCTCCATCCAACCTGGCATTGAACATTTCCAGGGATTAAGCACCCACAGCTTCTGAAGGCAACCTGTTCCAGTGCCTCATCACTCTCACAGGAAGAATTTCTTCTTCATATCTAGTCCAACCCTACTCCGTGTCAGTTTGAAGACATTGTCCCTTGTCCTCTGACTCCAGGCCCTCATAAATAGTCTCTCTCCATCTTTCCTGCGGGCTCCCTTCAGGCACTGGAAGGCCACAATTAGATCACCCCAGAGCCTTCTCTTTTCCAGGATGAACAATCCCAATTCTCCCAGCCTTTCCTCACAGCAGAGCTACTCCATCCCTCTGATCACCTTGGTGCCTCCTCTGGCCTGGCTCCAACAGGTCCCTGTCCTTCCTGTGCTGGGAGCCCAGAGCTGGATGCAGCCCTGCAGGTGGGGTCTCAGCAGAGCGGGGCAGAGGGGCAGAATCCCCTCCCTGCCAGGCTGCCCACAGGGCTTTGGATGCAGCCCAGCACACGGGGGGTTCTGGGCTCCCAGCTGGGGGACATCCAGCCCCTATATATATTGATTCCTCCAATACTTATTCTTTTATTGTAGACAAGACTTAAAGTATCCTTTCAATATCATCAGAGCACATGTAACTAACAGGCATGGTATGCACCTTTTGGCTATTCATGTGAATGATGTTAAAAACATGTAAATCAATTTTTCTGGAGAAATTAACCATCAAAATTGGCTAAGAGGAATGCAAGTTGGGTAGACAGCTAGTTTTGCATGACATCTGTGGAACTCTTCCAGATTGTTCTTTTAGGAAATGCATGAATATAATTTAAAAATAAAACAAGTGGTATTTTCTGTCACAGATTATGCCTGCCAAACACAAAGCTTGAATAAAAGTGACATTTATGTACAATGAATGTTTATGAAGTTCTTGATGTGCTCCTTGTGTAATTATCTCCCAGCATTGCGTCCTGACATGCAGGGAAGGTGAGAACAGCTGTTCATTTTATAGCCAACTGCTATTTTTCCGTTATATAGATATATCCAATTTCACCATTTTTATGCATTCACATATCCACATGCACAGATATATGGACTCAGAAATGCACACATCTGTACTTTTGCAGATAGATGTCGATAGCTGAGTAGGAGAATGAACCTTCCCCGTGCTTCACAGTCTGTCAGTAAATACTGGAGCTGGCACTCCTGGTGAATAGCTGGCTGAATTGGAGTGAAATTAAGTTCTGGAGGTAGCCAAGTTTAAATAAAAATACTTCCTACAGGGAAAAAAAAAGAAATCCACATGTTTGGATTTTTTCCTGGTTTTGTTGTTTATTTGTTTAACTGCATTCTTAGTAAACCACATTTACTGTCTTACTGAATTTTATTTCCTCTTGCAGATCACTCAGGAAACAGAAATCTGGATTCAGCCATTTCACTTACACCAATGATCCATTTCTCCATGTACCATTGATCACTGTTGGAACATTTCATTAATCATGTGGGGAAGGGTATCAGAAATGGTCTACAGCAAACCTGGAGTACTACACTAGATGAAGCAAATAAATCCTCATTGGAGAAAGAGAAACCTCCTCATGATTAGCTCGCTTAATAAAAGGACTGATTGGGTTCATCAGTTTACTCTGGTCACTTATCATAACTGAGACAACATGAAATACTTTAAATATTTACACCCTAGTCACAGCTGTCCAGAACAGAACCAGTATGCCCTTTCAGCTGATAAACAATTCCAGGCATAAAGCTGGTAGGGGCAAAGGAGGCACTGCCTGGTAGCTGCTTTTCCCTTTCCCATATGACATATAAAGGACACCCAGGACAAAAGAAAACACGGACAGATCATGAGTTCCCTCCATTAAAATCCTCTATCAGTAAAAAGGATAAAACAGTAAAATTATAGAAAATTATATGCTATCTCTAACACAGTAAAAAAATACACAAATCAGCTAAAAATTACATATGTGGGTAAAAGATATTTATACCAAGTACATTAATTTACAGAAGTTACTCTGATCAATGGTATTATCTATTAATTGTCATATTTTTTCTTGCTTGATTGCAACAAATGGGATTGGCAGGTATTGGTTAAGAGTGGCCACAATTAAATGCTCTCCTTTTTTGGATTTAGCCTACTGGCATAATTTTCTGGTAATTCAAGCTTCCAATCAAATCAAAGCTTCATTTCATATTTCCAGGTCTTTCTTACTGAGTTCTAAAAGACAATTTTGGTGTTCTTGCTGCATCAAAATATAGTATAAGTATGTAGTTAAAGTCCTGTGATTGTTCACATTCATGTTAGAACAGTATTTGTAGTGCTTCCCTGACAAAAAGCAATTAGTATAAAAAAACCAGGCCCCCCTCAAAATTCAAACTAGCTAAAAGAAAATATAAAGGCAATAAAAAATAAAAAATTAAGTGAGCACAAAGCAGATTTTGAAGAGATATGATCTAAAATATAGTTGTAATATGTTTCATCCTTGGCCAAGTTTCAAATCTCATCCACAGGGCTTCTAATGGGCTTAGCAAGACATGCTTTAAACTAATATTGCTGTTACAGAGAAGTTTCTTATTTGGCATCCGTTTTTAAGGGTCATTCAAGAATGTTTGCTGAAAGGAAAACTAAAAATATTTATTCATAAATAGATATTTTCCAAAACAGCTTTAATGACATTTAACCACCTACTTATGTGCAGTCACCCATGACAAGTATATTGTTTCTATATACTGTAATTACAGTACAAGATAAAGGTCTCACACATGCAACTAACCACTTAGTAAATCATAGGCTATGTTGATAATTACAGACATTGCTCAAACCACAAAATGAAAATCTTTTTTCTACGTTTCCTAATAATCTTCCCTGTAGGCAGTTCTCCTATTATGCGTGAATTCTATAGAAGCCTTAAGAAGTTGTCATAATGCAGAAATATTTGTTTGAATAGTTCCTGCTGCCAGCAGCAAGCTACAATTTATCACATTTTGGGATACACAGGCTGTCATTAATTCAACTTTTGTTCCTAAGTGCTTATTTATTCCATTCTGTAGTCACACAGCATGGATTTGGTCTAAATAGCATCAATAGCACCTTGTGGACTTACCAATGATATTGGGAGACAGTTAGTCCAAACTTTTGGTCTGTAAGTAATTTCTGCACAGGTTACCAAACCATTGCTCAGTTATCAGTGGTAAAAGGTATGGAAGCATTTTTTAATAATTTTTAATCCATCTCTGCCAGTGCCTAAAAAGGAAATTTTAATGAAAGATTCAACTTGTTTCAACAAGCTTCAGGTCACAAAGCCCACTCAGAAGATAAAGCACTGGTGTAGATAGAACTGATGAGAAACACAAACTGGATTTGAGCAACAAATATAATTCTGAAGAGAAATGGTGCTGTTAAATGCTATCTGGTTTTGCCTGAGGTTTTTGAACATGTCAGTTCCTCCAAAAGTGTGCTGATGTCGGTGTTCCTGTGTAATCTCTGAGTACTGTATTCCTTCATCATCTAAGTATATTAAAACTAAAATGTCTATCTGAAAAGTTTACAATGCTTTTAGAGATATGCAAACAGTATTTTGATATTACAATATCAATTAATATATAATAATATTCAGTATAGTGAACACAAATAAAGCATATGGCTTACATGTCTTGCTCTCGTCCAAACCAATGCCTTTAAGCGACTGCAGCTTTTTCTACACTGTGCTTAGAAAACTTTAGTAGAGCTCCTATCACTGAAATATCTGTAGACATTGTCCTGTTATTCTAGCAGGAAAATTTCTCAGTTTATTAACCTGTGTAAGTTTGCCATTTTGGAATAAAATGGAAGTGCTGACTGAGCTCTTTATTTATTTCAAATACTTCCTTTCTATTACCAGTATTTAGAATCCCAGTAACACCCAAAGGCTGGGTAGATGTTCATTGACAGTTTCTGCTTTGAAGACCTTGAAATCTTTTTAAGTTTTCAGTTCTTCAGACACAAAAAGTACATTAAGTTACATCAGTAAGAGGGCTATACAATAATGTGTTGGCTTTCTAATTTTCTGTGGAAGTTCTGATTCTGAAAATATAGTGCACAACATTTTCCTTAGCAAGACCTTACTTCATTGCTTTTTAAAATTTCTCCCAGAAATAATCAGCAGAATAGCTGACAAATTTGGATTGTCCCAACAGCGTTCTATTTGCTCTCTAGGCAGTCAGCCTCTGCTTGATGCTCATGTCCTTCTCCTGAAAGAAATAATGAAATAAATTCAAAGCTTCAAGCATCAAAAAACCCAACCAAAACAGAAACAGAAATGTTTTCCTAAATGTTTAAAAGTTACAGCAAAGGTCAGATGGAGACCATAAAGGATAAAGGCATCATGTTACTTTCTAATTTTATTTAAAATGAAGCTAGATTGAAGATGATACCCGCGTGCCTTCTTTTGGATTTTTTTTTTCCATTGGAAGAGCTTTTTCAGTAAATGGTATCTTTTTCAGTATGGGGTCTCCTGCCATCTCCAAGCTGATCTCAGAAGTACTTGCCTTTCCTCCTTGAATAAAAAGGATCAAAGAAATTATGTATCTTGNTAAAAAAAAAAAAAAAAGTTCAGCATTTCTAGTCCTAATGAACTCTTTTTGTGTCTCTAATCACCTCATGCATTCTATCAGCTGCCCAAAGGCAGAGGCAAAGAAAAAAGACAATCATTCTTCAGACAGGTGAAAGCTGACATTTTATTTTTGTACAAAGAATAAAGGGAATTTTCCTATGTCATAAAGATTCCAACCATATCTTCCAACTTAAAATAACCTGAAAATCTACTAATCAAAGGAGAATTGTGGAATGAATTGACCTGCCTAGGAGATAATTTTTTAAACAGTGGTGATTTTAAAAGTAAGTATTTAAGAGAACTCAAAATGAACATGAGTGTCCTTCCCAATGAATGCCTACCTAAGGGACACATGGTGTTAAACATAATATTTTAAAAATACCAATAAGTGAGGAACAAATATTAAAGGGAAAATGTTTTGAGAACTTAGATGTGCAAAACATGCAATGCATTGTACCTTCCAGAGGATTTACCAAAATACTCATTATAATTTGTATTTTTCTTAAAAGATGAGTTCCCTGAGGTTATATGGCAATATAAGAATTTTAGATTTAATTATTTTTTATTCCTTTGGATAATAAAGAAAAGTTTTGAAGCTAAAGGCTAAAAGCCAGAAGGAAGATACAAAGAACAAAGAATTACAAAGAATTTTATCTAATTTGAACCCTTTGGGTTTTTTTCTTTTTTGAGGACTAATGCATGAATCTTGAAATCTGGGTGTTAGCAACTTTGGGTTATGGACAGATAAATATTCATGGTTGCTTAGCATACATTCTCCCAATTGTTTTGTTATATCATGGGTAAATGTAGGGGGTCATGATTTATTCTGAAGCAAGATGACTGAGCTCCAAAAGGTGACACATTATTTGAGGAATGACACCTAGATATTTTCAAACTTGTTAAATATTTTTTAGAAATATAAACTAAATTGCTTATTTCATAAGTGAAGAGCTTGTACAGGGCAGAAATGTTGTGGAAATTTGAGATAAGAAAAATTCAGTAGTTCAAGAAATATGATTATTTATGTATGTGTTAGTTTACAGCCCAACTAACTTACTCCAGCTACTACTAGTGAGAATGATTGAAAACAAATAGTACAAAAAGTCTTTATATATTTATAATCTGAGACACTCATAGAAAAAGGCACATCTACAATGGCCCTTCAAAATCATTACAAGTTAATCATTACATCTCTATTGCTGCAAGGTTTTGAATAAACGTGGTAAAACTAAAAATCTAGAAGTTCAGTAATAGCTTGTCAAAGAGTAATTGTGGGTAAAATGTTAATACCTCTCTTTCATTTTCTTTTATGTTGAATGAATTATTCATTTTTCATTTATTAGCTAACTCTGCATATTTGATGCTTTTTTGAGATTAGTAATTACTTTGAGCAACTTGAAGTATTTACACTGAATTTGTATGATTTTTTATCATGCTGATGGTTTAAACACTCTGTCATATAAAATACAGCAATTACTATTGCCTTCAGCCCAGCAAGGTTGTAAAAACCTGTAAAAAAATGTCTCATTAATTTTATGAGGTCATCTAATTGATGCAAGAACCTAGCAGAAATTCTGGCAAGCAGCTGAAAAGCAAGCAGCTCCCTGTGGATGCATGTTGCTTGGGTTACTTCAGGCAGCCTCTGTGCTCTGAGAGGAATTCACCTGCAGCATCCACTGAGCAGGGCACACTGTCCCATGCCCCATCTTTGGCATCATTGTTTCTTTTGCATGTGCTCACAACATGAACTGCAATGCTGAAGACAGAAAAGAAAAAGTGCTTAAATCTCCGTGGAAAACTGTCACCAAGTTTCACTGGACTGGAAATTATTGTATATGAGTACATCAATTCTACCTTGTGTCAGCACTTCGTGTCAGCACTAGAAAGGCTATGCGAACATAGAATGGAGATAGGAACATTTGCATCAAGACACAAACAGCGTTGTCTCACACTGATGTTTTTAAAATTATATTATAGAAGGCTTTGATGTTTCTTACTTACCCCTAGCCACTGGTGAGAATTGTCCATGAACATCCATTGAAATAAAATGCTCAATATGTGAACTACATATTGTTCTAAGAGAAATAAAACATATCAAAATATATCAAATTTGTCTGCAATTCATCTTCAACATGATGTTGCATTTAAAATGCATATGAAAAGACAAATTCATGTTATGATAACCTTCCTTAAAAGAAAATTATGGAACAATATGTTTTGTCTTATGATCCTTGCTCAGACTGTGAGTCTGTAGTCAAAATGGGCAGGCACAATGCAATCTTTCCTCTTGGCAGTGTGTTAAAGCATTTACAAAGATGTTTTTCTTCTACTCCCATTAGTTTGGGGCAGTAGTTCTTGTATCATGGAACATGATTATTCATTAAGTTTTCCACTTATATTGAAAAACATACCAATCAAATATTAGAGCAATCCAATCAATCAAACAGATTGTACAAAATGAAGTTTCTTCAAGTTTTCATTCATGGTAGTATCAAGCTACATGATTTTATGCGATATAATGAAAACATTGAAATAGAACTTTTGCAAAAAGCTACCATCAGAACTAATTTTCTGCATGAAATCTAAACAGCTTTTTCTTTATTGACATTTTCCTCAACTTTCTAGTAAGAAAAAGCTTTTGAATTTAAAGCCAAAGACATTTCCATAGATTGAAAGAGGAGAGATTTAGATTATATGTGAGAAAGAAATTCTTTACTATAAGAGTCGTGAGGCAGTGGAATAGGTTTCCTATAGAAGTTGTGGATGCCTCATCTGTGGAAATGTTCAAGGTCAGGTGGGATGGGGCTTTAAACAAACTGATCTACTGGGTGGCAACCCTGCCCATTGCAGAGGGTTGAAACTAGGTGATCCTTAAGGCCCCTTCTAACCCAAACCATTCCATGTAACTATGAAAGACCATTATATGTTCTTACATGTAATAATGTTTCTTGCAGCAAAGCTGTACCAGATATTGAAAATTATGACAGACAACACCACTGGACCTGTTCGAATAGTTGTTTAAATAAATATGCTCCTCACTTTCTGAAAAACAAAACTAAATATGTAGCAGCATGCTACATGAGAACATGGAATATTTAAAACTGGGAGAAATGATAACAACATAGCTAGGAGCTAAGCAAGAACATAAGGGCATATACTACGAGCACCAAAGGGCCAAGACTATTTTCAGTATGCAATGTCAATATTTCTAATAACCCCAGAATTTCTCCCTATCTCTTTCACCTTGCACAGCACTGCTGAATTTTCCTCTGTTCTTTAGCTAGTGTAATATAGGTAAATACTTCCTGTCAACAGAATTGTTATAGTGATTAATACCAAGGCAAAATTCTAGCTCTTTTTAAAGTGATCAGTACAAGCAGTTGACATTTGCTGAGTCTATGCACTTGATAGTCGATTGCATATTTATGAGCATCTTATATGCTTAATGCTACAGCAGAAAAATACAAGAGGCTCTTGAAATATCTTTACTCCTCCTCCAACTGACATTCATAAAGAACTAAAAAAAAACCTCATAAAAGAAGCAGTCTTCAAAGTATGCTGAAAGCTCATAAAATGGGTAGGACAAGACCCACAACTGCAATTTAAAGATATCAAAAGGACAAGTCAAGTTTTTACTGTTATACACATGTTTACATATCTCACTGCAGCAAAATCATAGTTCCCCTCTGAAATGAATAACATCAACTCTTCACATGCCTTACACTTTCCATTTACTCACCATTTCCAGTGAGGACCAGAACTACATAGAAACCTAAAAATGTGTTTGTGAAAGTTTCCATCACAGTCAGAAAAGCCTTTTCTTTCTGCACAGAATGAGTCCATTCTGAAACCCAACTGAAAAGGATAGAAATGATACTAACGGCTGCTAGGCACTGGCCAAGTACTGGAAATTCTCATGTTTCAAGGCATATGGAGAGTAGGATAGGTCGGATCAATACCACAGAGAATAACTTCTCCTTTTTATGGATATAGCTCTAGTCACTACTCAAACCCGGAAAGAATAGTGCTAGAGAGCAGTAATGCAGTCGGAAGCATTGCTTTTACTGTAAAGTATTGCCTGTATTAGCAAATTCTCTTTCAGAAATGGGACAAAACATTTACTCCAGTAAAACAGCTCAACATTTCTGTTCTTACAGGCTGTGCTTCATAATCTTTGTTTCTTATTTAAGTCTTCTGTTATAATTCCATTTGTTGCTTCCTTAGACAATAGACAACAGACAACATGTTAAGCTTATAAGTGCTAAAGGGAGTAAACCAGAGGCAGAACAAGAACTAATGATACCAATAGCAATCTTCCTGTAACTTAAAGCAGGAAAAAATCTATACCCATGAACTGAATTCTGCACTAGTAATGAAGATGCACTAGTAATGTTGATGGCAATACAACTGGAAGCAGTGTCATTGAGTAGACGGGTTTTGCTTTGAGTTCTACTTAAAGACTAGAGCAACTGAAAAAAAACCACTTCAGTATTTCTGTAATGAGGGACAAGCAGGCATAATTACTCCTGAAAACTGCTCTTGCCCTGTTAACGGGCTTTAGGACAAAGTGCTGGTATCTGGTTTATCTGGTTTCATCTGGGATAGAGATCTTTTTGTTCCTAGTAGCTGGTACAAGGCTGTGGTTTGCATTTGGTATTAGAAAAATGTTGATAACATGCTGACGTAGCTATTGCTAAGTAGTGTTTGTCAAGGACTTCTCAGCTTCGCGTGCTCTGGCAGTGAGGAGATCCACAAGGAGCTGGGAGGGAATAGAGCCAGGGCAACTGACTTGAACTGGCCAAAGGAATATTCCATACCATAAAATTTCATGCTCAGTATATAAACTGGGAAAGTTGGCCAGGAGGGGCCAATCCAGGACTATCTGGGCATTGGTCAGTGGGTGGTGAGCAACTCTACTGTGCATCACTTCTCTTTCATGGACTTTATTGCACTGTTTCCCCTTTTCATTAAAATTCTTTTTATCATTGTTATTATTATCAATGCTGTTGTTTCTTTCAATTATTAAAACTCTTCTTATCTCAACCCATAGGTTTTAATTTCTTTTTCCCTGTTGTCCTCAGGGACAGAGGGGGTGTGGAAAGTGAGAAAGCAGCTGTGTGACACTATACCTCTATTGTAGGAAAATCTCCAAGCAGATAGGCTGCAAAATACATTAAAAAAATATATTATGACTTCACACTACTAGATGGTCCGCACACATCTGCCGTCCCATAACCCACAGGTATCTTTGTTGTCCTCTGGTAGCAAGAAAAAGATAGTGTCTCTTGTTTAAATGGAAGAAATAGAAACACAAAGGATAAAGAATCCATTCAAGTAGGTCTGTGGAACACTAGGAGACTAAAACAAGTTTTACAATATCTAGACTTCCCACAGAAAAAGCTTTTCTCTCCCCACAGACAGGGGGACAAAGTTAGTGTCTTCTGCTGACACAGCAATATCTGTCAAAACAGACACAAAACAATTTTCCCTCCAGAATTCAAGCTTTAGGCAATAGCTAAACTGAGGGGTTTGCCCTTCAACAGACAGTGAAAACCTGTCTGAAATTAAAATTTCTAGTGCATTCTTGTGCTAATTTCACCTGAGGGCCTGTAATGAATTCCATCAATGCCAAGGACCATACCTAAAGGCTTCAGATCTATCTAGTTGAGAGAAAGCTTAGCGAGAAGACCTGGAGCAGCCTGCAAACTCAGCACAAATGCATCACAAAGACAGTTAAGGTTCAGCTTACCTCACACCCAAGAGCATGCCTCCCTGTGCAGAAATTAATCAGCCTTTTTTTCAGTATAGTTAATTATAATATATAGAAAACAGCCACGCTTACTCAGTTCATACATTAAATATTTACAATATACTGAGGTTTCCTATTGTTTCAAGCCACTTTCCACTTATTCCTTCTTCTTTCTTTCTCCCCAGGTCTTTTTTTTAATGCTGTAGCAAAGTGAAATTCACAATAGCCATAATTGAGTTAGTATTATTCAACCAATTTTTTATACACCCACATAAACTTCAAATCTTCAGGAGTTCACTGCTGCTTCCCAGCCAATAACAAAGCTTTTGCATCCACTACGGTTTCTGTAATGGGATTGAAATTATTTCCAATGTCGTCCTACCAAAATGCTCATGCCAGCCTTTAATTATACTCCAATCTTCTTGTATATCTACCCCTTGCAACAGCCCCTTGCAAAATGCTTTGCATTCACCCTTGCACCCTGTGTTCTGCCTCTACTGTTCCATTTTGTTTTGAATACAGAATTTTGAAGACCTTAATTTCCATTTCTTAAATTCAAGCGTAAGATTTTTCCTCTGAAAAAGTATGTGTTAACTTCTGATGCTTTTAAGTTCCTGCAGCCTCCTGATAAAACAATTCCACAATGTTTGGAGATATCTAAAAACTTACAATGAAGGGTAACTCCTTGACAAACTATTTCAAAATAATTATGCTTTATGAATGTATAAGAACTGAATACAATTTTAATTTTTCTGAAAAAAAGAAAAAACAACAACTAAACTCAATCCAAACCCACAAAAAACTCCAAACCTAGAAGGAATATAAATCACTTTCATCCAAAAGGGGACATCAGATCGCACATGTTCACACATGTTCACAGGACAGAGGTCATTATTTCTCCTTCCTGTGTTAATTTTAGTCAGAAACATCAATTATTTTGGGAAATAAATATTTTTTAAACTCCTTTAAAAATAAATACAGTTCTGTGGTTCTTAAATTGCTTGGAAACATTCAACATATAAGGGAGTAAATGGCAGGAGACAAGTTAAATTCGTAAGTGCAGATGGATTTGGTGTACTTGCAACTGAGCTAGAAGAAATATAGGCTAATATTTTTATTCTTTGACAATAACAGTTGAGCTTGCTTTTATTTTCAAATGGAAATATATTTGAAATTATTTTTCAAAACTATTGTAAGCATTGGACAGAACAGGAAATATGCAAATAGATTCCAAGGCAGCAGTGCATAAACACTGGAAGCTTTCCTTTGTTTCAGTGTTCAATAAAAATGCTAAATAGGGCAATTTTTTAGAGAAGCATGAAAACTGAACACATATATGTATGTGTAAACCTGGATGTGCACTACATTGAATAAAGGCTTGAAAACATCATTGATAACTTTTGCCTTAATTTTTAGACCTGTAGTTTTATTAGGTTGATATACAAGTCTTTTGCAGAATTCTAAATAAAGGAATGTGAAATGCTTTGGCATAATTACTCATTTCCAGGTACAATAACATTCATCTTATGTCTATCAGAGTTCCTTACAGTAACCTCCAAAAAATTAATGGAATAGACTTTACGTGGCATTACTGCCTTAAATTAAAGTCACTGTGTGTCACAGACTACATTTGAAGCCTACTTCTTCAGCTATTTATCTGCCCCTATACCCTGTCGACTGTCTGGGAAACATATTTTTCTGTGAGAATAGAGCAAATGATTACTCTTTTGCTGTGAATTTAAAACTTTTCAATATATAGATGTATATATATATTTTTTTTTCTCTCTAAGAACACATCCTTTTTGTTTTGGGGTTTGTTTTTTTGTTGCATTAAAAAAAATCCAAATTGAAAAAAACAAAAAGAAGGAAAAAAAAGCCACCCAACAACAAAACAAAACAAAACAAAACAAAACAAACAAACAAAAAACCAAACAGAAAACAAACCCTACACAGAAAAAGAAAATCAAATAAAACCCAAAAAACTGTTTTCCCCGGGGACAGAATTTCTTCCAATACCTATATTCTCGCTTACTTTGTTTCCTTCCGTTTCAGTGCTATTAGGAAAAGTATTCCCTATTGTTGAACCCACAATATAGTTTATCTCCCTCAAAAACATCACAGCAGAAATTCCTACAAGAAATTCCTACACAAATATGAAGACCTATCATTTGTGAAGCCTCATCCTCAGAGACTCCATATTTCCTTCAACCATGAACAGATCAAAGTCTGTTTTGACTCCACAATCTTTAAGGGCCCTATTTGATGCTATTCTTTTGAGTCAAAACTTCTACCTACAAATCCCACAATAACAGGCACAGATAGACAATTGTCACCTGGATTGTTGCCATTTCCCTTCATCTCCCAGCTCTGCCTTGGTGGGATGTTGCCCTCCTCCAATCTCCTGCTTATTCACCCAGGTACTGAAAGCACGCTCCCAACTGCATCCCTCCCATGACTGCACAAAGTCTGCCTACAATCCCTGAATACTTCAAAGCCTCCAAAACCATGATTTTCCTGGGTTATATCCCAACATATTTGGCTGTACTGCTGTACTGCATAGAAGAGAGCAGTCACAACCCAGGCATCAAGTATGCCCAACACACAAACAAGGTTTTTCAGAAAGACTCATGCAAAAAGCCATATATTAACAGAGAAGCATAGACAGATTCAGAGCATATATTCATCTCATAGAACATTCAAAATCTAAAGATAAATTCTATTCAATACATTCAGAATATCCTTCAAATATGGGTTTTTCTTCTTATAACCTCGTCTGAAGAGATTTGCATATGATCAACCTCTCACTGCCTCAGAAGAACAGAAGAAAGATTACTGAAGAAGCTACACTTTAATGTCCACAGTCATTTAATTGATTTACAAAATAATCCAGCGGGAACCCACTGAAGACCAGAAGAACATCAAATTGTTTATCTCTCCTGATGCCATGTATACAATGGAAACAGCTTCTGAGCACTCCTTTGAATTAAAAGGTCATCCTTAAAAAGAATTTCAGGACATTTAAAGCACATTTATAGTGTTTGACAAACTTTCACAGTAAGCTATCCACTGATTATCCACAAAAGAATGTTTTCCAAGTAAGATGTTTCATACACTCTAGATGTAAACATATATAGATTTCTTTCAATAGAATCCCACTTCACAGTTAAAAGCAAGGGTGACATCTGACAAGGGAAATGTTGGGTAAGTTATACCTACTGGAATTTCCTTCAAACAGGATTAATCAAATCATTCTTTTTCCAGTTCTTAGTAATACATGACCTTCTTGAGCCACCGAAGGATCTTCTGTAAACTCTGAACATCTGTTCCATTTTGAAATAAATGAATCTATGCTGGTTGGAGACAAGATTATGTAATTTTATTTCCACTTTGATGTTTTAGAAGGGACTTATTCACAGCAAAAGAGACTTTAAAGTCACATAAAAGGTTTTTCTGGATATGTGGGGGTGTCTGGAAGACAAAAAAGACAGTGTATTCTGCGCAGTCTTAACAAGAAAATCACTTTAGTAGAAAAACAAGCTACTGAAAACAATTTTGTGTTCATGTTTCAGTCATGGTGATTTTTAGTGTGGCAAATTCTCTGATTCCATGATTCTATGAAATTAGCATAGATTTAGCACNAACAAACAAACAAAAACCCCCAACGTTCTCTTGAGGAGAATTTCAGCCAAAGAGCTCCAGTCATCATTTAAACCTGGAGAATATTTAGCATTCAATTAAATTCTCTAGACTATGTTTTATAATTATAATTATAAATTACTCCTGGTGTGAATATTGCAGTGCTGTGCTCT
>VXBC01012721.1:369339-389810 GCA_013399945.1 Ploceus nigricollis | reverse complement strand
TCTCTGGACTATGTTTTATAATTATAATTATAAATTATAATATTAATTTACTAAGAAATAAAAAACCCTTAAAGGTACTTTAAAGTGTCTGTTTTGAGACAGTGAAAAGCAAAATTTCTAGATGGCTTCTTTATATTGTTGTGACATAAAGTTACAAAAGAATTTGGAAAATGTGATTTGTGAACAATCTTTCACAAAGGCTTCAACAGAGAGGACACTGGGAGTTGCAGTACATTCTGCTTTAGTTATTTGCTAAGAGTTGCCTGTAAAGGGACAAGGAATGTGAAAAATCATGGCAATTTTTCAGGAAGTTTGGAAATGGCCTAACACAAGAGTCAGAACTCATGAAGAAAATAGCCACTGTACCAGGACAATGAAGAAACAAACATACAGCTCCCCTCCTTCATACAGAGCGACAATAACTCTAGGATAATGCCACCATTAAATTCCTATTTTCTAGTTGAGTAGTTCTTTTTCCACTTTTCCTCCAACTTAACCTCATTAAGATCCTGACTGTGGAATAAGGATAATATATACAAATCCGTCTCCAACCTTTCCTCCAGAAACAGCTCCAAATTAATGCCCATGAATCATCACACCTTTGTCTACAGCAAGTTACTCCAGACTCTACAGACATTTCAAATAGTTGTCTTTCTTTTTAATTTAACACCCTTTTCTTACTTGTCTCATAATGAATTTATTGTTGAGTGTCACGCATACCGTAAGGAAATGCTTATCTCTGAATTAGTCAAGAAAAAGATAGATGAGCACAGGAATGCATGCTGTTCAATGGTATTTGTGTGACAAATGAAAGTTCTTTCAAAGTCATGTTTTGAATTGAGGCAAAGCTATTCCTGATCAGTCTCTAAAACTACCTGAGAGGAGGTTGTTGAGAGGTGGGGGTCAGTCTTGTCTTCCAGGTAGCAAATGATAGGAGAGAGGGAAAGGCCTCAGGTTGCACCAGGGCGCATTTAGGTTGGTAATTAGGAGAAATTTCTTCACTGAAAGAGTAGTCAAACACTGGAACAGGCTGCCCAGTGAAGTGGTATAGTGACCATACCTGGAGGGGTTTAAAAGCTCTATAGATGTGGCACCTGGGGACATGATTTACTGGTAGGCTTGGTAATGCTGGGCTTGATGATTTTAAAGGTCTTTTTCAACCTAAACTATTTTGCAATACTATGACAGAAAAGAAAAATACCACTGCCACAAGCACCACCAGAGTGCAGACAGTCAGGACACCAGGAGAGGGAGAAGAGCAGAGACACATCCATTTGCCTGAATGCTCTGACAGGCACTCACTGCTATCTGCAGGCCAGGCAAAGCTGGGGACATGGTCCTGTCATTTTGCCTTGAACACAACATTGGATTTCACTCATAAAAGCAAATTCATATCTAGGAAGATTTAAAAAAGAGTGATTTTTAAAATACAGTTTCTCACCTCCATCTTCCTACGCCTGCTCGGGTGCTGCCTAAGTGGCCGAGTTCCTGGCAGCAACTCTGCTCTGAATCAGTCCTTTCTCTCTTCTCTGGTGGCTTTGATTCAAAACCATTGGGACAGGAATTACTGGAATCAGCTGTGAACAGAGGCGTGTGGTAAGGGATGGCAGAGACTCCAGCAGAAAGGTACAACTGTCTCCATTTCCAGTCAAGGTAGGTAAACCTCTCCAAATTCGATGCAATGCAACAGAACCTAAAGTTTTACTGCACCCACCCAGCATCCACCACATTACTCACTGTTATGCCATAGGCAGTTTGACAGATGGCTGATTGCAGGTCACTTTGGCAAAAGGTTGTCACTCAGAGCAATTCTACAAGACCAATGTGGACTCAAAACCAGAAAACAAAGAAAACTCCAAACCATCAAAATTGTTTCATCACAAAGACAGACTAAGGAAAATACTTCAGCATAACCACCCCCAAGTGGCCACTTTGTTCACTTCTGCAGTGAAAACTGCAAACCATTTCAAAAGTGAGGAGGAAGGAAAGTTCAAGTAGCATTAAAAAATGCAAATGAAAGTCATTGTTACAAGTATGCTGTAAAAACAAGAGAAAGTAGAGAGGAAAATACAGGCAAGCCCCAGGGAAATACAAAAGTTACAGCAAAAGAAGTTGCAGAGTGATAGTTGCATACACTTGTGTTCTCCATAGGAAGAACAGATAGTATCTCTAAAGCTTTTAGCAGTCATGAAAATAGAATTAATGTTTTAAGTATTCATTGAGAAAACAGATAAACTTATAACTATCCCATTTGGCTTAGTTCTATATTAAAAAGGAGAGATATCAGCTTCCATTAGTGCAGTAAATAGAAATAATCAACTGTCAAAATACTGAAAAGAATAAAATAAAATCAGTTTAATGAAGCCCTGTAAGTAAGGAAATTAAGTTTATGATAACCTATTGTGAATATGGAGAGAATGCTACTGAGACGATTCAAGCTGTCTAAGCAAAAGAAGTTATCTTGACATAAATCCTTTATTAATTTCCAAAAGTGAGCTGCTTTAGTATACTTTGGATTAGTCTGGTATGTTCAATAGATAGAGAAAATGTCAATTTATCCAAGTGAAATCCTTTCAGGAGATTAATCTATTCAACTAAACTACTATCAAACAGTCTTCTAAGCTCACAACTTTTAACAGAAGAGACCAAAACCAGCTGAGCTCATGGGGGAGATGAGAAAGACAAGTTTTAGCTAAGGACTTTGAATTTAGGTCTCCCAATTCAAGGAAGTATCTGAGCAACTATCTACACTGCTGAGATCATCTATTTTTAGCTAATCAACATTTCTGTTTATACAGAGTTGAATCTGAACTTATGATTTGAGCTCGCTGCCTACACCTGTACGGCCACCGTGCTCTCAAAGAGGTACATGGGAATGCCTTTTGTCCCCATTCCTATCCAAAAAGAAGAATGAAGCTATCACCACAGAACATTTTTGTTTGTACAAACTTCTTGATCCCTAATAAATAAATTCCTGAAAAAAAAAAAAAAACAAAGGGATTTCTTTCTCTGGGAAAGCAAATGGAAAATTTCTGACTTACATGCTATATAGAAAGTTCTCATATAGAACTACTCACATTTTAGAATACACCACTACATTTAGTTTGTATTTCACTACAAGAAAAAATACCATGACATATTTGGACCACAGTACACCATAATTTCCTCAGCCTGAAGATGAACATCAGCTAAAATATGGTCTCTGAATCTCTGGGCACCAAGATCCATTTCTAAAATGGATTAAGAAATTACTGTAGAGAAAAGGAATGGAGAACGACTATTGTCATGAGTGTTCTTCAGGAAAGCCATTTAGAAAATAGGTTTATATATTCAGCTACAAATACAGCAAATTCCCCATCTTCTACTTTGCTTCTCCTTGTACCAATGATGTTTTTACTCCATGGCACTCAAATGTATCTGAAATGATGATTGCTCACCCACAAGAAGAAACATAAAATCTTGTTGCTTTATTTGTTGCAATGGCTGTATTCATTGCTGTCTATCCAGGTCTATTGCCTAATATTTCACTAGGATGAAATCTGCAAGAGAGGAACTGTTACTGAAATGTCCATAATTCCAAAATAATAAGTCTTTTTATGGAAACTAATTAATATACATGTATTGATCCATTTAAGTATTTGTTAGGAAGTATTATATTGCTATGAAATAGACAATAAGGCATATTTCTCTTAACAGAATTCAAATCTTTCTAAACAAGCCATCTTTGCTATACTTGTACCTTCAATTTCACACTTCAGCAGACAGTCTATTAGACTCAGCTGTTTCTTCCACTGTTTTTTAGAAGAGTAAACAAAAAGTGCACCCTAGAACTGATGTTTGCAAATGTTTTCTATAAAATAGAAAACATAAGCCTATTCCAATGCTAATAAAATATAAATGTAGAAATATTAAATAAATTTGTATTGGAACAGAAATAAAACACAGGTATGGTAGGCCCAGGGTCCAAATAGATGGCAAAAAAACCCCAACACAACAACAGCAACAAAACAAACAAAAAACCCCTCCACAGAATCCTCACAGGAAACTTATTATTTGCTAAAAATAAAGTATTAATAAAAACATATCTGCAGATGAAATTTTTCTGCAGCTTAATACCATGTAGACATGAAAAAAACCTATGATAGGAAAATAATTAGGATAGCTGTTATTTCTTCAAAGCTTTTTGACCAGACCTCTGATCAGTGCAACTGAGCTTTTTGTAGGTCTTTAAAAACAATTATCTGTATTTACACATCTGGTGTTTAATCAAGTAATTTGTACCTGATCATCTTAGGTACAGGTAGGAAGGTAGCCCTCTATGTCAGGATGCCCAGACATCTTCCAGAGATAATGAATTCTTAGGAAACACAGTAAAATGGTTCAGGGGTCACTGAGTCATCAGCATACCTCCTCATAGAGGAGAGATCTAATAAGAAGCAAAATAAGTAAAATAGGAAGTCCATATCAGTAAAGGAATAATTAAAATGTCCTTCATAAGAAAGAGGTGAGAAATTAAAATACCTTCTACCAATGAAAAATCACAACACAAGAATTTAACCCCCAGTTAGGCAAGTGGCAAGTTCTTTCCCCTGAATAGTGAGGAGCCACGAAAAGGGGATTGAACACAGCCTCACTTGATGTTTCTGGGTTAGACATCACCCAAACAGCAGAGAAAAAAAAGAGTGTATCAAACGGTCTGAGACAGCACAACCAATCAATTTGCCATGCTCATTTTGGCAATTAGTGTGGCTGAACCACAGACTAAATCTGTGGGCTTCTGGCATGCCGTTTTTCAATTTTGCTAATACTTGAGTTGAAAACACATTTGGCAGGAACTTTTTACCAAAGTCCACACACAGCATTTCACAAGGAATCAAAGCAACTTCTTCTAAACAAATATATTTCTCCTATGCTTTGAAGCATACTGTAATTGCAGAAGCTTATACTCATTTCACTTTAAATTTATCCTTGTTCTTTCACGCTTGGATTGTAAAAGATAACTTTCCTTCTTGGGTATTGACTAACTCTCAGCATCAACTTTAAAGCAAATTATGTTCCACTCAGATGCCTCATGTTTTGGAAAGAGGAAGTGGTGAGGAAAGTTGTAAGCAGTAAGCACCTCTTTGATCTGAGCTCTCAGCCTCACCAGGCAGCTGTGTAAACTGGACAGGGATGTTGACTGATGTAGCACTGGGATTATCTTCTAAGTGTTTGCTGAAAAATCACTTTGAGGTGCTCTAAAATATTATTGAGTTTGCAACAGAGCCAAGCTAATGAAGAGAAGCCTTGTAGTTAAATAAGACTAATTTCTGCTTCTCTTTTCATTCCCAAACTGCACCAAATAAGTAGATCCTTCACGAAATGCAGGTATTTCACCACTTGTTTATTAGCTGGGCTGCGCTCACAAAATTAGTCAGCTTTACTATATTCTCTATTTTAGATACTTTCATGAGTCATTTTAATAAGATTTAGCAAAACCAATGTCAAATTGTAGCAAGGAAATCCAAAAAAAACATATCATTCACTGGTGGTGTACCATGATGTTTAATTGTTTATTGATAAGAGCACATGTGAACTGAGGGAGCCATGCCATAAGTGTGGTTCCTGTTTCAATGAGAAATCTTCTAGCACCTCCTGAAGTAGCATGTTTGCAGGTAAATTGGACATTTTAAACACATTTCTTATTTATTTGAAACTGAAACACAGACTGAAAGATTAAGAAAACTTCCCAAGACATTTCTCTGTTACCTTTTGAATTCCTCTACACCTTAAGTAAATCTAATTTGCATAAATTTATGCTGAAGCTGAATTTGGCAGGGGATATATGAATTTTCTTTCAGCTGTGGGATGGATGAATAGGATACCTTGACACACAGAAAGAAAATACTTCTCTCAGTAGCATCCAGAAAGGTCTGTATTTTCTTAATTGATATGCAAAAGACACTGCAGATAACTTTGGTGATACAAGAAGTACATATATACATGAATTTGTCCATCCTGTCCTGTCTCAAGATTCTTTTCCATACATCCTCCTACAAAGATTGCAGCAACCTTTGGAAATTCTAAGAAATTCCAGGTGAAAATTATGTAAGAAGATTCAACTTTAGAGAGTAGTTTAGGCAACGAGGCTGTTCATGCTTTTTTAATATCCAAATGAAAAGCAAAGCTATTGAAATGTTGGGACAACAAAACGGCTGTGCATTCAAAAATCTCTCTTGTGTTTTGATATCCAGCAGAAAATCCTATTTTGCCACAGGTTGAATAGTTTTACACTGCTAAGGAAGTATAGGTCAACAAAAGCCCTGCATCTACTTCAATTCCCTCAACTGCAATCTGAAGTTCAATCCCTTGTGAAAACTAATGAATGTGGGCACTCATAAGAGGAAAAAAAGACTTTCAAAAGTAGCTAGGGAGGGGAAAATGCATAGGGCTTTTGTGAGGGCTACTTTAGAGCATAAAACAAGACCTCATATGAGGGCAAACGTAGCTGCAGTCATGTAGGTGTGTGCTTGTGTGTGCTCATATGTGAAATCAATGATGAATTTTTGCTCAGAGATAGAACCTCCTCTTGATACATCCCTGGTCCTAAAATATTTCACTTTTTAATTTCATCCCAATATGTACCAGGAACCTTTTGCAACTTCATCTTACTCTTCCCACAAGCAGTTCCCATTACCATACCGTATAAATTAATTAGAAAATTACTGTCCATTAAACTTACTCCAGACTGTTATGTTACCCCAGAAGTTACATCAGCATCAGTTTTCACTTCATTAATACAACTACACATTTTCATGCTTAAAGACTGTATATTTTGAAATGTCAGCATGATGGGGTCTTTGAAAATTTGTTACATTTTCCACATATGGAAAATGTTCAACACTGGAGCAAGTGATTGTCTTTCAAGAGAGCAGACATTCTTTTTATTTTAATAATCTGTCCATAGGTTTTTGAACCCAGTGTGCTTTAGGAAGTGATTCACAGGGTCCTAGAGGATTAGCTTTTGAATTTCAATCAGTGCATTAGCTGATGAGCATAAAATGGCAAATAACCATGCTACACCCCATCACCTATGGTTCTGTAAAAACTGAATGTTGTTCTACACATTACAGTCTACCCTGATTTCTCTAATTTTCAATCATAATTTCCCCTTCAGCTCTGCATTTTTTTACAACATGACTCTCTTTAAATAGGGTTTGAGAAACCTTCTGAAAAGACCAACCATTAAATCAAATGTTTGCCACAATAATGGCTACTTTAAAGACGTTCATCTGATCCAAAATTAGATATCGACTTACTCTACATTAAAAAAATGCAGCTGTTTTGCAGTCCTATGCAGTCTGATCTCAAAATTGAGACAAAAATATTATTCTTTTCTAGAAGTAACATGGTAGAATAAGGCAAGTGGGAGTGAGATGTTGTTTGACAAATACAGTAAGTAAAAGAAAGGCACTTTCAGCCTCATTATTTATACTGTAATCAGAATGGCTCAAGGACCCAGGTTACGACTGTCCTCTGCACAAAAGTAGTTTTAAGATTCTTAAAAGCTTTCTCTTTTTCCGATCTTCTGCTAATATAATTTAACAACAAAGCAATATCTATTTGATGGTAATATATGTAAATATTTAATTGCTATCTCACTTAACTCCCATAAACAATTTTCAGTTATTGTGCTAAAAATCAAATGGAAATTTGAAAACAATTAAGCAATAAACCAAAACCTGCCAATATAGCTGTAATTTAATAATAATAATTTTAATTATTTATAAAACTGCTATTGAGGATTGACTCTTCTAGGAATAATTGCATAAGGAGATTTTTATTTGCTAATATAAAAGGTATCTGAATTTTTAGCAGGACCTAGAAGGAAATTAATTCTGCAACTCTTATTATTGTTAATGGGAGTTTTTCAGCCAAATCTTCATGCATGAGTCATAATTAATATGTACCCCTTATGGTTTTTCTGCATAATATTGTAAATTAATTTCCACAAACAAGTTCCCAGCAGTCATTTAATACAGTAGGTCTGATTCTAATTCTCAAAGGTCCCTTGATTCACTTCACTGTAAGCCTGAATGTGTGACAACATTAAAAGGAGCAAAGACCTGGCTGAACACCTTAAATTAAATACTCACCCTGATGTAACTCAACTAGCTTAAACAAACTAGCCCAAATTTACACCAGTATAAATGAAACCAGAATCAGACCCTTACTTCTACAAACCAATTCCTTCCTTAACTCATCCACTGTGAAATTTCCACATCAGTAACTTTCAGATGGGGTCTAGAAACACTTCACCTTGCCCTACCAGCAACCTCTCCAGCATGAAATTCAGTTCTGGTGGATAGTATCTATTCTGGTCTGATCTTTTCAATGTTTATCTTAAATTTGAGGCCGGTACACATTACTTCAGGAAGAATATACTTTTATACAAGAAGAATTGAGGAAAACTGTTTTCTTTTGTTCCTCTCTTTAACTTCACTTGCAAGAAAACGGCAATCCAATACATTTCAGTATTGCTCCCGTCATTCACTTCTTTTGCAAAAGAAGTGAAAATTTATTGTCTTAGCATCTGTTCTTCATGGAACTGCTGAGTTCAGTGCAGTGAATACCTTTGTACAGATGTAAATTTTTAGCTTACTTGCATGCATCATATAACACACAAGTGGAAAAAAAGCTACCACTAATTACATAAAATATGAGGTCATAGCTACTTGCAACAGTTATGTGGGGAATCTATTGAACCCCATTTTACAGCAGACCTTTCCATTTTCATACTTTCTCCTCTGAATGGTGGCAGAGATGATAAATCCTACTGGATGAGCCTTCTCACTGTGTTGCATAAATACATCTTGCTCTGCTCCTGAGGACTCCAGACCAGAGAATATAGGGCTTTATCACACCTGCTGATGGCTTCTCTGTGTTGAAGTGGCTTTTTGCCTAATGCATCCCTAATTAGCACACACAGGAATCACAGACCACAGACTGGTTTGGGTTGAAGGAGATCATCCAGTCATAACCCCCCTGTTATGGGCAGGGACACTTTCCACTAGACCAGGCTGCTGAACTCCATCCAACCTTTCTTTGAACACTTCCAAGGACTGGGCATCCACAACTTCTATGGAAAACCTGTTCCAGTGTCTCACCACCCTCTCAGGAAAGATTTTTTCCTAATATTTAATCTAAACCTACTGTTTTTAAGTTTGAAGCCCATTCCTCCTTGTCCTGTCACTCCCTGCTCTTGTCAATAGTTTCTCTCCGTCTCTCTTGTGGACTCCCTTCAGGTACTGGAAGGCCACAATTGGGTCACCCCTGCATCTTCTCTTCTCCAGGCTAAACAACACCAGTTCTCTCAGACTTTCCTCATAAAAGAGGTTCTCCACCCCTCTGATCATCTTGGTGGTATTGTCTGGACTCCAACAGGTCCATGTCCTTCCTGTGCTGGGGACTCCAAATGTGTGGAAAAGTACTGTCAGTACAAGTCCTAAATCTAGCTGAACTAGTTCAAGCTCTTTAGGATCTGGTACCATGCAATAGTTCCCCACCGAACTAATTTTGTCTGTTTTGAGCTTAGTTTCAGGCAGAGACAAATCAACAACTTGAGCTTTGCCCTTGCTTTTGCCTTATTGTCTTAAAAGTCTCCAGGATGCAAAGCCACCTGGCATGATCCTGATCCTCCTAAGCTCAGTCTCTGCAAGTTTCCTACGTCATCACCAGCTGGTTTGCACAGACCAGTGGGTGCTGTCCATAGGCCAGTCTGGTACTTCTACCAGAGGTTTCTACTCCTCCTCACTGCTGCTAAAAAGACATCCAATAATTGCTACCTTAGACTTACATATTTATGTAATGAATCCTGCCATCCTGGGAGGCCTACTACTCAGCCAGAGGTGATAAAAAATCTTAGTTTAAAGTGCTTGAGAGGATTTTTTTTTGTTCTCATATTATCATTACAAGAGAATGCTTTTTTGTTCTAATATTATCAATTTGTACTATAGAAAGTAAGTTTATAAAGTGTTTGGATGATGTTAGTCTGGGGAAAACTTGAAATGAGCTCAGAGCTTATCAGCTTATGGCTCTGGTTAAAGAGTGGCTCTTGGGAGAAATGTAATTATGCATGCATGGTGCTGCAGTTGTGTTAATAATAAATCTTGCCTCACTCAAGGGTCACCATGGAACCACCTCCCTGTATCTGCATCCACAGCCCTGGTAATTTTCAACCCAGATAAGCTACCCATGGATCATGAGAGCTGTCTGCATTTTTATACCAGGACAACCACTATATCCAGTTTACAGATCTCTTTCTCATTGTCTCTATGTCTGTGTCATGCAATCCCTGTAAGATTTTACCACCTAATACCATATTTGTGGTTTCTAGGTACAAGAAGGCATGAGAAAGATACCAGATCAAAGTCTGTAAAAATATAGAAGCAATAATTTTCTGTAATTGTCCTGGAAAATATAAATGGTGCAATTACTAGCAGAGAGAGGATAAGATTCAGTCATTGGTCTTTGGATTCCTGTGAGAACGCAAAATATTGGTACCTGAAACTACACAGAGTGTTTTGTAAAACATTAACTGTAAAGAAGTCTGGATTTCAGTCTTTTGGACAGTGAAAGTATAACTGCTTATCTCTGGAGCTGCTCTTGTAAGTAAAAACCGCTAAATATTTTTAGCAAAAATTATTTTCACTTGAAATAGTATCACAATTTTTGTGTTGCTGTCTTATACATTACTGAAAAAACAACCACAGAATCCCTCAAATCCCATATGCCATATTGTGCTGGTTTTTCACTGCCTGGCTTTTGGTAGCAGGGCAGTCACAGAGGTGGCTTCTGTGATAAGCTGCTGGAAGTTTCCACCATGTCCAGCAGAGACAACCCCTGATGGCTCTGAAGATGGACATGCCGCTGGCCAAGCCTGGGCCAATGAGAGAGGGCGGTAATGCCTCTGTGATAACGTATTTAAAAAGAAATCAAAACAAAGTCACAGATTTTTTCTAGTCAGAGAAGAGTAGGAGGTGAGAATATGTGAGGGAAACATGGAAACACCAAGGTCGGTGGAGAAGGAGTGGGAGGAGGTGCTCCAGGCACCGGAGCTGAGACCCCTCTGCAGGCCATGGTGAGACCATGGTGAAGCAGCTGTGCCCCTGAAGCCCACGGGGATCCACGGGGGATGCAGAGATCCACCCACAGCCAGGGGAGGGAGGTACCGACACCAGAGCAGGTGGATGCCTGAAGGAGGCTCTGATCCAGTGGGAGACCTGGTGGAGAGAGGGGGCCTCTGCTTCCAGGCTGGAGCAGCCTGTCCTTGGAGGACTGCACCCCGTGTGAAGAGTGACCCGTGCCATATCTGTTTCGGGAGGACTGTTTGCACATGGGAGGAATTCATGTTGCAGCAGTTTTGGGTGGACTGCTACTCGTGAGATTGGAGCCACGCTGGAGAAATTCACAGAGAACTGTCTCCCGTGGGAAGGGACTCCACAGTCTCACAGGGGAAAGACTTCACTCCCTGAGCAGTAGAAAATCATCTCAAGTGACAAACTGAGCAAACCCTCAGCCTCCTCTGTCCCTGGATGGTCAGTGGGAAGGAGGGAGGAGTTGGGGGAGGAAAAGGTGTTTTTAAGGGTTTATTTTACTTCTCAGTATCCTCCTCTAATTTTGTTAGTAATAAATTCACTTTATACCTCTAAGTTGAGCCTGTTTTGCCCCAGTGTTTGTTTGGAATGTTTTCTCCCAGTCTTTCTCAACTCAGGAACCCTTATTAATTTTCTCTCCTTTGCCCAGCTGTGGCAGGGGAGGGTGAGTGATAGACTTTTGTGGGTACCTGGTGTTTGGCCAATGTCAAACACACACAAACATTGAAGAATATTAATTTTAAAGGGAAAGAAGACATATCTCTAAATTCACAAAGAAAATACCTTATGGAAGAAAAAGTCCAAAACCTCGTCAAACACATGTAAAAAACTAAGATCACAAAGTACTCAAAGATTCAGTGAATTCATCAATTTTCAGAAGCTCATTCTCTAAAAAAATTAAAATAGAGTATTTTTTTATTTTTTAGGTGCTTAAATATCTGTAAGATATTTAGATACCAAATAAAAATGGCAAGATATTAAAAAAGAAAAGTTGGAAGAAAGTTATATGTGAGAGCCAATTGTTATAAATTGGCAAGAAGTGATAAAAAAGCAGCAAGATACCACTTCCAGTGTGTCCTCTAAATACGAATCAGGATACAGGATACCTGAATTTCAGCTACAACAAAGCATTATACACAACACATGGATGCAACAGCAAGTCCAAATACAAGACTTATTTTTAAAAATTACAGAGTACACGTCACATGTTCAAAAAAAAATTCAACATCTTTAAAATTAGAAGACAAATATTAAATGATGTTGACACTATCAAATGACAGATATGCCCAAATAAAACTCATTTGTTTCATCTCTTCTACAATATAATTTGTATAACATCAATATATACAACCAATTATTTGTTTTAGTTGAATAATGTAATAGCATCTATCATAACTAAACTACAAAAGCAACCCTCATCCTGCCAACCATGTGCACAAACATACTTCCCCTACTTAATAAGTCAGGAAAATCTGCAAATATACCCTCACATAAAACCATGATTGCTCACAAGCTGTCGATACTGGGAAACGTAATTGGTATTCTTAATTGATTCAGGTATATTCCATAGGAATATCCTGTCCCTTGTCTACACTGTTATATTTTTTGATTGTTTGTTTATGCTGAGGGAATGGTAAAAATGTCTTAATTTCAGAGGTAGTTGGATGCTTTATTTTCATTTGCTTTTTAGTCTGTTTTCAGTGACAATATCTCTGAGAAAAAAACCCCAGCCCCAAAATCTCACATGTCAAAGAAAAACCCTGAGGCTGAAAGAAGAACTCCCGAGAGCAGAAATCTCTGCTCTCAGGAGGAGTCCTATGAAAAAGGAAAGTGGATTTTTGCTGGTGCAAGGATATGTCTTAAGGCCTTACTCTGAACCCTGAATGCACATCAATGGCTGTACAAATACTTTGCAGGATTAAGCTGTAACTTCAAACTTGCCTAATCAACAGCAATTCAAGCAGAAATATAATAGAAAAAATCATTAAGAACGGTAATTTTGCTGACACAGATTTCTATTAAAAGCATCTTAAATTGGAAAGGCTGCACACAGAAAATGCTTTTTCCCCTAAAACAACTGTAAGTGATTAGTCTATACAAAGATTAATTTCTCCTAGAATAGAAAATCAAACCAAGAACAGCTTTGTTCAGGCATCTGCTAGCAGTGGAAAACATAATTTAGGTCTGGCCAAATGCTGAAATAATGTTTTTATTCTGGAAGTATTTTGCTATTTTATGTTCCCCTCATTTTAGTTTTGTAGATTTCATGCTGCAGCCACAACAGTGCTATTAACACTACTAACTTTTTTTGTGCTACTTAATAAGGAAACCTATGGTTTCAAATTAAACACTACCACCAGAATTAGCATTTGCATAGTCATTGTAGAGGAGTGATTAGACTAATCAAAACTCCTTGATTAAAGAATGTTTCCCAAGTGTCTGTCCCTGGTAATTACCATGCAACCACTACAGTCTAGGAGATAAAACTGAAGGCCTTCATGCACATGCTACAATGCTTTTTTACATAGAAATTATATTTTTTATACTTTATTTTATATATAGCTGATGCAATCACAACTGTAGCAGCTGGTACTTTTTTTAAAATAGCAAATCTTGCAGAATTTACTGTGGAACCACAAATGTCAACAAAACCACAAAAATCTTGAGTTCAGTTTTCTTAAGATAAAAGCAGAAGACAATATGACTACATCTTTGGGAGGAGAGCCTGCATTTCAGTGCCCACAATAAAGATTCTGAACACACTTTACAATAGATAAAATACATAAAGAGCCTTTAGAATCATTCCCTGGATTCTTCTTCCCCTTTGAAAATGTGAAACATGGATAAGAAGAAAATGAAGGTGAGTTACCTCATAACTGTGTGTTGAAAGCATTGGGAAATGATCTGAAGCGAAAATGGTCTTCACATGCTTCAGCTACATTTCTGAAGCAGAGTAATACCCACTGCAGGGAAGGTGTGCTAACTTATGATAGGTGTACCAACCGCAGAGGTATCAGATTGGGTTTCTCCAAGCATAAGGTAGCAGATTTATTTTGGGTCAGAATTTATGGCTTTCAATATGGTTTAAATGTAAAGTAGACACTGTGCTATTCAGCCATGAACAAGACACAAGAACATCCACAAATGGCAAGGTCAGACACAAAATGTTAAGCAACTTTGCAATTTTACTGGCAAAATCTGTGCTCAGATATTGAGAGCTGCATGCCTTAGAAAATGAAGCACCCTTGTACTCAACTTGCCCAAGGTCAGAGCACAGACTCAGAGCTAAGGGCAGCTTCCAAGGTCAAGGGAGGTTTTAACCACTGTGATCTCTTACCTCATCAGACCAAAGTTTAAGAGCATCCTTAACACAGAATGTAATTGCTGTATATTTAATTTAAACTGCTATAGAGGATAGTAACAATCCCTTTTTACAGTCTATAGAAAATATATGCACTACAATCTCTTTTTTTTTCTCCACTCCCAGTGTTTGAATTATTCATGTAAGTAGTAATTGGAAGGATGATTAAATTAAACCACGTGGAAGAAGCTGTATATAAATTTCACTATGTTTTTACAGTCATATTTAATATCAAAGCAAAATATACATAAATCATAAACCAAGCTCATGTCTATGAAGGAAAACAAACAAATAAATAAATGAATGAAAATTTCAATGCTTAATTCATCCTTGTGTAAAAGACTGCATCACAAACAACATACGTTTGGTGTTGTTGTTTCTTTAAACAGGTTAAATTGTCTAAACAGATCTGTTGAGACTGCATGCAGCAAAGAATAGGCCTTCTTACTTCCATTTCTTTTCAAATTTGTTTAGTCTCAATACTTAGTTTCATGTTTAAAATGTTCTTGCTTGTGGTCCACTGATAGTGAAAAATTAAATTCTATTAGCATGACATTTAATTTCATGCATTACTTAGTAAATGCTAAAAACAATATCTACTATCTTCTTTCTTCAAAAGGATAGCATCTTGTTATCACAGAAGGTACAGGACATCATCATGACTTAAAAATTTAATATAAAAGTATCAAATTTATCATGTATCCCAGAATTACCTAGGTCCTTCACTTTTACAGTGCCTGGAACAGGGGAGCCCTGATCCAAGTAGTTTAAGTAAATAAAACCAAGAAAGCACTGGATCCAGGATCTCTTAAATCCTGTATTACAGATGGTGCCTCTTTGGTACCGCAGAGCTACTCAAGACACAAACAGAGCTATATTTAGTTCTTCCTCCTGCATCTTCCCCAGTCTAAAAACCACAGCTGCTTCATCAGCCATCAACTGCAGACAATAAATAAAGAGAATGTCAGGATATTTTGTTAACTTGCAAATCTGCTTATATTATAGTTCTTTCCTAAAAATAAATCACTCAATTATTCTATGACAATCCTAATCCCAAACCTGTGATTAACCCATCATAAACCAGACAGTTTGCACTTTAAAACAATTTAATCTGAGTTTCTTTCACTTTTTTTTTTGTTTTTTTTTTGTCGCTTTAGTTGAAAACTTAGCTTCAAAATCATTGACTATAAGGCTACCATTATTTTTATCAGGGTCACAACTCCAGAAACTGAACCACTCTTTTTATTGCATAGTTATAAATCTTGAACAAGGAAACATACTCCCTGTTCTAGTGAAATGCTGAAAAATAATACTGTCAAATCCCATCAGAGTTGAATATTAAGTGAAGTCAAAAGAACATACAAGGAATGCTCTGCCATTCACAAGAGTTCTCAGACAATGAAGAGCAAAAATTATGAAAAAACCCCAAACCTTAAAATAAATAGAACACTAGAATAAAAGACTGCAAAAGAAATTTCACTAAAGGAATACAGTCAACTTAGTCGAATTTCATTCAGAAGCCTGAGATTAAATCAGTGCTCTAAGTATTCAGAGTAGTTGACATACTGTGTGTATGACAATAGGTGTTTTTTGCTTTTGCTTTTTTTTTAATTAAATGTAGATTTAGACAACAATATTTATACAGGAAGAAACACATTTTTAGGTGTACCTGAAAACATAATCTTCTACTGATGCAACATGTCTGTAATCCTAGCTATTTATGTAATCCATTTTGCTCTTTCCATGCACCTCTAGCCTAATTGAACAACAAATTTTCTCCCCCAAGCAATTATTAATTTCACAAGTTCTTCAGTTGTGAAACGTTTTAGAATCAGATATTCAGTAATCTTGATTTGCAAACAGAATCCTATACAAGATGGAAGTGTAAGACATGCCTATAATGAATAACGTGAACATGTACAAAAAATTATTAAACTATAACCACTGACAGTGGTTGTAGTTCCATGATTCATCTCTTTCTATCTCCTCAACATGTTTTTATATTTTATGGTACTACATGAAAAATATGTTCTACTTCCCATTAAAGCAAACAAACAAAAAAACTTAACAGCTATTTGAGCTGGTCTGATCAACTAACTCGTGGCTGGTAATGCACCTTCATTGATTTATACACATGTGCTTGCATATAAATATTTTCTTCATTGATGTATTAAAGCTGCCCCTGAAAGGAACAGAAATGTCAGCTTAATATTCATTTGCAGGATGCTCTTCTGAAACCTGACCTCCACAGCATTTTATTAGCATTATTGCAGTATTGACAGCCTAAAGAGTTGCCTTTTCTAATTTGAAAAAAATCTATTCAGAAAGGAATATTAATGCACAGCTCAACTTTGATGTGAGAATGTACATGAAGGGGCATGTGCTGGCAGGGTAAGCACTCTAACTATAAAGAGTTATTATTTGCTATGAGTGCATTCAGGTTAGAAAATGAGGAAAGACAAAAGCCTAGATGTGCAGGATTTATCTGCTGAATATTTTTTAAGAATAGGTCAGATGATTCAAACATGCAGTACAGCTTTAGAGTAGGATCTGGGCATCTGTAGATACCTTCCACTGAACTAGGTTGCTCAAAGCTGCATTCAACCTGGCCTGGAACATCTCCAGGGATGGAGCATCCATAGCTTCTCTGGGAAACCTCTTCCAGTGCCTCACAACCCTTACAGTAAAGAATTCCTTCCTCATATCTAATCT
Organism: Ploceus nigricollis; assembly: GCA_013399945.1. Lineage (NCBI taxonomy): Eukaryota > Metazoa > Chordata > Aves > Passeriformes > Ploceidae > Ploceus > Ploceus nigricollis. Next base: position 372,602 of record VXBC01012721.1, on the reverse strand, counting down.
ATACCTACCCTCCTTCCATTTAAAGACACTCCCCCTTGTCCTGTCACTACATGTCCTTGTAAATTGTCCCACACCATCTTTCTTTTAGGCTCTTTTATGTACTGGAAGGCTTCTAGAAGATCTCCTTGAAGCCTTTGCTTCTCCATCCTGAAAAACCCCAATCCTCTCAGGCTCTCACATAGGAAAGGGGCTCCGGCCCTCTGATCATCTTCACGTCCCTGCTCTGGACTTGCTCCAACAGATCCTCATTCTTCTTATGCTGGGGGTCCCAGAGCTGGATGCAGAACCAAGGTGGGGTCTCATGAGGTCAGAGAAGAGTGGCAGAATCACCTCTTGCTGGCCATTTCATGCAAAGTAAGGTCCTATATTATTCTTAGGGAACATGAAGCACATGTTTCCAAAACAATATTCAACCAAATACAACATTTTCCATATGAAATCCCACAGCTGGTTATGATGCAGTCTTTCTGTCTGATCCACTGCTTGTCCACCTGTCTTTCAAATTCCATCACACAGTCCAAGATGTGTAATCTATTCTGTGTGTCGGTAATTACTAATGGCTTCCTGAAAAGGTCTTGGTGGAGGTTCAGTGAAAGGTATAATTTAGCAAGCAGATTTAGCAAGCAGCAGATAAAACAATTAGACTAAAGATCTTTTAGGCTGGAAGTACACCCACAGTGAAAGTTGACTTTGTAATTTAGCAAACAGATTGTATAAGTGGCAGATACAACAATTAGTGGAAAAATCTTTTATGAGTGAAATAGCTCATCAAATATGCATAGAGAAGGTACATTTGCATGAAAATGATGTGTACGTTTCCACTGAAAAGAAATCTCTTTTTTCCTGCCTTTTCCCCCCTCTTTTTATTGTTAGGGTTTGTGGTAGGAGAGTGATGGGAAACAGAGCACTTAGTAAAGGAATAAATTCCAAACAGGGACTGTGGATAAATCTGAAGTGCCACCCGAAATATCCCTTGCATTCGATCGCAAGCATTTTGCACCTCAGTTATTCTAACTCTGTTTTCTTTGGTTGTTTTTTTTTTTAATCAAGCTTTCTTGTTTTATGATTGCTATGCTTTATTGCTTTATTTTAACAACTTGTCTGCAGCCAAATGTTGACTGAAATGTTATGCTGTAAAATTATTTGAAAGGACCTGACAGGCTGCAATTTCTGTAACTCTGTGGAGGAAGGGGAAGTCTAACACCAGATTTATTATGCAGCCCTTGATCTCAGGTAACTATTTGCTTACACTCCATTGCAAGTGCACACAGAGCTACAAAATGCTGACAAAACCCCATGTTTATTTCTTAGGACCTTGGTTAACCATTTTAAAAGGGTATTTGCCTCTTCAAGTACAACAAAAGCTACAGGAGATGACAACTCAAACCTGAGAGCATCTCCCCTCAGCCATTCCCTCCAATCACTGTGAAGTCTCCAGGGCAGAAGAATAAATTTGGGGTTTGCCAAGAAGATAACAAGACACCACCAGCTCTGTATTTATATTGCTGGTGTGCTATAGAGGTCACAGTGCTGGTTGGCACAGGGCTCAGCAGGGCCCAAACTTACAACAGCACATCAAGTATTTTAAAATAGTCTGAGCTATTTAGATAAATGGGTCATTCATGTCATACATTTCCTCAGGTTTGAGGATAATTTGGATTTGAGCAAAGTCTTCTCAAAGGGCCTTCTACCCATGCAGTTATGACAGAGAAATGTTTACAGACACAAGACATCTAAACTTTCAGTTTTTGCTGAAAGGCTTGTTCCCATGAATGGCCAGTTGGTGATACCCTGGTTTTGATCTGGTGGACTTGAATCAAATATAGTCTTCTGTCTAGACTGTATGAAATGGAACTGCTAAGGACATTAAACATATTAGCAATGTCTTTTCCATCCAGTAAGAATCAAATTATGTACTGAGTTCAAAGTTCACTTAAAAGAATGTCTGGCCTTTTCCTTGCTCTTTTTAATGTTATTTATTTATTTATTTATTTTAAAATGGAGGTATCTTTTAATACACCCTAAGACAAGCACTTTGTTCTTACTTATGTTCCTGTTTTAGCACTTTTCTTCACTTAAGAGCTTAACAAAAAAAAATTATAACATTTTTTCAAGGTATTTTAAACCTCTCCAAGAGAGTGACTTCTGCATTTCCAAACTAAATGATTAATTTAATAAATGATATTACCATGTTTTCAAAACACAGAAACAGATAATAAATATAGTCATAGCAAATTGATATACTTTGGAGAGGTAAAGCAGTAATGTTACACTTTTGCTCTGTGAAGAAAAACTAAGTATTTATTAAAATTTAGGTAAATATTTGACTGAGGTACACACTACAAAGATAGGAATGGAAAAGTTTTGTATTTCTGTTTAGATTAAATAACCCTTTTCAATTAAGTTGTACTTTTTTCTTAGAAACTTTACATTTATTCCAGTAAAATGTTTTATTACTGCAATTCCCATTGTGTACTCAAGACCCTTTAGGATAGTCTCCCAAACACTTACAGAAGCTTTTAAAGGTATACTTGTGACAGAAACTGAAATGTTTTAATTTATGGTTTAAACATCTTCAGGAAGGACTTTTGCCTAATATAGCAAAACAGTATAAAACTGCAGAGAAGAGGCCCTAAGGCCCTGGATGCACATTGATGGAGATAAGATGAAGTTACTCCCGTCTGGGCTGGGAGAAAAAGAAAAAGCACCTTTGGGGTGGAGACTGCAGCCCCAGGCTTATCTGCTGCCAGGCTTCCACAGACCCTCACACCAAAGGGTGGAGGGAGGAGAGCTTTTTGGGTGTGTGGTGAAATAGCCTCTGGTCTGAGACAGTGAGCTCCCAACCTCCACTGTGCAGACCAGCTCAGCTCTGGGCCCCTTCCCTCCAGGAAAAGCCACATCCATGTGAAGGACAGCTGAGGGAGTGTCGTGGCCCATGAAAGGCCCCCCCAAAGGGGGCCCCAGACCCTGCGCCAGAGCACTGCAACATGATGCAACAGATCCACAGTGTTGCAAGGGACAGTGTCAAAGCCAGCCCCCTTAGGGGAGACACCTGGGTGTTCCCACCTGGCCCAAATGTACATTAATCCATGGGATTCTATACTTTTTGGCAGCGGGGACCCTCACCACTAAGAAGGCCAGATGGAGGAAAGCCAAGAGACATCATTCGGACCATCAGAAGGGTGATATGTTTCTACCTAATCCCTGTCAATGTCTCCCTGCAACCTCGTCCTCCTTTTTCTATTTCTCCTTCCTTCCTTCCT
>VXBC01012721.1:299380-369236 GCA_013399945.1 Ploceus nigricollis | reverse complement strand
CCCCTCCTTCCTCACTGACCTTCATGTCTGCAGAGCTATTTCTCTCAGATATCCTCACTCGCCTCGCCTCGCCTCGCCTCGCCTCGCCTTCCTGTTCTCTTTGCCTCTTTTACTATTAAATAAACTATACCACTTTTGGCATCAGCATCTAACCTCATTTGGTTTTAATCAAATTTTGGGGTATATTTTGAACCTTTCTGGGTTAGATGTGTTTTATTCACAGACACTTAGTTTTCTTTGCTCTTCTCTGTTTAAACCAGTTTGTAACAATCAGATAGATTATGCTCCTGCTAAATCTTTTACTTTTGATAACACCTCTCCTCTTTTATTACTCATGGAAAATACTTTAGCAGACTGTAAGATCATAATAACTTAGCAGTTAAGTTGTAGCAACCTGCAAATGAAGATCTATGGAAAAATATCAGAGATAGCATCACCATCTACCCTCTTACCTCCAATATTCATAGTGTTCCTTTTGTTTGAGGAACTGCCAGCTTACCCTGCAGCAAATACTGCTAAAGACAATTCACTCTGAAAAGTACAAGAGATATGTCCACCTTACCAGTCAAATATCTGTATAAAGTGTGTACTTTTCCCCTCAAAACAGTTTCAATTATTCCCCCTCAAGAAGTTAAGACTGTTTTCTTCATCACTTTGGTTCAATACATTTTTTATCCTATCAACTGGTTAAACAAAAGTTCTTCTAATATGTGATGTTTCAAAATGTCACTGAAAGAGAGGCTTCTGAAAGCTTAGCAGTAGCTCAGAGCTTCTTGCAGGATTGCAGTATTAGTCCACGCTTTGCATTCAGGAGCTGATATCCTACTTTCATTTAAAAACACTCTCATGACTCCAGACAGCTATTTTCTAAACAGACCAATCCTCCACAAAACCACTTCTTTGTGCCACACAAAGGCAGGAATCAGAAATTCGTATTTGAGGCAAACCCAGTGTGACCTTCCTTTCTGAACACAGTATTTATTCCCAATTTCACCCTCAGCTCCTCACTCCTGGAAGAGTGGTTATACCTCAAACAGCGCTGCTGCCATCCTCCAGGAAAGCCACATGACAACACCACATCCATATAAAAGCTGACTGAAGGAGGTGGCTACCAACTTGGTGATGGACTGATTTTTAGCTATATAGTCTAATTTAATCAGAAGTACTGATTCCAGTCCTTTCAAAGCTTTTTTGGCAACAGAAATAAGAAATTTCACCTGCAAATACTACTAAGGGAATTCTCAAGAGGCACTATCAACACAAGAATTTTAGCAAAATATAAAGCATGTGCAGATTTGGCAATTTAGGGAGAACAACTGAGGTTTCTGAGTTCTCATGTATGCAGCAAAAGCTCAGTTGATAAAGCAAAGTCAGCATTTTTTGTTTGCTTTTTGTTTAAAAGTCTGTAAGTGGAGAAATGCAACAGCTCCTTTAATGGATAAGTAGGAATAAGAAGCATCTGCCATGTTTTAAGCTTAAGTTTAAATTGTGTCCTGTTAAAAAGGAACACCATTTTCGTTTTGGTGATGATGAGGTCACCTGACTGGGGCAATAGCAAGAGACAATTTCTTCCAGAGTATTGAGCAAAGCTCTATCAAGCTGAGGCTCTCTGAAGTAAATTCTGACTAATCCTGTTAAAGTACACCATGTTCAGTCTTGTTTTGGAGGGTAGCTCATAACCCTTTACTCAACTAAATACCTTTACAACCATTTACAAAGCAGCCTATGTACAAATACACAATCAAATATGTACTACAGAGACAAAGACAAAAAAGATCAGATCTCCATCTCATTTCTTCATTCAGCAAACTGTGAATGGAAATTTTCCCATTAGTGTGGTCTGTGTTGCACAGCCCTGGCTACTTTTGGAGAATAATTCTTTTTAAAGTGATCTCCAGCTACTACACCTCCATAGCCTCATGTTTCTACACTTGGTTTGTGTAAGCTTTCCATTTTATTCAGGAGTGAAGAGACCCCTCCTTGTAGTCTCTGTATGAATTTCCTACCTAGGAATACCTCTGAACCAGAATGTTGTGAGTTTCTACTCATTCATTTCATATCCTGGTTTATTTATTCACTGATGGTTTTCTCTCCACAGAACTTAAATTTAAAATTTTATTACATTTCTGAGTGTTTTGGAAAACTGGCAGCTGGACAGACCAAAAAGCATTCACAGTAGGAGAAAACAAGTCTGATTACCCTCTATTCATACTCAGCACAGCCCCTGCCAGCTACCCAGGAGCTACTCCATCCCCAGAGCCAAAGAAGAGGAAAGGAAGCCAAAGTGACCACAGCTTCAGCTGGAAGGAGAGGATGGAGAGTTGACAGTATGCCAAGATATTTTGTACCATCTCTGAATGCCTCAGAATATCTGAACACTGAAGCACTTGAAGATTGATTTGAAAGAGTAAGATATGTACAATGAAGATGTAATGAGAACATTTTGCTGTCTGTGAGACCCACCAGTGAGACCTACACCTACTGATGCTTTCAGCTCTTTTGAATCATCTTGTGTCTGAAGCCATGCTCTGTTTAGCCATTAATACTGCAATTTAGGTATTTTAAGAGAAAAACAAAATTAGTTTCTCCTAAAATCTTGCATCAGTTTAACACTTGCTAAACCAAATAAATATGTTTCATCAATTTTCTATAATTGACATAATTTTTATACATTTATTATAGATCTACATAATAAAAATATATGTAGCAATTAGGGCAACAAAAGTTATATTAAATACAATGTATATTGATGTTATTTTGAATACAATTTCATATAGTCTTCAATCCAAAACTCTTGGAGTTAAAAGTTTTCCCAGTAATTAAACTGTAATTCATCATCCATTTTATTATGTTATTATTATGTTATTGACTCTTGATCACATAATAATTTAGTAATTCAAGCATCTATTATGAGTTATGTTTTGTACAAGAGTTCCTCAGAAATGACTACAATATTTCATAATTATTGTTTTTTGCAAAGTTATGGGAAGGATATAAAGCTAAATTTGGTGCCAAGGATTTACTTTTATGAGAACCTATTGTAAGTCCCCACTGTAAGACATCAAATAACTTGGGCTTCAGTGAAATTCTTTCTCTTAAAGTGTCTTCATCAGAAAGGGCTTAGAAGGTAAAAGTTTACAGGTGCAACTTCCTCATAACATGGAATAACGGCATAATTTAGGTTGGAAACGTCCTCCAACAGCATCAAGTTGAACCTTGTCAACCAGAGCATAGCACTGAGTTTCATGTCCAGTCATTCCTTGATCTCTCCAGGCATGGTGACTCCACCACCTCCTGGGTATCCCATTCCAATACTTCTTTGCGTCCATTCCAATATATTCACAGCCATTTGTATACGGACAAAATACAGACATAAATGCCCATGTTCCAAATTTAAATTGGTGACTTCAAAAATGGCCCCTCTTATTTCTTTAATTTAAAAACATCAGCTATTAACAAATAATAGGTACATTATGGTTTTCAGCACCTTGGACTCTCTCCAAGTAAGTAGAAATATATTCAGTGGTAATAATCCTTGACAAGTTTGACTTGTGTTAATGTTCTCAGGAAGAACACAGGTGATCTGTCCCCCAGGGTCCGTTGCTCATAAAATGCAGCAGCATTCACTTTGCAGATTACCTACCCATAAATGCTCATGTTTCCAAGTTATTTTGAAAATGGAAGGGCCATATCCAACCAAGCATTGTTAACTAAAATTTAGTGAAATTATCACATCTCTAAAGAACAGTGTGAAAGACTATAAGAAAAATGCATACTTTTGTGCTCACGAATCAAAAAGAAATTACATTTTCTGCAATCATCAGCTCATGTATAAAATGCTTTGAAATTGAATCACGTTATTACTTCAGACAGTACAGGAAGTATCATAAAATAATAGCTATGTCATGAATTGCTTTTTTTCCTAAGGACTTTCTAAAGTAAATATGAAGGTTTGATAGCATAGTGCTTCAAATGAACTGCATCAGAAAGGGGCTGTGCCTGGGAAAACATTTGGTCATATATATTGCATGTGCAAAATGACTTCAGTGAGATTAATAGCAGAGACACATAGTTCCTGCTTCTTGTGTCCAGCAGAGAAACTGTGAGATTTTATCTGCTCTCAGTGGGCAAATTTCCTGAATCTAATTAAATGAATAAATAAAATTAATTTGGAAAATGGAATAACTTCCTCTTTATGATTTTAAAATGTTTCTTTTGATGTAATATCTCTCTTTTTCCTTCCCCTCCCCTGTAGGAGTGTGAGTTCAGCCAAGAAGTAAATAAGAAACCCTTTGTCTCCCTGAAAAAGAAAGAGGCTCAGAAGTTTCTCTCCTTAATGAGTTTAAAAGACATCTCATAGGACCAAGGGGACATCAAATCAAATTTGGGGACAGCCAATTGGACAGAGGCCAAAAGGTCCTGCCTCAGCAATTCCCTAGAAAAGGAGAGCACAAAAGAAGTAAATCACTAGGTGTTTCTAGCAGGGCAAGAAACTTTCCTACCCTGGCTCGCTTTTTCTCTGTTAAGAGGTTTGCTTTTTTGCTCTTTATTAAAACATTTATGTTTCTAACATCCACACAGAAGTCATCCTGCTGTTTTTTAAGCCATCTAAAGTAGCTGAGCTATTTAGGGTGCGCTACAAATCTCTGAGCACGAAGAGATACATGTAGCACTCCCCCCTCCATAAATTCCCTGTTCCATCAACATTTGGGCATTCAAAAGTATTTTGAAATACAAGTAACCACATCTACTTATGTGTGTGAAATTATTTATTTCTGAATTGGACTGGATGGAGAACATTTGGGCAGCATTCTGTCAGGAGTGTGTCTGAAGAATTTATCTTTTTTGCAATTTCTAGCATATGTAAACTTTAATAAAGATAAGCTTTCAATGCTTAAAACAACAATTCTGGTGTATTTTTCAACCATGTATGTGATTATAATTCATGCATTTCCATGACTTGATCTAAAATTTAGAACTTTGACATGGAACTGTAATATAATGCTTTTAACTGAGATAGACATGAAAGTAAGTTAGGTAATAGCAAATAACAACTTAATTTGCTCAGTTCAACCATCTGGGCTCTTTTCCAGCAAGTATCAATATATTCAGCTGAAAACATACAAACAATGAGATTTTAAAATGTGCAATTCAGCAGCATAAAAACTTGTATAAAGTTCATCCAAGATAAATTAAATATAAGCCTAGAAGGGTTATGGGAATTTTTTCCCTCCTGTACTGTGTTTGAGACAGCTTTTTATTTAGGCCAGAAAATAGAGGAAGAAAAATAATCTCTTCTTCTTTTTCCCTCTTTCTGCATGAACAGCACTATCTGCACAGTCTAAAAAAGATTGCTGCAAATGGAGAGAGATCTGTGGGAGACTCCTTCTGAAATAGTGGTGCCTGATTCAGTTATCACACAAGGAAATAAAAAAAAAAAAAAGTATGTCATGATCATCACTTGCACTAAAAGTTATATATGGTTAACTGCTGAAATTTGAAATAAAAGCAGCAGTGGCTGAAATTATCTATGCAAAAAAAGTTAATTAATATTTAAAGAGAACTTTGATAGTTTTTTTCTTTTCTCTACCCCAAACAAGGCCAAATTTAATTTTGATATGCTAGAAGACCCATTTGTTTATGACTGGAAAACACTACAAGACTTCATTTTATGATAACAGAGGTTTTACTGCAGAGCAGATAAATAGTATTTAAGAAAGCAATTCAAAACACAGTGCAAAATTACCAGAGGCCTTCAACAAACAAGCAATGGAACAAAGTAATTTCAAGAAGACTGAACAGAAACTAAAGTAAGGAACAAAAAACCAAACCAAAGCAAACCAAAAAAACCCAAACAACAACAGCAACAAAAATATTAAACAAAGCAATGATTATAAAGACTATAATATAAAGACACTATAAAGACAATATTTGGACAAACATAATTTTTGGGAGGAGAGGACTCCAGTAGCTACCAGAGGTGACAAACAGAGACAGAAAAATGTGAGAACATATGTTAAAGGTGAAATCCATTGTGCCCAGCTTGATACCTATAGTTAGGGCACAAAAGCAAGATTGTCCAAGTGTTCAAAACTGTGTAATAGCCAATGAGGACAGATTAAGAAAAGCACATTTAGGAAAACACAAAGTTGGTCTAGACACCTGTAAGTCTTTCAACCAACCACAGAGGGAGCTAAAATTGTTCAATTTAGCACACAATGTAGACTCACAAAGTTTAGTGGATTTGGGCCTGATCCAGGTTGAATCTCAGACTAGAATTAGTAACTGCGAAATAGGTGACCCAAGAAATGGTGAAAAGGTATTAGAAGCATAGGAGAAATTGCAAGTATCAAAACCATCAACATGAGACACTGGCCAGGCCAGATTTTAAGATAAGCGTGGATTTAAAGAATGGATGAGCACCACCAAGATCCAACATACAAATAATTGTTAGGTTGCATGAACAAACAACACAGCAACGAAGACTGAGGTCTGCCAAAACAGTCAATAAAATGCATGGCCTTAAAGGATGGAAAGGAGATGGGGGCAGGGAAAAAGAGAAAACAGATGCCAAATTATGAGAAGGAGTCTTAACATCAAGTCATCTGCTGGTCCCAGTAACTACAGAAATAGAGGATTATGATCAGTACCAGGAAACAAAATGGATGAAAAATATTTGCCATCAGAAGACAACCAGTTCTCAGCAAATAGTTATAGGCCAAAGTAGTATAGCCATTGATGCAATTGGTGATAGTAACATATAACAGTCAGAAAAACATTTTAAAATCTCTTCCACAAAATTGGTTCATTTTGGAGAGAGGTATTATGGGGGAAAGTAGAGATAAAATAATCCTGGGTTTGCATTCTATGTGCTGTGAACCTTAGTAGAAAATTAACCAACAGGTTTTGCATTGAACACAGGGAAACCAAATAGCTGCAGCTCTTACCTTGCTTTTGAACTGGATATTGTACATATTTGGACTCTCACATAATTTGATAGTGAAAGGAAAAAACCTAGAGAAAAAAAAATCCCAACCAGATGAAGTGGCTGAAGTCACTTGTTCTGTTCAGCCTGAAGAGGGTGCGATTAAGGCTAGACCTCATCACTGCCCCTCTTCTTCAAGAGGGGAAAAGGAGAGGCAAGCACTGCTCTTTGGTGACGACTGACAGGACTAGAAGGGCTGAAGTTGTTTAGGGAAGATTTAGGTTGGATACCAGAAAAATATTCTTCAACCAGAGGGTGACTGGACACTGGAACAGGCTCCCCAGGGAAGTGGTCCCAGCACCAAGCCTGGAGGAGTCCAAGAAGAGTTTACAAAACACTCTCAGGTATGTGATGGAATTCGTGGGGTATTCTGTGCAGGGCCAGGAGTTGGACTCGATGATCCTTGAGGGCTCCTTCCAACTCAGGATATTCCAAGATCCTATGAATTTCAACAATGTGTGGTTGTTGTAGATGGAATTTAAAATTGTTGTTCTTTGAAGGGCAGGCAATGACATGATATTCATGCAGAAGACTGTTTCAGGGAGACAGAAAATCATGGTGAGATGCAGAACTGCCCAGAACTGAAAGCATGACTACGTTAAGGACTGTGCCAAACAGCTGACAGAAAGACAGACAATATTATACTAACACGACACGAGTTCCTCCCTGCCAGGGGCTCATCACTACTGGACTGTAGCATCCCAAACTGAAATCTCATCAGCTTGGCCTGAGAACTCCCTACGTGAAAAAGTTACAATGCTCTAACACTTGCTATGTCAACAGAAGTAGGAGCTGGAAAACCAAACCACCACTATTATTTCCTCTCTTGTGCCACTAGAAAGTAACTAGTCATAAGCTTCAAAGGCACTGCGGACTATTTGGCTATGCATACATGAAGCTCTCTTTAGCACATGGTCCTGGTCCCCGACTAAGCTTTCATGTAACACAGTATGACATACATTTTATTTCAATATCAGTTTTGTGTTAAATCCCAACATAAAATTCATATCATTAGCACAGTCAGCAAATACAGGGTCTGTGCACAATAAGTTGTGCACAATAAGTTGTGCACTGTCTGTCGTCAACATGCTGGCTAACAAAGAGCTTTATTATAAAAGCTTAGTCTGAAAGACATTAGAACATTCCCCAGGGACACCAAAATGAATTGGCAAGCCTGAAGTTCAGCATTACTGGGAATTGTTCTTTACTCTGCAAGTTATTTATCCATGCAGGAGTATTAAAAAAAACAAAAACAAACAAACAAACAAAAACGATGCACAGATGTCCATGAGTTCCAATCCATTTCAGTGTGAAAAATTGACTTCTGATTTTCAAAGATGTAACTGGCAATTTTCAAACGTGTGCAGTAGAGGGAGATTAAGTCTCACTGAATAATTCACTATGTTTATAAACTAGAGTAATAGAAAGTAAGAAGAGGAGTTTGTGTTATGCAGTCAGTATATTTTTCCCTATGTGTGGTGAACTGACAAACTACTCACCTTTCCTTTTTATTATCTAATAACAGACCACTCACAATGATACAAGAAAATGTAACATGGAAGCTGGACTCCCACAGAAGAGACCTAGCAACTGTTTTTTGAGAAGAACTCTTCTCAAAAAAAAAAAAAAAATTAAAATTTACAGTCCATAATGGCCAAGTGCCTGGATGAAAAATGCTGGTCTGTAAAGCCCCGGCCACCAGGCACCACAACCTCAGGCCACTGGTGCTGACACCATGGGGCCCTCCCAAGGAGCATAATTCAGATTTCTGGTATGTGAGCTCATCTCTCACCTGCTCTGTGGGGCACCAGAGCCCACACACCTGTAGAGTCTCTGCCATCTTTGCAGTAGAATGAAGTAAAATGATCTTCCTGGGGACAGCCCTCTGCCTTAGCTAAACAAGCTGCTAAAATACTAAGACAATAATAAGAATATTAACAATGCAGCACCTGGGAACAGAAAATTTCCTCTAGGTTAAAACCACACATTCAAGTCTATACTGTTGTGACTTCATTACCCAAGCTTATTATTCCATCATTACCTGAAATTATCCCATTATTATATTGCATGACACATTTACACAGCAAATAAACAAGGAATAAGTAATTATAAATGCCAGTCATGTAAAGGCATTTTGTCAAATGTTAAATGCCTCAATATCTCTGAATACCTACCTATATAAATCACTAATTGTCACATACTCAGAATTTAATGACTGAGACCTTTGTCACTTTTAAAATAACCAAAAACTAGCTTTGCTTGGATGCATGAAAATACTACCATAGTAACTAATTTATTTTTAATCTCTTCCCATGCAGTATAAAACAAAAAAGAAATCTATATACAAAACTGAAGATTCTTTTAAATATATTCATTTATATGCATTGTGTGGTTTTAATGGAATTCATGAACTTGGAGGTACATATAGCTGACAGAAATCTACTCTTTTATAAAATTCTTACCTCTGCAAAACCATGAAAAATGTATTTGAAACAAACAAATTACTGGTTTCAAGCTTAGTATTCACTGTGGCCTGCAGATGAACAAAAGATATATGAACATTCAGAGAGAGCAGATAGGATTCTTCTGTTTATATAGTGAACAGCTCTAACTCAGTAATTTTTTAGCTTTTATTAGCAGCTTTGACATAATTTCCTTCAATTTAATTGAATGCACAGTTTGGAATACGTTAAAATGACAAAAATATGTATTTTAAAGTACCTTGTGTATGAGACTACTGAAAATCCATCAGACTAAAATAAGAAGAGGATAGTGCACTGTGTAAACAGAAGACATTACTGGTCATAGCCCTCCCTGTTCTCTGCATGCCAATCCCAAACTTCATTTAGCAGAAAGCATGGCTCTATGTTAAAGAGTATCGCAGCTGGGAATATTTGCTGCAGTATGTCACCTACAATGTTTTACTCTGAAAAATGAGACTTCAAAATGCACCTGTTCAAAATTTATCAATTTCTGCTCCTATAAGTCCTCTTCGGAGGAAGGAGAAGTTCATTTATTTAAAGAAAATCCATGATAAAACTAAAAGTCCACAGATTTTTAATTAACAATATGCATTCTTTCAGTAAAAAATACTTTAAAAATATTTTTTTTTAAATCTTGAATATTTTATTAAGAACATTTAAAAAATATTGCAGAGGTGAAACATGAAAGATAATTGATTTTGATTTGCATGACATACTATATTAAAAATAATTAATTTTTTAACTACTGCATTCTCCGGTGAATTAAAACATTGTTGCACTTCACTCCTTGTATGTGAATCTCTGGAGTACAATTATAAGTACATATTTGTGTTGGACTAAACACAAATCAGCAAGACCACTTTATCCTGATGCATTTCTTTTGCAGCTTCACCAGTTTTTGGTTCTTGGACAATTCTTTTGCTTAGAAACTAAAACTCTTTAAGTCAGGCCTAAGGCTACTTACTAATGTGATTTTGTTACGTACAATTTTTATCTAAATTGTACAACTGTCAGATGGAAAGAGTGCAAATAAAAAATTATATACTGCTCTTATATTTCATGGTGACACCTTTGAATATGTCCATTTCTTGCTAAAGGGAAGTTTCTGACACGGACACAGAAATTTTATACCATTGTGTTTTAAAAAATGTGTGAGATATCTCTTTCACCAGCAAAATAGGAAATCTAAACTACAATGTATTTAAACACAAATTAAATTAAAGCATAATGTATTAAAACACCAAAAAAAAAAAATTGAGACTGATTGCAGGAACACCATCTCTATTTTTTTATGATGCTTACACAAAGCTTTATGCAATTTTATTCTGGCCAAGAAGATGACAATTTTTTGTTTAAGCAAAAATTTCAGAGATATTTTCTTTTGACTGGAATTATTATTTCCTTTTCAGTAAGGTAGAACATAAAGTTAGCTTACATGACTATATGTCACAAAGCAAATTCAATATGATTTAATTCTGAATAGAGGATGCCTATGTATATATACTTCCCTTAATTTTCTTCCACTTGTTTTCTATTTTGGTGACTATATATTTCTTTCATGATGCACAATCCAATTTCTGAAGGACATTAAATAATAACTTACTGTTGACACTAAATTACTAAAAATGACAATATAATTATCTCATTCTGATTCTTGTATGCTAGGTTTTTTATTATTCTCTTCATATCACTTTATTTCATTTTCTCTAAGCTAATATTTACATTGTACTCCATCCAAAAAGTCTTTTACACAGATCTAGCTGATAAAGAGCAATTGGTTGTGTAATATTACAGTCCATGCAACCTACAATACTACTTTTTTCAGAAAATAATCTTAACACCTTAAAAATAGAAACCCTCTAGCTATTCATTGGAACACACTGCCTTGGACAGAAGTTCACCGCATTGAAAAATAAAATAAATATTTTTGTTTGCTTTTATTTTAATGCATTTGACTTTCTGGTTAAAGACAGTATTTTCTACATGGTAAGCTGAGCCACCAGCATTTTCATGAGACTAAAGAGAAGTAATTTTTATTTGCCACCAAGCTGTCAATAAAACCAACAGTCAGTAACAGCTGGTAAGGCTCTAGTCTTCAGACTGTGTTGGAAATACACATAAGAGTATGCAGCAGGAGAGGATATGCCTTCTTGCATTTCAGTAAAATTTATTGAAATTGTACTTATACAATTGTCTCTTCATCTATAAAAATAAATCTGTTCAGATGTAAAAGAAAGTTTCAAAAGAAAAAGTTGTTAGACATTCAGCATAAAACTGAATAAAACAGCCTTAAATCAAGTGAGTGCACTTCTAAAATCAAGCTGTAGTTTAGGTGGAAAATATACACTAAACCCAGCTACTGTTTTAGCACCTTTTGCAGATATTCACTGTTTCTTCCAAAACCGCCAGTTATAACAGTTGCAGTTTTAACATGCACTCAGCCAGTAAAGCAAAACTGAATGGCAACAGAAAAGCTAACTTTGACACCTCTCCGCAGCCAAAAACAGAGTTAAATGCACACATACACATTCCTATGTCAAAAGCTTCATACTTTCAGACCACTTTCAATAGATACAATCCCATTAGTGGTTCTTAAAAGTAGCAACTTAAAAGACATCCCAATTCTGTCATGTAATTTTCACTGCGCAGCAGAACTGACTTGTGACTCAACTAAGAGCCAGGCAACCCCAGCAGTAGCTAATGCAACTTAGAAAGGCTCTGCAAATATCAGACAGTGCTTCTCAGAGAATCTCACAATCAATGTTTACATGCAAAATTATGTCAGGAAAACAAAAAAAGCCAAACTAGAAATCAGTTTTTAAAAAATCTCATATTATGTTTAAATTGGCATAAGCCACTATCTAAATACCATCCTAGAATTTGTCTTCTTTTTGCCAAACATCAATCTTCTTCCACAATTCCTCATAATTGAGAATTACAATAGGATTAATGCAGGCATTTTGATGAAATGGGTTCTGCTTTTCTGCTTTCTGGGTTCCTTTACACTGCTCTCTTGACTTTATTATAAATCTTAACTGAAAAGGGAAAAATTTAAGCATGGTTTTTGCCAACCCAGCCACATTAGTCCTCTCATTTTAATTTCCAATAGAGTCCTATTTGCATTTTAACATTTCTCTATTGCACTGCAGCTTCCATTTATAACCAGGCATCCAACAACAAGCATGAAGCAGCACAAGTGTTTAGACAACAAATGTATATAGCCATCTACTAACAAATTTTTTCACCACTATACTCTGTTGGTTTATCATGACCCCAGGAACAAAGAACTATTCAATGATTTTCCAAGACAGTATTTCAATATTAGGCAAAACAGAAATATAGCTCATAAAAACCCTAAACCTGAGGCATTTCCTGAATAACCTATTTCAGTGGATGCACAAGTAGTGTCACAAATATTTGCTTTTGTATATTTTGCATTTCTAATTTCAATAGGTCTCTTCCAAACACTCAAGCTGATTTTGAACATCTGCTGTTGATAAAAAAAATCCCAAACAAAAAACCCACAACAAAACAGCCAACCCCCTCCAAAAAATAAACAAACCAAAAAACCCCAAACAAAACCAAACAAACAAAACCCACCAACAAAAAACCAGACAGAAAGGTAAAATAGCTACCCACGTGTTATGCCTACAAAGTTAAAAAGGGCTAATTCTTTCTTTTGGAGACATTAAAGTAAAAATACTTTACAGGTGGCATAAATTTTAGAAGGGTTTCTCTGCCACGAAATGAGATCTTTGCAGATTGTACAATTCTTCACGGCCTGGAAGAGGTTCCATCACAACTTTGCTTTCATGGTAAATATTGAGTATCTTCAAGGGCAATGTGGAAGAAAAGCCCTGCATTTTTATGAGCAAGATTTTTCAGTGCAGTGGATGGCACGAGTTGGAGTAGATCAAGTGTTTTGCTTTGGGCTAAAGTCACAGATGAAAACAGTGAGTAAATTTTGAAATGGGACTCAAAAGGTTATTTTTATGCAGATTAACTAAACTTCTTTGCACTGGAGGATCCTCCACTTTCTCAGGCCAAGAGCAACTCTAGTGCTCTTCCATGCACCAGTGCCTTCCTATGGCACTGAGTTACCCCAGACCACACCAAACGACTCCCAGTTTGGAAACTATCAAAACTATGGGGATGCACACTCTGATCCATCCTCAAACTCCATGCTGGCAGCATTACTTGGATTTCCAGATTATTTGGAAAGTAATTTTAAGGAAAAGTTTCCAGATTACTTGGAAAAGCAGAGCAACCATCTGAACCTCATCTACAGTATCATCTCTAACATCACTGATAACAGAGGTAAGCCCACAAGGAAATTGTCTAACAGAGTTTACCTCTAAACCAGCATAAATCTTCAGCATGAAGAACTACAAAATACGGCATAAAAAGTGCTCACTCATTCATTACACAAGCAAAACTAAAAAAATCTGTAAGGAACTACTGTGCTAGCATAAAGACACCTTCATGTTTATACACAATATTGATGATTACAGATCAACTCCTGCCACAGATACAATCACATGTCGGAATAAACAAGCAGGAATGAACAAGAGATTAGAAGAACAAAACACTCATGATACAGCAATATTACAAAACTGCAAAACAGAAACACTAAATAGCCTGAAATGACAGGGTCTAGTAGATTCACAAGGAAAAAAACCAAAGCCTGTTTCTCTCAAGTTTGCTTATCTGCTGGACTCAGGCTACCCAAGCTACCAGAAGCAACTCAGATGAGGCAGTGGGGAAGCTCTCCTGGACTAAGTTACTCCCAGGAGCTCCATGTTTCAACTTCAGATTGCTTCCACTCCCCTTCAGCTGCCCCACACCCTTCAGAGTAATACAGATTTGGCCACACCAGCACACTAAATATGAAGCATTGTGCCACTTTCATTGAAATAAAAGCATTCTGGTCAAAAGTAAGAGCAAATGGCTAGTAGCTGTATTATGCAAATGACAGAAATAATTTATTATATGTTTTTCCTATTATGTGATCCTTTTCAGGGAAAAATAACCATACCACAAGTAGGTGCCTCTACTTTTTCAATATTATAGTTATTTTAGTAAGATTGTCTTCTATTATGCTGAAAAACTTACAGCACATGCACATATCTAAGCAGATAAAACATCATATATTTGTTTTTCTGTTTATTTTGATTTATGTTAATTAAACATCTTCAACAGGATGCAATGAAAATTACTTCGCTCCAAGCTATAATGATTTCTTTTCAGAAGCAGGGCAATAATAAACTCTGTCAATGCTTTCACGAAAACTTGCTCTTAAAATATGCAGAAAAGATGTTTGCAAGGAAGAAAGAGCAGCAAGGGACAGAAGAGAACCACAAACAGGCATATAAATATGCAGCTTTTAATAGGCAGTGCGGATTCTTATTTTAATATTTTAAGTGTCCTCACCCCTGAGTGAGTACAAAGAATAGGAGCAACAGGGCAGATGCAACACTATCAGTAACAAAAGTAACACCAGCCAGATCTTGCTGCCTCCCTTTGACTGACAGTTCACTTACCCTCCTCTCCTTCTTTTTTTTCCCTTTCTTCAGTAACCACAAAATGTATTACATGTTCTGTATCACGTGTTTTGCTGGAGCCTAAGTGCACACAGGCAAGAAACAATTTTCCTGATGATATTACATGGTGCAGGCTAAATGAGAGGCCTTTGTGATGGGCCTGAAGCTTAATTTGTGCAGCCTGTGAACCATGCAGCAGCACATGGCGCTGGCAGGGCTGCTCAGCTCCTGACTTAATTCCATCCCAATCCCCTGGCTGTGATTACATATTCCTATGTGCTGCATCTCAGGGTTAGGTGCTTTCAAAGGTTATACTAACAATACCTGTTAAGGAGTTAGCATCCTAGCTCAACAACCCCAGCTAAAAGAATGGCAAGACTCTTGTTTAAAGTCATTTCATATATTTACATTTTTGTTTTGATTTTGATTTCATTTGAATAAATACCAAGCATACAACAAAGTAACACCTGAGGGGCAAAAAAGCCAATGTCATAAGCAGGGTTTTGCCACACTTATGAACATCTTTATAAAGCTTTACTAGATATACAGATTCTCTAGGTTTGATCATTGAAAGCAAAAGTCAAACAATGCAGTGCATAATATAGATATATGTGTATGGGCACAGATATGTGTGCATTTCAAGAGAGAGATCTTCCTTTAAAAAAATATTTTGCTTTTTTAAAATTAAGCCTGTGGTTCCTGTAAGAAATACAGCATAATTATGATGCATAAAAAATAATTATCTACTGAAGTTTTATTTCTGTCTCCTAGAATTTTTGCTAGATAATAATCTCAAATATTGATTTAAAAATTTTAAAGGATATTAATGATTCTTCCATGTTATTAGATTTATATCCCTCTACATATTCTTATGACCTACTACTGAAGTAAGTAGTTTATAACATGCACAGAAGGAGTACTGATTTTTCCTTTTGTATAGGGCTGTATCTTAGAGAGGTATCCAGAAATTTGGCATCCATAACTATCCAAAAATTCAACTCTTCTGTGCTAACAGAGAGCAGTCAACAATCGAGACAGTCACAAACTAATATAAAGACATACATATTTGCTGGTCCCATAATGGGGTTGTTGTTTTTTGTTTCTGGATTCATTTCTTGGCTTTTCCTTGCTGTTCTTTAAGTGCTGAATTGTTGCTTTTCAAACAAGAGGCTGCTGTAGGTATCCCATGGGAAGGAAAGTGAGAGAGAAAAGATACAGTCACCTCTTTATCTACCTGTCCTCTATACTCTTCCAGCCTATCTTTCAACATCCTTTACAGTAATTTTTGTTACAAGTTGACATTTCAGTGGCATTTCACTGCCCCAAAAATATTTAATTTATGACCAAAGACTCTACCATTTGTCAATCAGAATTTTTTCAGTGCTATTAACAATGATTGCAAGAAGCAACAAGAACAAAGTCTGCCTGAAAACAGAGGAAGCCCAGATAAACCCAGAGCTTATAGTGCAGTAGTGAAGCTTGCAAGAAATTTACTTTTTCTGACAAAGCAAAAAGACAATAATAGTAATGATTACTTAGAATTTTAAATTCCATCAAAATAAGTTAATTATATTTAAAAATAGGAAAGCTGGATAAAAATACTAACTGGATTTTTCAATGAGCAAGATAAATATGAGGATGGATAAAAACTACGTTGTTTAACTAAAGAGAAAGGGCATTCTTCTCCTGCTGCATCAGAGAGATAAAAACAGAGTAAATTATTGGCATGGGAATTTCCTAAAAAGAATGAGTTTTTCTGAAAAGGTTTTAACTAATAATCTCCAGTTTCAGATTTGAAATAAGGCCTCCTCTGCTTAAAATAGAAAAAGGACAGAGAGCTCCTAGAGTATCTGAAAAATATTTCATTCCCCAAAAAGAAGGATGAGTAATGCAGAATTATGACATTTTCAAACAGAGTTTAATTATGATACAGACAATTCAAAATTATGGATTAATGAATCTTCACCTATGGAAAAGTTAGAAGGGCCAAGGTCAATGGGGAAAGTAATTAATTTAGCAGTCAACTAATTAAGGAAGTATAATCAAAAAGAATATTTAAAGTATCTTTAAAAAGAGAACCAGACTAATAAAAAACCCAAGGATTATGCATTGACAAGAGACATGTCAGCTGATAACTAAGTCCTACTTTACCAAAAGACAAATCTATTATTTTTGTGTTTAAATGTTTGCATACATATTAAATGCCATTCAAATACATCAAAATCTTTTATATACTCCTTTAAACTGATTAAAAAAGGACAACATTTCATCTCATTACAGTCCATTTTTTTTTCTTGACTTTGTTCATAGCAAAGGTGAGATAAAAAACCAACAAGTCAGGTAAGTGTGTTAAAAAGTTCTCTCGATAGAGCTGTCTGTCTCTAAAAAGTAATGGAGATATGTCAAACACAGCCTACAGCAGGTCCCACAATATCATGGATACTTTTGAAAAGCAAACAACAAGCCAATTATATCATTATCTATATCATAGGGGGTTTGATTGAATACTTGTTTTGGTTTCTTTTGTGGGGGATGTTGGTTTTTTTGTTTTTTTGTTTGTTTGTTTTGTCAATGATTGTTTTGCTTGGTTTTGTTTTGAACAAAACCCAAACCTTCTGGCTACAGGTCATCAAAGTTCCTTTTTCTCTTCTGACTGATGATTGAAAGAGTCTTAGGGTCATGCCATATCAACAAAATTAAACACAATCTACATACACAGATATTGATAGTAAGCTACAGACTTGATGACAAAAAAAAGATCAGAAAATTTAAATAGCCACTAGTTCCCACTTTCCAAGGTTCTTCTATCAAATTTGGAAAGTAACAGATCAGCAGCATTTACTGTAAGACATCCCTGTAGATAACTAACAACTGAAAGGAGAATAAATTCAAGGTAATTTTGATGCCCAAGTCACATAAATACTGTGCAATAGTTGCCATCTAGAAGAAATTGGATTTTCTGCTTCACAGGAAACACTGATGCATCATATTAGTTTCCATCAGTTATTGGAATAAATGGATACACATATGCATTGATATATACATAATTATGTATTTATATACCAAAAATCTAGAATTCTGGATAACAATAAAATTCAAGAAACATTTGATTGAAAAGGAGTGATGCACTAAGGTTATTACTTTAGACCACTAATTTTTCAAAGTACAAAATATTTTATTTTACTCTGCTATTTAATATTTTTTTCAACTATAGTGACTGCTGGGAGTTCTCAATCTATTTTCAACAGAGTATGCTTGAGACCCTGGGTGGAAAACCTTTGGTCATGTGTTTCCTTTTAACAGTTAACATAACAATCTGCCTTAGAGTAGTCATCTTCTTTAACACCTCCAATATTTCTGAGAGGTCCATTCCAGATCCTCAGTGACAGCATTTTTAGTTTAAATTTATCCAAAACAATTATCATCCTTACCTTGTGTCATTTCTCCCATCCTCATTTAAAGAGAACTTGGTCTTGCTTTAGCTCTGGTAAATAAGGTATGCTTTCAGCCTTGCCTTGTAAAATAGCTTCTTCAATTTCTTGCTGATCTTTCTTTGCCCTCATTCCTGCCCAGTCATCACTTTTGTGTTTGTTTTCTTGAAAAACTGCATGCAGTATCTCAAATAAACTCTTGTAAGGGTTTTTCCTCCAACAGAATCCCAGTGCATCCCACCATCATATTTTTTATTTCCCTAAGGAAAATTTTATTTTTGCGGACTCTGCAACTTATATCAGAGGGTCACTACGGAAAATTACTCTTCAGCCTAGGAAACAGAAAAGGTTCTGCTCTTCTTGTTTGCTTAAAAGATAAACATATATGTCATCGCTTGTTATACTTAACCACTCTCGGCCAGTGGAGACATCAGTTATTCTATATATGTCTGAATGTTCTATCATAATAATAATATCAACCTATGCAGATGTGCTTTTAGTGGGGGTGAGGGGAGGGGAATGCTTCAGCTATAAACCTGTCACAGATAACATCCAGGAGCCACACCAGGTGATATCTTGCTCTGAACAGTCGTTTAAAATTCATCCCTCTTGCTGAAATTACTTTTTACTTTTAAAAAAGCCAAATCCCCACCCCCAAACATATAAACAGTTCAGACAAAGGCACCTGGAAACAGAGAGCTAATATTAGGGCATATCTGGGGGACTGTCTGGATCCTGAATAGTCAGGTTCAGAGGACGTCCATCCTGTCTCAACCTCTGCTTAGAAAAGTGCATCAAGAGAGGAATCAGAGAAGAATCACCCTCTTTAAGTGTGTATAACTTCAGACTCCTTATAACAGACTGTCTTTGTTCCCAGCACTATTATATGGTCCACATGCAGAAAAGCTGATTAAGTGAATGCAAAACCCAGCTCCCATCCCTTTATTCACAACAACAGACAGTAGAAATAGATCTAAGTAATGAAAGAGTGAAACTTGTACTGGGTGAAGATAAACATATATGTCATCGCTTGGGATTTTTTTCCAAATGTCTTTTGAAATTTGGAAATTTTCTAATTGAAAATTTGTCTCCTACACATCCAAAAAGTGGACTTCAGAAATCATTTAACTTCAGAACAAACCTTTCTTACATACTCAGTTTGCAGCTCTGGAGGAGAATTTGTCAAATCATCCTAGAAAAGTATTTTCAAGACCAGTTTCATTCAGTTGCCTGAAAGGCAGAGATAGAGCAGAGGTAGAGTTCTTCAATAGATCAGGTGTTTGAACAGTCACACAGAAGTGCAAAGTCTGGGCTAATCACTGCTCTTCTTGAGAACTGCTTTCAGGAGATCATTTTAAGTACTATCACAGAAGGTAAGAAAAAGAGGTCAGGGGATGACTAGACATCCCAATTGCTCATTGTCACTGCTTCACTTAGGAAAGATAATGAAGATGTTCATACCAAGAGGGATATCTTCCCATAGGAGTACAATTATTGTCTTGACCAGCCAACTAGAAAGTCATCCTAGGATATTTTCAGGTTATGTAAGTTACTTATAAAAAATTAATTGCACCATTATAATTAAACACACACCTTTAAGTTCCCTTATGAGAGAGAACATTCAGTTCAAGCTATTCATTGTCTGATCAGTACAAGGAATTTAACCCAAGGGCTTGAACCAAAAATAAACATTTTCTTTTGCACAATACTGTTGTGATTCCAAAAGCAGTCCATATTTGCAGGTCACTTTTTGCCTATCTAGAATTGTAAAAGGTTTCAAATTCCGGCAGTCCAAACCTCTGCTTAAGCTTTCTACACTCCAGTTACCAGCCTGAAAACTTATACTCACTTCTGTTCACCTTCCCTTCATCCTCTTTTCTTTCCATTCTTTACTTTTGCCTAAGACCTCCATCAAAACATGTATTGAATAAGTTAATAGGATAGAGATGAAAGTAGAGGAAAGAAAAACCAGAAGATTACTGGGAAAAGAAAAGCTATGAACCAAGAGTAAAGCTGAGAGAAAGTGGGAAGTGTGGAGAGGAAAAGTGAAATTAAGAGGAGTGTTTGATTATCAGCTTAGTGGAACAGGATTGTGGGGAGATGAACAAGAGACAGAAATTAAGACAACATCAGAACAGATGACTAGGTGATAACAAATGGGCAGAAAGACTCTAAACACAACAAACCATCATAGACAGAGTTAGCAACAAAGACAGCAAGATTCCCAAATAATTCCCTTTTTAAATTCTAAGCAATGAAGTTTAAATACAGATTCGCACATATATATATATATATGGTTACTAGGCAGATGGGATCAGGGGAAATCAGTAATGACCCACACAGCTGGAGACCATACCAATGACATTTTTAACACCATATGTCCATGAGGTCTTACACTGTCAGGCACACAACCTGAATATTTTCAGAACTGAAAGCTTTGCACAGTAAGTGCTGTGCCTTCTCACCCACTGCTGCTCCAGTGGGAGTCTTGGTACTGCTGGCTGGGACACAGGGCATTGCAGTCACCTTGCAGAGGCAACGATTTTCTGATGATATTTCTCTTTCTTTCATAAAACTAATATATTGACTACCCCTGCAAACAGGAGAAAGAAATTGATCTTTACAGCAGTAGGTGGCTTAGCTGGCAAACAGCAGTGGTGTCTCCTTCGATGATTTTGAAGAATCCCGCTGACAGGATCCAAAAGCTGGTGTCCTTAGCAACCACAGATGATGCATGACTGTATTATGTTTGATTCTCCAAACATAATTTCAGCTCCTCCCTGAGATTTAGTTCTTGTTTGTTTGTCAAGCTTGTGTCTCTGAAAAGCATGTTCCAATGAAAGACTCCGAAAATTAATCCTCCACCCACTTCTCAGTAAAAACATGTCTTTTCACTCATAGAGATTTACACTTTCAATCAAGCAAATGAGATTGGGCCCCTCTCCAGATTTCACTGCCAGGACAAGTAAAGTTCTTCCCAGGAGGGACGAAAGAGAATTTGTCATGAGAGCAAAAGTTAACCACCGCAGCCCACCAGGTGGAGGTGACCGACTGGGGAAGGAATGACAGATTAATATTGATCCTGCATAAGGTCGAAAATGGAATATAGACAGTGTGGTTTTGCAATCTAGGTTGAAAAACCAAGCAGAAGAACTGCTCAGGGTGTGCTTTAGGCCATGGAATATGGGACCTAATTAACCATTAGGAGGGCATTGTGATAAAAAGAGATTATAAATATTAATGAATATCAGATAACCCTCCAGGATACAAATAAAAGTATGATCCTGGAGAAAGATAATTTCATAGAAGCAAATCAATTTTAATGCAATGAATATTGCACTTGCAAATGTTCAAAAGAGGAGTGTATTAAAATGGGGCATAAAGAATTCTTTACCATTCATAACACAGATGAAAATATTACAAGGCAAATGTAGAGGATGGGTAACATTATTAACAGTGACCCACCCTGACTTCAGGGATAATGAAAGACACAACACATGAATTCAAGTACTCACACCTGGAGACTTTGACCTGGCATTTTAGAAAGAACAGAAAGAAGAAATATCTTTAGAGAAGCAGAGTTCTGTAGCCATGTTTTTCCTTTTTGAGGCTTTTGTTGGTTTCCCACTCCTCCCCTCTACAAGCACCTGAATTAGCTCATTCTAGGCCTGATGCCTCCCACAAGACTGGCCACTTTGGGTAAGTTGCCTCCTGGTCAGCATGGGAGGCACCAGGGTGCCAAGCTGAATTTCAGCAGATCAGCCTCCAGCCTGCAATGGCTCATCTGATTATTCCACTCCAGGCACAGGACCTGTTGAACTTCATGACCAAACCCCTCTGCCTATTTCTCCAGCCTCTGAAGACACCTCTGAAGGGCTGCAAAACCATCTAGGAGCTCTATCAAGAGTTCCTCCCAGCTTAGGGTCATCTGCAATCTTGCTGAGAGTGCTCTCTGTAAATTCATTCAGCTCATTAATGAGGATATTAAGCAACATTAGACCCAGTATTGACCACCAGAGGACTCGCCCAGGTATTGGTCTAGAGCTGGGCTTAGTACAAATGATCCCAGTGCTTTCAGCCAAGCAGTTCCGTCAGTTTCCAGTACCACCTCACTGCCATTTACCCAGTCCATACTCCACTGGTTTATTAATTTTTATATCATAGAAGACAGGGCTGAAGTCAAGATAAACAATGTCCATGGCTCTCCCCTCACCCACCCACCCTGTCATCTGATTGTAGAATGAAATGTTTAGACACAATTTCCCCTATGTTAATATTGCATGTTGCCTACTTCCAGTCACCTTGACTTTTCATGTGTCTGGAAATGGTACCCAGAATATTTTTCTCCATCATCTTCTTGCCTTGATCAAGGCAAGGCTGACCAACTTGTACTAACACAGATCCTCCTCCTTTCCTCTTTGTAGGACAGAAGTGGCACTTACTTCCTTCCAGTCCAGTACTCAGGAACCTTCCCTGGTCACTACAACCATTCAAAAATAATTTGGAGTGGCCTCACAGTGAAATTGGACAGCTCCCTCTGCATTTGGTGGGTACATCCTCTCTAGCTCCAGCCTGCTTCAGCATTCCCTAATCTGATCCTCCTGCATCAAGAGCAAATCTTCCACACTCAACTTTCCCACAGCTCCTGGGGAGCCAGGACTTTTAAGGACTAATCTTAACAAAATAGACCAACATGAAAATATCATTGAGTACCTTGGTCTTTTTCCAAGTGCTCTGTTACCAAGTCTCCTGCTTCATTCAGCAGCATGTCCATATTTTCCTTGGCTTTCTTCTTGTTGTTGAAATACTTGTATGGAAGTCCTCCCGGCAGACCTTCTTGCCAGATTGAACTTCAGGTGGATTTAAGCTTTCTTGGCTCTGTCCCTCTACACTAACACAGTGTGTCTGTATTTCTGTGGTACTAACACCAATTGTATGCTTTCTTTGTCAGGGTCTCTTAGCTCATTCCTGTAGGCCTGCTCAGATCTTTGCCTGGCTTCCTGCACAGGGAGTAGACCATTCTTGAGATTGGAGCACATGCCTTTGGAAAATCATCCAGCTCTCCTAGTCTCCTCTTCTTCTCAACATGACCATATCCTACAGTATCCTTCCAAGCACATCCTGAACAGGCCAAAATCTGTTCTTCTGAAGGACAACACCTTGATCCTCCTTTTTGCCACCTTTCAGGATCATACCATATTATATGCACAGCAGCCAAGGTTCCTGCACCTAACCATCAAATCCCTGAACAATTCTTTTCATTGCATCCTGAATCTCCAGATGGTGGCTTTATGAAGGGGTGGAAACACTTCATTTCATGAGGTCTCACTGTCAGCAAGGCCAGGCTTATTAAGAGAACACATTGCTCAAACCTTCCTGTTGTTGAACTCCTTCCCTCTTCAGAGGCCAAAATCCATCAAAGTTCAGGTATTCCCTGATGCAGTAAAATATAATCCTGTGGTTTAGATACTTCATTCATCAGTGCTTTTATCCTTATCAGTGTGTTTAATAAGTATTGAAGGTCTTTTCTTCCATGAATTCTCTAATTGATTTTAAACCAATTTATACTTTGGCATCCACAGCATCCTTTGGCAAGGAATTCTACAGCTTAATTAAGCATGGTTTAAAGCAGCACTTCCTTTTGTTCTTAAAACCTCTCATTATTTAATTTTGTACTTTCCAGTTCTTGTTTTATAATAAATCATGAATAATCATTCTTCATAATTTCTTCCATGATTTTGGATATAGTTACTTAAATATACCTCAGATCTCTACCCAAGAAATAAACTACTACTTCTAAGCATCTTTTCAATCTTTACAGTCTCTCTTGCAGCTCTTCCATATCTCTGGTAACCTTTATATCCCTTCTTCTTACCTCTCCCAAATTATTATGTTACCTTTGAGATTGTTATATATGGGTATAATTCGTGCAGTTTTTGGTGTGCATATAGTGTTTGTAGAAATTCTTAGAAGTTATAGAAATATAAAATCTGAGCCAAAGGGGCTTGCTCAATTAGGCTGCAGAGAACCGAGAAAACACCTAATTAGCATCCCATCAGACCACACCAGCACAGGACAACAGCTCATGGAATCGACCATCGGGGAACTCCCAAGTCATTATGTGGCCGGGGAAACAGGTTTACCAAGTACAGGGACTCATCATCATCCGAGCTCAGCACCAGTGCGGAGAGACGGATGATGGAGCTACAGGAAACATGTTTCATTTGCAAATGAAAAACAGAGCCACCGCGGTAATCGTCCATCTTTTCAGAGGACACCTCGACGATACACAGAGCCATGATTGACCACTGGTGATCATCGTCGGCCAGAAATAGTTTCTCCATGAAGGATGACTGCATGAATATGCAGTCCACAGTAAAGACTTTTGCTGGAGGCTAAATAAAAAGTATAAAAGCATACTGCACTGAGACACCAGTGTGAAAACAGAGGAGGACTCTGACACTGTCAGGCCGCTGTTTCACCCAGAGCTGGATCCCCGGGACTGCTCTGTTTCCTAGACTTGTGGCTGTCATGACCGAGTTGCGGTCGTGGGATTTTCAGACTCTAAATTTTTATAGCGATCGTGAAATAAATTTGTATTATTAATTATGGAATTGACTTTGTCATATCTCCATCTATAACAAGATGAGAGGATCAGAACATGTAACATCCAAGATTTAAACACACCAGAAAGATGTTGGCTTACAGTAGTGCTTCTTAGCTTCCCCTTTTCTTTCATCTGTTCCAGGAAATTCCTACACACTTTTTGAGCACAGAATTTGTCTTTAGAGGCACTAAGGTTTTGTTTCTAGGTTTTGGTGATTTGCTTGTTTTTTTGTTTGTTTGTTTGATTGTTTTTTTTTTTAGAGAGAGGAAGGTTAATGCAGAGTTTCTCAATAATATAGTAACTAGTTTTTATCTGATCTGAGTTTCACCTGCCCTGAATTTCATCTGCTGTTTCTTCCTCAATCATATCTGGATAGTGAAATGATTTTGCAGGTCCTCAAAGCTGGGTTTTACTCTACTGTATAATTTTGTATTATCTAAGATTTGTTACCTAATATTTTGTCACTTTTCAAAATAATTTATGAAAAATTGAAGAGGACTTTAATCTTCCCTCTATTTGTTTGTTGAGTAGGAATCACTTTGAACTGTGTTCATTTGTCCTCTTGTACTGTCTGTCAGCCTTTACAATAGCAAGATTTTATCCCCGGCCATTTTATCACTGGCATTTGGGAAAAGCCCCTCCTTTCTATATGATCTCTCATAAATTAAAAAAAAAAAAAAAAACAAACAAAAAGAGCTAATTGCTTCCAGAAGGAAACTTTCTTCCCTACACCCTGTATCACCACTTTTTCTTTTTTTTCTTTTTTTTTTTTCTGTCTGGAAATTGTACTCAGGAACCTTATCTACTCTTTGACAGCTTAAACTTTGTGCCCAGAACATCTCAAGTCTCTCTCTTATCTTCTCAGTGGGACATTGGTTCATGGCATCTACATCTTACTCAAGAGGAATAATTGATCTGGCCCTCAGTTAACCTGAGGATATATAGAGAAACAATGAATAATCAAACTCTCCCACTACCATAGCACCATTCTCAGTTAAACTCTGACTCTCCCACAGGGTATTCTCAGTACAAATCCACAAGCCTGTTACCTGGTGCAAACATAGCTTGATAGCTTGCACTGTCCTTTTTGTCTTGATGCTGTATCTTCTCAAATGATCTTTCTCTGTTTCTGCCAGCTTAGAGGTAGAAGTGGTCTGTGTTGTAATTCTGTATGCTGAAAACACACCCGTTTGTTTTCCTGGGCTCCTGTTAGTGAACCACACTGGCACAAGAATCAATATTTCACAAAGATCACCAATGCTATTCACAGAATCACAGAACTGTTAAAGTTGGAAAACTCCTCCAAGATCATCAAGTCCAACCTTTGGCTGATCACCACCTTGTCCACTATGGCACAAATTGCCACATGCAGTGGTTTTTTGAACACCTCCAGGGATGGTAACTCCACCATCTCCCTGGGCGGCCCAATCCAGTGCTTGACCACACTTTCAGTGTCTCACTCATGTCTGACTTGAACCTCCCTTGGCACTTCTTGAGGCAATTTCCCTTCATCCTGTCACGGGTTGCCTGGGAGAGGAATCCAACCCAAACCTTGCTACAATCTCCTTTCAATCCATTAACCTTCATGACAGGTAAGCAGGTCCATGGTTACGCTCCATGCAGAAAACTCTTGAAACTTCCTTTCCCCCACTGACGCCGTGCCCCCAATCATGGGAGAAGGGGTGAATCTGGCAACCCCCTAGCCCGACCCCTTTCTCTGGCGCGCACCGCCGTGTGGCCGCTCCCCGCCTCACGCCACTGGCAGGCTGACGGTAGCGGTTCAGCCGCAGGTAGGAACTCCTCCTCGGCCCCGACCGAGCAGGCAACCGAAGGGGCCCTCATCGACTGAGTGTGGTAAAGGAGAAAAGGAGGGACTCTCTGTCTGCAGTTCCAACTGGCTTTTTTCTTTCCCCTGAAGGGAGAGCAAGTGGCAACAGTGAAGCAACACCTGGAGTGATCACAAGCAGAGAGTCAAGAACAGGCAATTGTAACAACTTATATAGGTGGGCTGGCTCCTGGGGGGAGACAGCCTCACAACCAATGGACTAACTCAAGGGAGGAGCGTGAGGAGGGACTAACATTATCAAACAACCAATGAGGTACGTGAAGGGAGGAGCGCATACACAAGGTACCAATGGGAGGATTGGGGCTACATAAATGACAGGGAAGGTTCTGGATGGAAGGGTTGGGTCTGTATTGGGTGACAGGGAATAGGGGCAGGATTACATGGATTGACATAGAAGGGACTGGAAATAGGGGCAGGTGCAAGGATTGATGGATAGGTATGAGGAAAGGACTCAACACAGGCATGAACCACTTTGCAAGGAGGAAGTGGTGCGAAGGAATGAACCATTACAAATTTGTTGAACTACAACACAGTAATAGCCAACATTAGGTAAAAAATGCACCACTACACCCCACCTCATACTGTTACACCCCAGTCACACAAACCTAGGACTAAACCAAGGTTATTTTTCTCTGAGTAGACAAAAAGGAGAAAATTCCAACCAAATATTCTCAAGACGTGAAAACACAACAAAAGTTTACTGGAAAACTATAGAAAATTAAGTAACATTGCAAAGGAATAAATACAACATAACATCACCTATCCCAGCATAGAGTTAGCACACTGAACATAGAAAATAACTTTAAACCCATTGGATGTTACATTCTGTGAGAAGAGAAAGGAAGAAGAAGAAAGCAAGAAAAACAGAAAGGAAAGATATAGCAAAATAGCTACCAGCTCCTGGGTTTCAGCAATGTAAGGCTCCAAGATGAAGGTAGGGTTAAAGGACAATGTGCTTGCCTGGTGGTGATCATTCTTAAACCTTTTTAGCCCACATTGAGCCTTCCTGCCAGGAGGGACTTCTGGTCTCTTGGCCTCTCAGGGAATGGGTTAGGCAAAACAGGGGCTGCCTCAAGTGTGTCATGACTGACCGGCACTACAAGGTTGGGGAGTATGGGGGGGCAGGGCACTATCTCACCACAGCAAGGCCTGACCCACTCCCTACCACACTTTCCAAGGCCCTAAGATGTCTTGAAACAGATTACCTTTTCCAGACTCTGACACAGACACATACACTTTTTTTTTCAAATTCTATTTGGACTTCTACATTTCAATTTGGAGAGAGAAAGAGTAAGAACTAACTGAAAAGCATAGGTTAATTTTTTTATTATTCTTTTAAACCACCAAGTTTCATCTTTCTTCTGCCTGCTTCTCTTCCTCCAAAGGTTGGTACCTCTGGACTCCACAAGTTTCTCCTCCTCAACTCTCCTTAGCCTTGGCTTACTCCACAAACATAGCTTTGTTAGTTCTGGGGTTTTAACACTTCACGATCTTCCTATCCAGCAGGCTTCACAGCCACTCTGCTAAGACTTTTGGTTGCAACTATGAGACAACATTAATCTTTTCTTCATGCACTCATGGACACAGATTTAGAACGAAATGTATTTACATTCAGGAATACATTTAGCAGTGATGTATCCTTAAAAGAGGACAGTAGGTGTGATCAGGTACAAATCCATGCATTTTACTACAAAGTGAGGAAACAAACTTCTGACTGCATGCTGAAGTACCTCATGCCATTTATTTCACTTCAATACTGAAGAAACTTTAAATGTTAGAAGACAAAATTTCATTCTGTTAACCAGCATCTCAATTGCATCCCAAACACCAGCTATATAATGAATCATCACAGCAGCCTTGCATTCCCAGAACAGGTGTCACAAAGATAGAAAATGAATAAATGAGTATCTTTGCTGTTATGTGTTGCTCCTGCTGCCTCACTCCATTAGGGAAGAAATCAAATCACACAAAAGAAAAGTCATTAATTCTTACTCCTAATCCCTTTCAATATAAATCACCCTTTTTCATGCATTGTATAACCTTTGTCCTATAGGTTTACACAGTTAACACTAAGCGCATATAAATATAGAGAAGTCATATCACTGCAGTAGAAGTCATCAAATGAGTTTCAAATAACTCTAACAGAAGATTTGTATTTTTCCATTCCTAATGGCATTGTCAATTTGCATTTTCATTCTCCTCTGTCGTTTTTGTTCCTCTACTGACTTTTAAAATCAACATTTTTCTTCCTTTGTCTTGAACTTGTTTCAGACTAAATAAGGAAATGCACTTGATCTGTGCCATGCATAATATATAGGGCTCATAAACATCAACATTTCAAGTTTTCAAAGTTGCAAGCAGAAACAAAGAGAACACTTCAAATACCTGTTTTGACATATTTTCTCATTCTCAGCAACAATACACAGTCTGACAGCCTCAATATACGTGAACATCTATTTCAGACTAAAGGGAGAAGATTTTGAAAACTAGTTTTGTGCATATGATAAAAAAATTGAAAGCAGGAAACTTAAGGAGATGTCTGCAGAATATTGTTCATGTTTCTAGTTCTTTAATTCCATCAAAATGGAAACTAGTGTGAAGTAAATTGTATCTACACAGTAGAGAAAGTAATACATAATTTAAAAAAATTTAAAAAGTGTTGTAGAATCCATTGAAAAACAGGTGCAGATGAAGAATAGCAGTGTAAGTAACATTCTCTCTATCTTGATTTTAGCATTTTATATATCATTAATTTTTGATAGATTCTGTGCATGTTTGCTGTCAAAAAATGAATGTAGATTTAAAGCTGGTCTCTCTTATCTAATCCACATTAGGATATCTAACACTCAATTCTTTTCAAATCCTGAAACCAATACTGTGATAAATACAAACCAACAGTTCGTGAGACATCTTGTAACTTGTTCACTGCAGTTCCCTGGTATTCACCCTTAAATTAAATTAAGAGGAGAGTTGTCTACTAAGAACGATCATTTTGTTTGGTAAAGGTAATGAGAAAACAAAATAAACAACTTCAGCTGTGCTAGCAAGATATGGAGACCTGGCTGATGAATATCCAATAGCAAAAAGAAAAGAAAAAATTAAAAAGAAATATTTGCATAGCTGCTGTCTCAGCCAAGTTCAGTAATCCTTTTCCTTTCTATTTTACAGAGAATTGCATGCTAGCCAATTCATTTTATGAAGAAAGGTAACACCAAAATTGAGTTTTGGGCAAACAGGATTAAAAGGTAGCAAGAGAATTTTACAGTGAGAGGATTAGACGTAGTAGGAATTATTTTCTAACAAGTTATATGGTCTTCTGGTGGGACTGAGATGTTATTACATGTGTAAATTACACACATAAAACTAATTTAAACAATTTATTTGTTGTCAGTCACTGATTTCCAT
This sequence comes from Ploceus nigricollis, assembly GCA_013399945.1. NCBI lineage: Eukaryota > Metazoa > Chordata > Aves > Passeriformes > Ploceidae > Ploceus > Ploceus nigricollis. The sequence continues at coordinate 338,939 of VXBC01012721.1, read as the reverse complement.
TAGTAAGACATTAAACGTTGCAAAAAGTAGTATGAAAGCTTATGGCTGAAGGCTGCAGAGACCAAGAGAGGGAGCATTATAACTTTGTCTCTACTGAGATAAAAAGGACAAGAGAGCAAAGAAAGAAAAAAAAAAAGAAAAAAAAAATCATCATTTAAAATATGCACAATCACGCACTTGAAGAGTCTCTCAAGTAAGTATTTAAAGCTGGATTCAAGACTGAAGACAACTTGTAGAAAGAAAAAGATTAGAGAGTCTTCTGGAGTTAACTTGTCCCATTTATGCCAATTTTGTATTGACTCTGAAAGAATCAATTTATGGGTTTCCATCAGATTCTCAGGCAGTCCTTTAGCAGTGATATTGAGGAGACTACTGATGAAAAGAGTTGATAAAATAAATAACAAAGGGAAAATTATTTAATTCCTTGAAAAAGTGATTATTTTTAAATGACCTAGAATATTTTTAGAACAAATGTAATAACAAGAGTCTTAACTCTTGCCTATGGCTCAATTCAGATGATTTTTTTTTCCTATCAAGGATTCATTAAATCTTTGATTAGGTTAGGTAATTATTTCAGGTAGTTTTCCTAAGACACAAAAGAAAATTATACAACTGATTAAAGAATTAGTTATTTATGGTTAAAGGCCACCCTTTGAAGGCAGTTAGAGGGAAGACCACAATTACAATGTACAAAAGACATGCACATTTTCCTATACCCAGGTTTGTTCGGGTGGTTACAGCACACCCCAATTAAAAATTTAGTGCAGTCTGAATGCCTCTTAAATAATAAATAGGAGACATCTTCCTAACAAGAGCTCTGTGTTGTTCTGTCTCTTTTCTGAGTGAATGATTCACATTTTCAGCTCCCTTTCCTCATGGTATCTCAATATTTAGACATCTAAACACAGATACAATGAGGGCATCTGGGGTTCAACAGTGCCTACTCCAGAAATTCAGCTAGAAACAGTGCAAATAGGTTTCCTATTTCATTGCGCATTGCTTTAATTTCTTCCCTAAAAAAGTGTGGAGTTCATTTGTTTAAACTCTTAAGATTGTACAAAATAATGCAGACATCTTTTTTGGAAAGTGCCAAAGAATTAGATTATGGTACCTAAATAATGTAAAAGTATGTGGTCAGTACATGAAAAAAAGATGGAAACAGCTAAAGTTCGGGCTTTTTTTTTTTGGTCTTTATTTCCATGGTCTTTCATTAGTGAAAGAAAAACAATTACAGCCAAAAATTACCCCATGAAACAGAATCAGGAGTCCACACTAAAACTGTACCATTAATCATAAGACACTCCAGGTTCTGTCTAGCTCTATTTCAGATGTTTTATCTGGAAAGGATTTGAGAAGTCATTTTTGGATAGACAGAATAGCACAGGGATGCACCAAGAAACAAGGATGATTAACTGAACTAATAATTTTGTACACTGTGGCATGCACATTTTCTCACTCTCAGGAATTTTTCATAGAGGAGCACAGAGAGAAGAAAGAGAAAACAATTTCTATTTCTGCTCCTTGTTTTCTCCCATGCAGAATGTGTTTGGAGAATTGTTTACCTGGGGTGATTGTCTCATTGGATTCTGTTGAGGATTGTTTGGGCCTGATGGCCAATGAGAGCCATGTGTGTCTGGACTCTCAGGGAGAAGATCACAAGCTTTGGTAAGTTAGAAAAGTAAATATGTAGTTTCAGTATCTTCTTTAAATAGTATATTAATGTATTATAGTATAGTTATAATAAAGCAATCATTCAGCCTTCTGATCTGGAATCAGACATCATCATTTCTTCCCATCCTGGGTTCACCTGCATTTTACAATAGTACACTTTAGGGATAAACGAATAAATATATTTTAAAAATTGAAATAAATCTTAACTAACTACCAATTCCTCTGCTGATGATTGCAGCACAAAATGAGTCACAAAAAGGAGCAGTGAGAATGGTAAAACTTTTTTCTTTTTTCTTGCTCTTCATCATCCAGAAGGATCCTGGAATACCTATTCAAAGTAACTTGTTGTCGACTAAAAGGTAATAGAGGAATGAGCTTCAAGATTAACTTTTTTTCTATAGCATCTTAACAAGTTTTATAAATACTAAGTACCTTGACCCTGTATCTCTTCACTGTGGCAAGATTTAAACTTTGTGATATTCTGAGAAACAAGTTGTCTAAACCACTGTCAATTAAACAGTTTTAAAAATAGGTTCATATCTTGCAGAAAACTCATCAACAGAGTAGTTAGCAAAGGTTCACAGTAAAAATAAAGCAAACTACAGCAAAAAAGTATAATGAATGAAATCAGCCAAATGTCTTTCCTCCCTTTAGTCCATCTCAATGCTTTCATTTATGAGCTAGATAATGAAGGACTTTCCCTGAATTCAGAGTCAGTGTGAATACAAGAGGTAGGAGAAAGGTGCACAATGTGCCTTCATTGCTGCCAGGAAGGATGTGATTTAAAAATTCTCTTAATTTTTTTAAGAATTGAAGCTACACCCTGAACTATGTATAGGATGTAATTCTGTAATGGGAAGAGAAAATTTTTATTAGGCAGGAATAATCAGCCATGCAAACACAAGCACTTAGCAATGGAGTAGCAGGTCTGTAGGAAAAGATGTGTGGGTTATAAAAGGAGATTTATTTGAAGTATGTGGAGACAGGATAACTATACCCAATATGTGCTAAAAGCTTCTATAATAAGAAGACATCGTATGTGCTCCACATTCACTCAAGATGGGACAAGAAATAAACAAATTAAACTCTATTAGGAAACTTTCATTTCTGGTGTCAGTTGAAAAGAATTCTAAAAGTAGAAATCAACTTAGGTGCTCCTGATTCTCGTGCTACTGGTAATTTTAAAGAACAAAATAAATAAGAAAATGTTGGTCTGGATTTGGCCTTGCCTTTGGGGAGTGAATCAGGGTCAATGACTTCTTGAGGTAACACTGAACCTTATCTTTTAGGATCATCAGCTAACCTCTCTGTCCTTAGCCCTGCACATTTCTGTCAGAGAGAACTCAATCTTTTGTATCATTGACAAATAAATCACCATAATTTTCCTACCGATAAACTTGCAATGTGCTGAAATATGAGTTTCAAATGCCATTTATGTTATTTATCCCCCTGGTGCATGTTTAATGGCCACTGCCACTAATGTTATGCAACAACATCTTATTATTACAATCTCTTGAGAGCAAAATGCCAAGAACTTTAACAGCTTTAAGCTTAGAATCAGCACAGAGCTGTCATTGCTTCTTCCATCATTTTAATTTTTGTAAAGTATGAGAGAAAATTCTCCTGCCTCGTTTGATGTGTGTCATCAACTGCAAAATCAGAGCTAGCTGCAGTTTTCATACCCTGGAAAACCAGCATGTCAGGAACAGAGCTGCAGTCATCAGTTAAATTAGCTCCGAGCACGCTGGGCTGCTGTGCTCTCATAGTATTAATTTTTCATAAACAGAAGTTATGAAACAAAGAATACAAGCCATTCTAACTTAGAATAATTTCTTAATCTCTTCTTTTTGTCTTAAGATTTTTCATTTGTATCTTGCATGTTCCACTACTTGGAACAACATAAAGCCAGCATAATTATTAGTTTACATGTTTTAGTTTACACTTAGCTAGGGTCTTCTTGAAGGGAAATTGAAATGATATGGCATGACTTTTACCTTGTTGATCACATCAACTGTTGTTATATATGCAGTAATGAAACATTTTTTAATGCTTAATTATGGACATGCCAATCAAGACCACAGCTAGAGATAAATAACTCTTGCACTTCATGATAAAAAAAAAGAAAATAGTTAAAATATAAAAGAACATTGGTATATTTATAGATAACTCATTATAAAGCAGGTTTCCAGAAAAAGACATGGAAGTCCAACAGACAGCAAACTGAAGAGGAGTTGCCTCTTCACTGCCCCTTTGCAATGAGCAAGGTCAAGCACAACCCTTTTTTTTACTCGCAAAAGTGTGACCAGGAGGCCCAGGCAAGTGATTCTCCCCTCCTGTTTCTCTGTATTTAACTTAAAACTTTCCAATATATGAAAGACACTGACATACTGGAGCATGTTTAGCAGATGACCACCAAGACAAGCCATCAGTGCACCTCATGATGTACAAAAGAAGGAAGAAAACTTGATTTTTTCATCTTGAAGAGCCTCAGGAGAGAGCTTGTTACTCTCTAGAACTCCCCACAACTGGAGCATGCTGTAAAGAAGCAGTCTCTTCTCAGAGGTATGCAGTGAAAAGAAAAGGGACAAACAGGCACAAGCTGGAACAATCATTTTCACTGTAATATAAAAAAATATATATAAAATTAGAGAATGGTTTGAGTTGGAAGGAACCTTTAAGTTAATCTAGATCCAACCCCCCTGCCATGGGCAGGGACACCTTGCACTAGATCAGGTGGCTCAGAGCTCCATCCAGCCTAGCCTTGAACACTTCCAGGGGTGGGGCATCCCCATCTTCTCTGTGAAACCTCTCAGCCTGTCCTCATAGGAGAGATGCAGAATAGCAGAATTTGTCCAGAGACACTGTGAATACTCAATCCATGTAGATTGTCAAAGCTCAACAGGACAAAATTTATCAAAAATATGGGCCTGCTTTGAGCAGAGACTGGACTGAGAAGTGTCTTCTCCTCCACATTATTCTTTTTTTTTTCTATGCTATATCATGTGCTTTTTATTATATGCAATCATGCATATAATATTTTATTATATGCAATGATATGCAATATTTATTACATGCAATCTTTAACTCCTTGAAGTCTGGGAAAAGATTTCCACAAAATATGTTTAGAATGAATGTCTGCTTTTGACAATTAATCTTCAAAAAAGAAAGTTTCTCATTTAGCTTTTCTAGTTAAAACCTGTTCTAATGAAGGAGCATGAGGTGAATTAGTGCATTTCAAAATGCTTTGTCTCTCAGGTTATTCTTGTATTTTCAAGATTTTCTGCCATTATGGTGACTTCTGAGCTTCCTATTTCTCCTTTTTTGACTCTCCATAAGATTAAATATCTTAGTCTGGGTGAAAACATCTATTGTAAGGATGATTTGACTTCCATTCTCTTGAGAACAAAAAAGAAAGGGGACGGATGCCTTCAATTAAGCTTTGTTAATGACAATTCCATTACTGAGAAACAATGAAAAGTGGCAACATCAGCTTGAAAGAATGTGTTTTTTCAAAAAACCCTCAACCCTGGCACATTATTCATCAGTCGCTTCTGAAAATGAGTTATTACAATCAAATATCACTGAATCCAAAAGATTAAATCTAATCACTGAGAAAAGTTATACTCTGGTTTACAAGGTTTGACCTTTCAAAAGTATTCCTATTGCACAGTGGAAAATTATATATATAAATATAAAACTTATATCATTTCTCCAGAGAATTACTTGCACAATACAATACACATAGACTGTATTTAAAGAAATAATTGAATTTAATATCTTTATAATCTTGAGATGAAAATACACTAAATAAACCACTCTAATACAAAGCTGCTTAAGACTTTCTGGGCTTCAAACTAGAAAATGTTTATGCAAAATTAAATTTCAGTTTTCTATTCACACTTTAAAACATAAACATTTGTCAGTGCTGCAGTATTAAACTGCCTTTTTCACAGCTCTGGAAATAGCAGAGTAATGTTCCTCATTCTTTTTGAATATCACTTGGTACTTTGCAATTCTTGCCTATCACTCCTGATTTTTAACTGTTTGAAAATCTAAGATACGCAGATGAGAATGTGTGTGGAAATTAAATAATGCTGCATGTTTTTTAAAAATCACAGAAACTACCTTCCATTAATGACATTCTGGAGCTGGTGCAGTTTTCAATGAAACAAACTTAACTACACATGCATGCAAATCTCAGACATCATGAACTGCAATTCACTAGTAAAAGATTTTTATATCAAACTTCAATTTAATCCACTGAAATTTGTAGCATTTCATAAATAGGATTTTCCAAGAAACCTAAGGGATTTAATTTCATGTCTCTCACTGAAACATGAATGGAACTGTGCTAAAAGAACAAAATCATAAAACATATTTAGGCACTTGATGATGCAGACAGATACCTTTGAAAAGTGTTTGAGAGAGACTGGGGGCCCTCCTGGAAGCTGCACAAAGGACAAGGATTCATAAGAATGCAGATGTAATAGGGAACTGCTACTCTCCAACCTAAAAATTCAGATTCTCAAAACATTGATGAGCTGCCACATAAGCCTAGAAATATCTGAAATGTAGCATTGATAACATAAAAAACAATAAAGTTGCCAAAGTACCTAAAATATCTATTTCTTGGGAACTGCAGCATGGTCCAGCTAGTGACTTACATGAGAATCACATGCTAGAAAAAGACCATTCCCTGCAAAACTGCTCTGAAACAGAGAAAACTCAGGAGAAGAGGAAGTAATGACATAGTATTTGCCAGAAGTATTTGACTTCAGAAGTTTATTGGAAGTGATCTGCATTTCCACGTCAAAAAAAGTTTAATCACCACTTTAAACTTTTGTATTCAAAGACCAGAGAAGTGCACTTCAGGGCAGCACATTCACACATGGCTGAAAGATGGAGAGTGTTTCATATCACTTAAAGCAACTTCTCCAGCTGATTAATAAATGCCCCAGAGATGCTCCAAATGGATCTCTCTCACACACACTGTCTTCATCCACTGTTGTGACCTGAGGATGTAGGATCATTGAAAAGAGTTAAGAGAGAAAAATTCTCCTAGCTTGGTGCAGAAAGCAATGATCTTTACCAAGAGCCTGTTCCAAAGAAGCACTTTACACACGCTCATCTACCTGCCATGTACATAATTTTGATTCATTGAGTAAGCCACTTTAAATTCAGCCTTCAGGTTATGAACATATTGTGGTCATTCATTTTCCAAAGTTCCCTCTTTCTGGAAGCTGAAATCCTTCAACTCAGGAGCTCACTGGATGGGACGAACAGCAGCAGCTCCTCATGCTCTTTAGCTTGGTTAATCTGCCCTAATTAACTTCCAGTAGAAGTGAGTAACCTCAAAACGCTTATGAATGTGGCACTCTTTAACAGCTGTTCTTGGACATAAGATGGCAGACAGGTACCACAACAAACCCTAAATTCTTTCTTTTCCTTAGCAATGCACTTATGTAAGGTCTACTGGTGCAGGAAAACCCTTCTTAACATTCAAATTTCCTGAATAATGAAATTACCTTATCCAGCAGAGCTGTGCAATGCTACATTTTAAACAGGTTCCATAACACTTCCAACACTGCTGTGAATAATAAAAGAGCCTTGGAAAAAATTCATGTCTTTCTGTCACATTTGAGTTTCCACCCTTCTGGAGTGCACCTTCTTTGTTGTTGCTGCTGAATATTTTGGGAATTTTCCATCTTTGTAGTTCTAAGCTTTTCCATGAGCTTTGCAGCAAGCTCCATCCCCATCCCACCCAACATCAGGATGAGCACTCAAGGGTCTTGATCTGGACAACATACTGGTATAATTCATAAAGTCCATGGAAATGAGACCTTTTAGAAGTCAATTGTTCCTACTATAAGACAAAATGTATAAAAATTACACAGATTACTTCAGCACTTACTATCTATTTAACAAATCACTTAAGCACACGCAAGTGTTTGGCTGAGCACAGAGGTACTTTACTGACTTATAGCTTCAAGGATACAGGAGAAGCACAGACATAATTAACCTGCCAAACCTGCACTGACCTTCTGCTCCTGAGATTATTAACTTTAAACTGCTTCTTTGTCAAGAAACATCAATTAACTTACCACAAAAAGCGTAGCCGGGGAAACTAAATCTCTCCTTTAATGGTTTGATTTTCTCTGTTAGTTTCTGTTGCCAGCACACAGCCCAATAGAAGAAATTCCCTCAGTGCTTGATGTTCACCTGAATACATCAATTAAAAGAGGCGTCTCCTGTTTCTGCTCCTTATTAACTTCAAGTGGGCAGCAGCCCAGAAGACAAGAGGATAAAACCTTCCAGAAGAATTAAAAACTTTAAAAAGATACATAATATTGGATTTGGACCCATTCTATGCAACTCACTAAGCATGATGTCTGGAGTAATTTCAAATAATTTGTTACCCTTCTTGTCCTGGGACAGAGGCATCAGACTAGCACTACCTTCTTGGAAAGAAACACCTTTAAGTTTAGCATTTGGAAGCATCCTTACAACAGTCTGTGGGAGCAAACTTATGGCTGGTTCTTCTGAAAATTGAACTTTTTTTGGAAATTGCCAAAGCACACAAGTAATCTAGGAGCAGTTTTGGAAGAGGCATTAAACCCAGTGTTTCACACACTGAACTAGCCATGATCACTGGAAGAATATGGAATTAATAACCAGTACAAAATCTTTCAGATGAAAAAATAAAAGTTATTAGTAGCAAGTCTGGGATAATGTAGATCATTCAACATGTCCATATTAGAGATTAAAGCATTGGATTTTGCAAAAGTGGTTATACTTGGTAACTCCAGTGAAGCCTCTTACTTACATCAGTATCTTTTTAAAAACATTATTATTATGTAATCTTACAAAGCTCTTGGATTCAGCTACACCCTAATTACACATATTTCATCTTATTCACTCACTACCTTTCAATGCCACAACATGGAGTGTTTGTTTTATCGAAAGTAGAGTTCTGAAATTCCATATCTAGGACATTTCACTTCAAACACTGGGTATTTAAATAATACCCATATTTGGGCCCCAACCAATGTTTGAGAGAAGGGTTGCCAAGCCCTCAGAAATGGTAAAATGTATCTATTCTGTTGTTAACTGCTTAAAAAATAAAGGTGAATGAAAGGTATTGATCAATGAAACATAAATTTTACTTACTTTTATGTTGTGTTAAAACTCTTGAGAAATGTTTGCAAGGTTTGAAAAAACAGGATTTCTGAAGAGAGGTCAATTTAAATTTTAAAAGCTGGTAGCTCCTGAATAATACTCGTTCCTTACTTAAACATGTTATTATTTAATAGAAAATAAAATCTAAGAGATGGGAAATCCCTCTGGGTGCATATTCTTTCATGCTCCTTGACTACTCATTTTTAAATACAGATGACATTACAAAAATAAACTCAAAATATAGTTAGGTGTCAGACATTTCTTATAATATGTCATCAGAGATGTAAAATGGTCAATACTGTACATTTTAATGGCTGAGTTTTTCCCTAGCTTTTTCCCTAGATTTTCCATTAAAATTATGAGAAATAATAGAGACAATAAAATACTCCTCCTCTGATGGATTTTTTTCAGAATTCCTTTTTTCTCAAAAAAATCACTTAGTAAAGTTTGGAAATTTAATTAATTTTATCCAAAATTAGACCATTTTGTAAAAAAGAGTAATAGCAAGACAGGGAAAGCACATGTTTTATACAACATATTTGTGTCCTTTTTTCATGTCTTAATGACATTGGATGTAGTCTCAGTTCCCCATCTCTGTTGTTCACACTTTTCCATTGAACACAAATGTTATGCAGAGGTCTATGAAACATCAACTCAAATGAATATTGAAAAAACTGAACTCAGAAATTTAGAATGAAAATTTTCTATTAAATCTACCTTTTTTTCATTCTTATTTTACAGTTTAAGAAAGGAAAAAAAAACCCAAACCAAATCACAAAGACAAACTGAAGGAATATATTTCATGCATGATGAGCAAAAAGTAGGATTTACTATGAAAAATCTTAACTGTTATCATGACCTAGTCAATTCTTTTATCCTTACGCTCACAAGTATTTTTAGGTTGCAAGGAGACAACTAAACCAAAAGCTAGTAGAGGACAAGGTATTTGAAACCCATTGCTATCTTGCAAAAAAAAAGGTACCGCTGATATTTCAAACTCCTAAACACCATGAATAACTCTACTGGCAGGAGATGCCTACCCTTCAGCTGGATACACTGAGCATGAAAGTGTATTCTGAGAGACTCTCACTAAAGTTTCATCTCAAAGTGACTGGCTCTTCCTGAACTACAACCAAGTTATTTAACATTGTCCTTTCACAGAAAATTTTGTGCTACGAGTCATATAATCAACTTGTTTTTTTTACAAAAAGACCCCATGCAATCAGCAATGTGCCACCTTGCGTTGCCCTATCTGGTCATTTCCAGATGAAAGAGGCAGCAAACCCATGCCAGACTCACAGACCATAAACACTTTAAGCAGCGTGGGAGATATCTTAGAAGAAAGCAGTACTTTGTGCAGTTATTTAAATTTATTCCAAGTATCACTTTCTAACCATTACTGCTGGAGCACTTTAAAGCGCAGTTCAAAATCAAAAGCAAAAAACATCCCTTACATCTCACAGATAGGAGCCATCATAGTCCTTTTCTATAGAAGTAGCATTTTGATTTAGATGTAACTTGAGTAACCTGCCACAAAAAGGATAGAAGCAGGCACAGGAACTTTCATCAGTATCCCATCTGATGTAAGAGAAAGAAAACAATATTTTCCCTCAGCTTAAAAAATATTAAGGCTATTTTTATTCATGAACTAACATACATATATCCAGTATTTAATTTCTACAAATTGATTGTACGCAATGTTTTGTATGTTGAGTGCATACATTAATATTTTGAATTTATTTTTAACATAATAATAAGCACCATAAGTATACACTTTTACAGAAGGTATAAAAACAATTGAGCTGTTTTTGCATAATCCAACACACCCTAGTTAGGAATAGTTAGGACAACTGTCAACTAACTGAAAAGCTACAACAAAATAAGCAGTTTCAGACTGATTGTTAAATAACTGCTAAATTCAACATCACATTTCTCAGAACAGTCTGAGGTTATCCGGCATCATGAAACTCAAATGTCAATCAAGTTCCAAGCCTATTTGCTAAGGGGGGCTGTGTGAGTGAGAATTTTTTCTGGATGTTTGCAGTTAAATAGTATATATGATCCAATTACTGGTATAGAAGCGATACCACATTTGACTTCTTCAAAATGGTAATAAAACAGAATTAAAAGAAATAAACCTTAGTAGTAATCACTACCTTAACTTAGTGAAATTTCATGTCTACATATAAAAAAAAGAAGAGTGTTCTTTGATGATTTTATACTCAGATTTCTGTCAAGTGGAGGCTCCTTCTTTCCCCCCTTTAGTTGTCACTAAAGTTTGGACCACAGTGGTGTTTCTCATCTGTGCAAAACCTTAGCACCACCTGAAAACTCAGTTCCTCCATCTAATTATCATTCAGTGCATGACATGGTAGCCAGCTTCTCAAAGCCTTCTTTAGGCTATTGACCAGGTATCTCAGATACTAGATCTTGAAACAATTTGGAGCCCAACAGCAGAAATCCAAAGAAATTAGTGTATGCTTTTTCCCTTCTATTAAACTGTGAAATTAGGGCTTTGAAACTATCAACAGGACTGATGATCCTAGTCCAGAATACAGCTATTCCTAAAAATTAACCCATCTAACTTTCATTTAAATTTCTTGAACAAGGCAATAATATTTAAAATCAGCTCTTGTATTGTTTAGTCATAACTAATTCTGGGAGTCTTGAGGCCAGATTTAATTCATCATTCTGAGGCTAGTCATTGAGGTTCATCTGGTGTTGCATGTGTGTTTTTTCCTTCTTGGGCATTGAGTTTTCTTATAATGACCACATGGGGAAATCTCCAGAAACAACATAATTATATTCTTATTTCATAGGTATTGTACTTTACAATATATTCAGGGTGGGTTTTTTTGTTTTATTTCTAATTCTTCCAATGGACTTACATAAGTCCTCACTTTTTTCCTCTTTATATGTGAAGCTCAGGCTGTCAGGGTCCTAGGAGTACCTGAATAATAGTCCATTAAAAAGGAAGGAAAAAACCCCAAACACTAAGGCAAGGATTATCTTGGGGTTTTATTGCTACTTTTTCCTTCTAAATAAACATAATGCTGTCTCTAAAAAACTCCATTTTTATCAATTTGTTCCATGAAAATGAGCATTTGTGCTGCATATATGCTTTCGCTTGGCCTGGCTTCATCCCGATTTCTCTGGCTGCCTTCCCATACAGCTCACAACTTTCTTCCTAAAATTGGTTAAAAAGTGATGATCTCCAGTTTTAAAATCTCATGGCAACCCAGCTTCCAACTGACAGGCTCCTGCTGCTGGCTGAGCTCCAGCCTCTGCAGTTCAGGAATGCACAGAAGTACCAAGGCAGGAATGCTGTCCCCAGAGCACCATCCACAGAGTTGTCACAATTTTATTGGGCTGTTTACAGGTGCCCAGTCTGGATGGCAGGTCCATTTCTTGAATGAGACAGGATCAGTGTTTGAGGTGAAAAGGCTCACACTGCTCCCCTACCCTGCTTTCCTCCTAGACACCTTCATTCCCCATTGCTGCAAGATTTTTCTCTGAATTTTGGCACCTCTGTAAGGAAAATTACCATGAAATTAAAAATATTTATTCATCTTTTTCTAAACATCATGCAGTAAAAACATAACATTTCTACTTCTATTTGCTTGTTCTTTGTTCAAAGTAATGCTCAACTTTAGAAATACATCCTGCAGGCAACATCATAATCTTGCTTGCTAATTATATGGATGCGAAAAAACACAATCCATTTTTCTCATATATTGATTCTTTGGCAGTATCTCTTACTGGGGCAGTTTGAGAGAAAATCAGCAAAGTTTCCAGACTAACAACATAACACTCCCCATCATCCATTCCCTTTGTCTTCTTGGGGCAGGAGAGGAGGAAGGGGAGTTGACAATGAAGAAGTGAAACTGAGCCTGGAACCAAGGTGAAGGTATTTTATTTTTGTCTTTGTTTCTAATAATAAAAAAAAATATTTTATTGTTATTTTAGGCTTATTGTGAAAATAAAAGCAGCGTTTCACAACACAATTTTTAACACTTGTGGCTCTGGGCTCTATAAACCAGGTACAAGACAAATACTATAAAATGTAAAAAACATTCAGAACTTGTCCGAAATAAATGTCTATTAGGCAAAGAAGTATAATTTATTACTTGTGAAATTTTTAATCCCTCCTATCCATTTTAACATTTATTCAGAAAGTTGCTACAACTTAGAGAAAATGGAAACCTTTTTACATTTGTTATCTTTCCACTGTTAATAAGGAGGACTGAATAAGTGACAAACAAGCTATTTCTCCCAGAGCTGGTATTACCCCACAGAAGTTGCTGGCAGTTTCAAGATGACAAAGGCACCTAGAAAAGACCAGGAAAGAGCTTTTTCTGAACAAATGAAAAGCTACAGTTTGAAGACAAAACTCACTTTGATTAATTGCAAGTCTTCAGCCTACTGAACACAACATACTTAACTCATATGTACCAACATTTGACAACTGCAAGTAGATGAGTGTCTTCATCTCTGAGATATTTAAATTTATCTAAAAATAGCCATAGATTAGAAGCCAAGGTTCTTCTGATATATCAAAAAGATGGAACCTTCTGTTGTCACTATAGGTTTCAATTTATCTTCTGCATCAATATAGACTTATTCAAGTTCTATCAAGCCTATTCAAGTTCTTATGAAAACCAGGAGAAAGATCAAAATTACTCTTCCCCTCACACTAACCAAATCCAGTTCTTGTTCCTGCAGTACCTAATGCTGTTTATATTTCTTATTTCAATGCAAAAGTAATAAATATAGTAAATAAACTTTGCATAAAGGAAGCCAAAGCACCAAGAGATGATTATGATGAGAAGAGGCTAAAATGTCATATGATTTTATGTTCAAAGATGGACAGTGTTGATTAAAAGAGGAAAGGAAAGCAGTATGTTAACCTAAATAATGTTTCTGATGTTAATAGCACCATTAATTCATATGCTGATAATGACAGTTTCATATATCCTATCAGGCTGAATGAGTTTCACTGTTCTCAGGCAGTCCCTGTGAATATATCTAGTTTCTGTGCTTTTACATGTTATAAAAAAATGGCAACAAAATTTGTCATTACTTAGTTTGGGGCTGATTTCTGCTCCTCCAGCACCAAATCTAAATTAGAGCTGGGATGTGCCCTCACCATTACCTGCAGCACACAGTGACACAGAAAAGGTGTCCAGAAAGCAACCTGCACTGCAGACCATGAGACACAGAGTGCCAAACAGCACCCATGGGACAAGGGATGAGAACTGGCTGGAAAATCACCTGTTTGATCTGCTACACCATGCATTCACCAAGTGTGTTACACACCACTGGATGCTTTTAAGGGTTTGTTTCTTTTCAAGGGACTCATTCTCCTCCTTGGCCGTATAAAGAGTCCATGCAGCTTTGCTGCAGCTACCTGTGACAACAGCTCAAGAAAGGCAGGAGGTAAGTGCTGAGAATGTCCAATGTGATTTCACATCCATTTATATAGGCACACTGAAACTGCTAGAATGCTTCACAACAAGAACAAACACAGGCAGTGTAACTCTATCCATTATATCTTTCCAGAAGAACTAGGAGGTTATAGAATACAGGATAACTCCTTCCAAAAATATGATTTTATGTCCTTTATTCTCTTTCTTCTCTTCACACGCAGTCAAGAAATGTGATTACACTAATGAAGCTTTCAACAAAATTGTTAACAGCACATATGAAAAGTCAAAGCTTTTCCTCTTTAGATATTATTTCTTACTACAATTTCTGAAACATTATATACATCATCAAAAGTAATTTCATAAAGCTTTTATGGAGTGAAATTATTTTACTCTTGAAACTTGAAATATTTTTAGTGTATTTCATGGCAAATTAGAGGCAAAAAGATTTCTGGCTCATATAAACTGAAATTATGTCATATTTCTTACCATGTGTTTTGTTAGCTTTCATTTTGGTAGACTCACTAAATTCAGACACTGATGGTTGCTTGTAAATTTATATAATAATGGTTCAAAGTTCCTGCAGAATGATCAATTTATCTACTATTGTTTATTTAATTCAGAATTAATTAGCAATATATTTTTTCATTCTTCCCATATGCTCCTGAAAAGATCATCTTTCAATTACTGAACAATGATTAGATGGGCTTCATAAAACTGCATTTTTCTTCAGTCACTTCTCTCTGAAATGCCCATGTAAATCAGTGGCAAAAATGAGGAGGTATATAATAGATCTTTGTAAAGACAATGTTTGAAAAAATGTAGAAGAGGAGCAGAAGAAAAACAGAGCTTTACACTTACAGTCATCAAGCTCTCAGACAGAGCTATTGGTATGAAAACTGTTAACATTATTCCTGGACCCTTTACAGGTATAACCTAGGCAGGTATGATCAATGTGCAGTTAAGCTCTATTCTAAAGATACCAAAGTAGCTCATAGAACCCTAGAATATCCTGAGTTTGAAGGGACCCACAAAGATTATTGAGTCCAACTCCCAGCCCTGCCCAGGATACCCCAAAAGCCACACCATGTGCCTGAGAGCATTGTCCAAAGGCTTCTTGAGCTCTGTCAGGTTTGGTGCTGTGACCACTGCCTGGGAAGCCTCTTGTGCCCAACTACTCTCTGGATGAAGAAACTTTTCCTAATATCCACTTAAAAGCTCCAGATACGGCTCCAGCTGTTCCCTAAGGTCCTGTCACTGCTCTCCAGAGAGGAGAGATCAATGCCTGCCCCTCCTCTTCCACTCATGAAGAAGCTGCAGACCCAGGTAGGTCTCCCCTCAGCTTCCTCTTCTCCAGGTTGAACAAATCAAGTGACCTCAGCTAATTCTCATTCACAACTCAATGTGTTTCTTACTAAAAAGGAGTTCAACTAAAATGTTAACTTCACCACTTTAATGGAAGTGTTTTCTTGACAGTTCTTAAGGCTAGGATATGTTTCTTCTTAATTCCTGAAGTAAATAAAATATTTTTCAGGCCATGACAATTACTCACTGTTAGATTCGGTACACTGTAGCAGTATTTTTGAGATGTGTATTCAATTTTCTAGACTCTGTAGTTAAGTACTTTTAAGGCACAAAACCACAATCAATTTCACTATGTACAAGGAAAGATGGATTTGGAGAGAGGAGAATTTGGAAGCCATTTGTGTTGTCTCTCATGGGCTTTTCTTTCCTAAGCAATAAGGAAACACTTAGAGAGCAGGTTTTAAGCTGGAGAAAAAAACAAAACAAAACCCCACAATCTACTTCTCTTCCAAATGTTTCTAAATTATTCACAGTTCTTGCAAACACAGAAACAAGTGTGTGTTTGTGTGTGTGTTTAATCTTTTGAGCTAAAATTATTCCCCAGGTGCACATTTCCTTTAAATATTTTTCCTTTATTTGCAGTGCATAGAAAACATCAGTTCCCTTGATGTTTCCAGAGAACAGGTAAGAAATATTCTGAAGAACCTCTCCCATCCTGAGTTAGTAGGCACTAAGTATCCCTCTGTTCCTTAAGCCTTTTGCAGAAAAAATTATTGAAGACACTTTGGCACTGGAAGTCTTAATTTGGTCCCTTTAATCTCTCTTCTAGAAGGAAAAAAGTGTGATACAAATTATATTAAAATGCTCCTCTTTAGAATTATTTTTTCATCATTCAAAAGGAAGCTCACTACTGAATGAGTATTAAAAAGTGACATGCAGTATGTGGTTTAAGGTTACAAAGATAAACAGAGCTGTATTCACTGCTGCTGCTTATCAAATTATGCCAAGAATGTAAAAAACTCAAAACACCCAGAATCCCAAATCACTTGGCTCCTTCTCCCTCAATGAGTCACATGCATTCAGACATTAAATGAAATCTCAGCCTGTCATTTTTCAGTGCAGAACACAAGGTTTTGGCAGTACCTGACCACCAGCCATACACACATAACAGGGCAGAGACAGAAAACACAAAGCCTTCTTGCTCCACAGCATACCAGCAATCCAACATGCTCTCAAAGGTACGACGTTCAAATAATTTTAATTTCACAGAAGTGCAACAGAAGGCATACTGAAAGTGATGCATACCCCCTGACCGTGCACATGTGATGGTATTTATAGATATAGCTAAGGTTACACAATTATCATCTCTAATGCCTTATCATCATCATCATCACCTATATATGAACTGAAATATATTTTTCTGAAAAAAACAAAGGAAATTTCTCATCACCTTCTTATGCACCATACTCAAGAAGGATTTCAAAAAACATGTTCATTTTTCCTTCTGCAACCCTACACAGGCAGATGGCAATGGATCAGGGCTAGGAAGGAAGAGAGCTCCACTGGCAGGTAACCTGGCACAGGGTGTCTAACCTGCCTTCCTGGTCAGAAATTATCCCCCTCCATCCTTTCACAATTAAGCTGCTTCTGCTTTCCAAGGGAAATTGAATGTTTCTCTGCAAATGCACTTGACAGACTAACACAGACAGTTTACGAAATCAGCAAAAGAGAATCTGAGAGAAAAGATAATTTGCTACAGCTCCAAGTTTTTCACCTGATAATATTGAATTAGTTACAGCATGTGTTTGGTAACCCATTGACTTTCACTGAAGTCACAGCAACTCTCATCTTTAATAACTCAGTTAACATTGTAAATAACTGTGTTTCATCCAACACAGACTCTTTTTCTATTTAGGGTGCCACTGCATGAGCCTGCAAGTCCCCTGTCTATTAGGTCTTATAACTTGGATGCAAGGAATGAAATGCTTTAGCTACCAGCAGTTCTCAGATTTCTTTCTGCCCGTGACAACACTTTGTTTAAAGCAATTTAGCTAACTCTCCTAAACAGATGAAATGAATGATTTGCCTCACTAATCTTTTCCTCACTTACCAAGCTGTTAGTGTCTATGTGGACATTGTGCATCTGATCTTTCATCTAGGAAGAAGAATATAAATATATAAAAATGTATATACGCACAATGAACATTTCACAGGAAGCTCTGGCAGCTGTGCAGCGAGTTCCAGCACTGTGTGCTTAATGCAGCATTTGCTACATAGCATATAATCTTTTCCTTTCTTATACCACGTGTTTTTGTTTTGCACAGCACTGCAGTTGATTGCCATTACTTGTGTGTGTGATAGATGTAACATCTACTTGTCTCTGAAGAATCGTAATGTTTAAATGGATCCAACACAGCCATTATCTCTACTTTCTTTCATCTTTCTAGCTGCACATCTGAACTTTACTAATTCCTGATAGAAATCACAATATGCTTTTTGTACTTGACAGTACAATTCTCTGATATATACAAATATACACAAAACCTCAAACCTAGATGGATTTTTAAATTAAAAAATCCAACTAAGACATAACATCAGTTTTGCTGACAGAATCAGAATATTTGCCATAAAACTGAAGTTCCAACAGGACGATCAATCTTGATACATATTTTTCACATAAAATATTCCTTGGTGCTGCTTCTTGGGAAATAATAAATTCACTGAGGTGTTACATCCATCAGACCACCTAAGACAGCTTTAATGTATACCTCCTAAAATGAAAATCATTGCTTTTACAGGCCCATAATACCATTTTCCTGTCAGCTTTTAAAGTCAGTCTTAAAGCTCTACAGAAGAAGCAGGTGTCACAGGAAGACCTCTCATTGAATATTCATTGTGCTGCCAGCAGTATTTTGAAACCATTATCCTCTCTAAGAGAAGGCAGCAGAGATTGCAGAATACTGGCCTCCTTGGAGGACTTAGTTCAAGCAATAATGATCTGAATAGCAGGAGGTTTCATCTGGTACTGACTTAAAAAAGTACTTTCATACATAGGAAAAAATGGCTCATTTCCTTGCTTTTTTTATTTTAACAGGAGACTAAAAAAATATGTATCACAAATTAACATATTTAGTGTTAAATTATGAATTAATATGAAAAAATATAGGGAGAAGTATGCCTGAAACCCATTATTACTCATTAATTCATATATATTTTTGACACATATTTCTAAGTGCTATTTCTTCTTTATTGCTGACCTTTTAAGAATAGGATAGCCTACCTTCGCAATCCCAAGAAAAATAAGCAATAAAATATTTTGTGAACATAGATAATGTTGATTAATGGATTATTCTTATGATACTGGTATTTTTGACCCATTTAATTCATTTGAGCACCTTGGCAACAGCAGCTGGCATTACCAAATATTGATGGGTGATTTTTTATTTATTTATTATATAGGTTTTATTTTTTTTATTATGGCTCAGTAAGTGCTTGGATATCCTAAATATCCAACACTTTGAGAGCAAGAAGCTATTGCCAGCATTGCTTTTTTAAGAACACTCCTCATAAAATTAGTGATTTATTAATTTCCATCTTCACTGGCACACTGAACATAAACCTCAACCCTCCTGGAATTCACTTAATGTGCTATCCCCGTGGATGTTCATGGGCTGCTATTGCTGACCTCAAGGCAGCTGGTGTTCCAGATGCTGCAACGTTCCCAAATGACAACCTGACTTGGAGGATCTGCAAATCAAACCTAACCTGAAGATGAGCAAAGTGCTTTCTTGTACCAGGAGCAAAACCATCCAATATACCTTGGAAATGAGGGAAAGGAAAACTTTCTCAGACACCAAGACAAGACAGTGTGGGACCATCTGCTCCAGAAAGATAGCGATATTTGGTGAATCAGAAAGAACACTGAAAGAAGAGACCTACTACATTAGAAACTGGAATGTGTAGTTTAATTTTTTGTTTAATTTGTCTCAGTCAGCAGCTCCAAGTTCTGGGACTTCTGGGTCTTTTTAGTGTGGCTGTCTGGTTTTCCTGGACATGTTCACCAAGAACAAGGCATGCAAAACATTTCTGGCGTAAAGATTCTGTCTTACTAGTCACATAGACTTCTTCAAACAGAGCAAGGGCTGCAGGTTTTCATCTAATAATTCAGTCACACCTCCTGATATAAAAGTGAAAATTGAAAATATAATGACTCATTTCACTGTAACAGTATCAATAATAAACTATAGAGATAAAAAAAAAGTTGATGCAAAAATTATATTTTATACAACCCTCTGCGCATTCTTTTAGTACGGGAATATATTCAGAAATATGTTCAAATCATTGAAAAAATTCTTCAGTGAAAATTTGGAATGCTTTCAGAAAAGCAGAAGATGAAGAAGGGCATGAGACAAGACAAAGATGATAAAAAGCTGTCTATTGTACTCAAGGTACCTTTGGAAGAGAGGACTTCAAGAGGAGTACTACAAAGGCAGGACAAGTGATGGACAAGGAAAAGGAATTGTAAGTCACATTTTCACAACTGTAGCCAAATTCCTCTCAGTAATCAATCCTCTCAGACAACCCTCTGTTGTTTGAGGAGCATGAGGACTTTCAGGCCGATCACCAGCAATGAAATAATTCCTGGAATAGAAATTTCTAGAGATCATCCATAGCACATTAGTAGACAGCCAATCCAGTGCAAAAGTCTCGATCATCAGACATTGTGAAAAAACAAATATTAATGAATCCTTAAAAAATAATACAATCAGGCTGACACATTTGAAGGAAACTAGTGTTCATCAATTTTTACCAGGCTATTTATGCACATTTGTGCTAAATTTGGTCCTAATTTTAATTTTATTCCAACATCATCATATTCAGGGGTGGTAGATATTTCTCTAAAGAAGAAGATAGTTGTTAAGTAAAACTAAACTTGACAGCAGTCTTAAGTGCTGGAATACAGGGAGTCAAAACAAATGTTCAAGGTGTATACTGAATATTGTACATTCCATATGCTCCTACTGCAAGGTCACATGAGGAAAATGCTAAGTCCATTTGCTTCTCATTCCCAAGAGCTAGGCTTTCTGCCAGATACCCTTCAGAAAGAAAACCTTTCCTGTGCAGCTGTGCAGAGGAGTTATGCATGCACAGCATGTGAGGGACATAAAAGCAGTGTGCTCCTATCACCTCTGCTAGATTTATCATTAGTTCAAAAATTTATTGTATTCCAAGGCTGCTCTCATAGTGTGAGATGAGAACCACAAAGAGTTGCTTCTCACTTTATTGTGTTTCCTGTAGGGGAAGGTAGTGCAAGCTGCCTTCTCACTCCCTGAGCTGAGGAAAGAGCAAGTGCCCAGTCCTACCCCCTCCCATTATAACAGCAAGGCCTCTCCACCCCCCTGCAGAGCAAACCAGGGGAAAACTTAAAGGCTTAAAGAAAAAAAGGTAGTCATACCTTAGGTATAAAAAAGCAAATTTCTGTTATAAAAGAGGAAACAAAAAATTTCTAACATTTCTGTTTCTGCTAAAGTTTTACAAGGGAATATGGTTTGCCTGGTTGACATTTCATGAGGAACAATACTACAGTACAGAGATCAAGTGCAGCTGGAGAGCAAAGTAGAACAGAGGCTAGTGATACTTGAAGCTCAGTTTTCACTAGGTTT
The DNA here is from genome assembly GCA_013399945.1 of Ploceus nigricollis. Taxonomy (NCBI): domain Eukaryota; kingdom Metazoa; phylum Chordata; class Aves; order Passeriformes; family Ploceidae; genus Ploceus; species Ploceus nigricollis. Next base: position 317,701 of record VXBC01012721.1, on the reverse strand, counting down.
TCACTAGCCAAATGAAACACAAATGCTTTGACCAAAACCCAAAATACTTGTTGCATTTTTGGAATCAAACTTTCATTTTAATTTAAAAATGTTTCCTGATTTGTGAGGTAGTTTTAATGAATGAATTTAAATTACCTTTCAACATACTTATGAAAACTACACATAAGGTATAATGGACAATTTTCTAAACATAATTTTTTATTGCATTTTATTCATCATCTTGCTGTGCAGAATAACTTGGAGACATGAAGTCAAAACTTGCTGCCTCTCATTCAGCTGAAATTAGACCTCAGCCCAAGAAGCTCCTGAAGGAGCAGCCGGTAGAGGGTTTCCCTACACAAGTCCTCACCTCTTGCTGATCACTGTGATTCCATTGGAGATTTAATTCAGAAGTTGTCTCCTTGATACAGGAAGCTTGGTCACTGGCTTATGTCCATCTGGAAGTTTCTTTTTTCAAATATTGAGCCTGATGATGCTGGTGCTCAGAGAAAGCAAGCATATCTTACCTGGTAACATTCCAGTTCTGAGACTCTCAATTGATTTAAGAGTGTAAATCTGAGCTAATGTTTATTTATACCAGCCTGCATGACTCTGCAGTTCAGTCCCCTCAATATTATAACATGAATTTCACAGCTTTTTGGTTTTATAAACTACTCCTCTGTGAAAAAGTAAGTGACAAATAGGGGGCAATAGATACTTGCATTTTTTCCTGCATCAGGGTTGAGCACAAAATCTAAGAGGAGGCAACAGGGATGACAGAGAACTTGGAGGCAGCAGGTCCCAACATGCTGGACATTGGTGAATGCTTGAGTAACTCTGGGAAGTGAATTCAAAGGGCTGCTGCATAAGGAAAATGTCCTTTAATTTTACATCTTTTGAACAATTGCATTAACCTGCAGACATCAGATGTGAGCTTCCCTTTTCATTCTGTCTGTTCCTTCTGTTTTCTTCTCAGATCCTAGATCCTTCTTTGCTTCAGTACAGCTAAAATTAAAAATGTCTTAATAAAGATTTCTAAGTATACCACATAGGGGATTTTTAAAGATTCACCTACTTCTTCAGCTGGTAACTTGTTTTAGCAGTTACATAACCATTATTTATGGAAGACAGTTCCCAGATTTGTGGGAACTGAGGATGGAAAAAGTTTATGAAAATGTGACCTCAAGCTACATTTAGGATTTACAAATCCTGAGATCAATAAATTTAATCTTTTGTTTTCTGTGTGAAGTACAATATTCTCAAGAGAAAGTTTTGTGCTTTATCTAAGAAATAACATCCCCAAGTTTATAGAAAATATTTTGGTGATCTGTAATACGTCCCTAATGACTTCACAGGAACTAAAATCTACCAGGAAAGGTTAGTATAAGAAAATGAATTTTTCTTTTCCTAGAATTTCTAGAGACTTCCAGAAAGGCTCCAGAAATTATATCACTGCTGGTATCATATATAACAAAAATTCTGATCATATTTATATTGCCTTATTTTTAAACAAAGATTACAGATACTTAAAGGAAATAATTAAAAATACTTTATTCTCATCTTAGTACGATTTGCTGCTTTCAATCTAATTATTTTTATTTCAATAGTTATTTTTCAGCTGAATATCTCTGTTTTCTTTGCTCTACATGGCAGAAACATACCCCTAGTGAAGCCATACCATACCAAGGAAATGCAGTTTCAGAAGAAGAACATAATGCAGCATCAATATTTTTATTTATAGAATCATAGAATGGCGAGGGTTGGAAGTCACCTTAAAAATAATCTATTTGCAATGCCCCAGAAATAGTTTGGAACCTGCAAAGCAAACTGTTTTTCTTTCAATTAACTATGTTCCATTATTATTTGCTGACCTCAAAAAATTATTTTATTAGTTAAGTAAATAATTACCTTCTTCTCAGCACATACTTTATAGGTTTGGGGTTTTTTTTTCTTCTAACTAATACATTTTGTTAGTTTTTATCCAATAAAGACTTAGAAGGACATAGGAATAAATTTTTTTTCCTCAGTATTTCTATATTTCTGATTATACTCATACAAACTCCTTATACTGCAGCAGATTTTTTAGACTGCTTTACTTTTTTCAACAGAAAACTCAGAAATCACACACATACACCCCTTCAGTCTACAGCTATTTTGACGCACAAGTGATAGACAGCCATTTCCTAAGCAGACTATATTTCAGTAAGCGTAAATATATTCAGAAGTTTACTTTTATGAAGGAATGCCCTTATCTGCTCTCCAAAACTGGATCCACACTGTTTCATTACTATTCTAGAGATTTCTTTTCAGACTTCCACATCTTTCATCACTTTGGTGCACATCCAAACTCTTAACTGGAGTGAGACTAAATTATACTCCAAGTTTAACAGATAAAGGCAAAATAACCAATTCAAAGGTAAGCACAGAGGACATTGAGGAGAGTACGTGTTTATACAAACAGATTCCCTCCTTCATCCCTATTCCCCAAACCACATTTTTATCCCTCAGACTGCAGCATGCAAGTGCAATGATAATCTTTGTCAACATAGTCACTGCAGGTATCCTATGTGAAAATTTAATACCATAAAGCATGCTAGAAGCAGCTCTCCATATGACTGGAATTTTAAAAACTATTCTTCACTTTTTCTAAATGAAGACTTCTTCCTCTGAAAAGTCTAGTGGACAACTGAATTTGATCTACATGGGCTAAACCCTTCCAAGTCAAATATATGGGAGCCCACAATCTATTTTTCCAAAAAGACTATCCTTTACTTCTCTGATTTGTCCCCTTGTTTTCATATGAAAGAAGCTGGATAACTAGCCAAGGAAATTGGGAAACTTAGCAGTGCACAGCGGTGACCTGTAACCACATATTAGCTCTTCCTTACATGATAATATTCAGAATGAAGAAAACCTGGGCAGGATTCACTTCAATGAGTTGAAGATTTTGAACACTACAGACATCTCCAGTTAAGCCAATCATCTAAGTTCACTTTAGAACAAGGGAAAATGTAACCTCTGGGCACAATTTACCTAACTCTGAATAAATGGCTGAACCAGGTCAGATGAATCATTCTGTGTTTCTCTCCACTGACTATAAAAACAGCCTATGAATAACTTGCATGATAAAATCCTTCACTATAGATATATCAGTGGAAAAAAACCCCAAAACACAGTTCTGACCACTCTTAAAAAATACATGGAAATGTATGATATAATGATCCACCAGTACATAACCAAGAGGGAAGCAACAATATTGCATCAAAGCCACCTGAAAATACAAAAATGTTACTGCAATCAAACAGTTTGACCTCAGTTAGCTTATTACTTGCAAAGAATAACATTTATGTTAATTTTTACATGTAATTACTAAAAATTATGGAAAGCAAGAACAACTGTAGGTTTCCTTCTAGTTAACTGCCCAAATTAAATGCCCAACCACAATAGAGCAAAATGTGCTACAGGAAAAAGTCTTTACTTCAATAGTCTTTATGTTTACACAGAAACCTTTATTCCATGTATTGACTACAAACTTTATTTGTTCCTTAAAAACTGGAGAATTTATGTTCATTTCTACCTGAAATGCAGAAATGTAAAAAAAACCCCAAACTGTTAAAACATTAAGAAACAATAAGAATTGTCTAAACTCAAATTTTTAAGCACAATCTTCTAATCTCAATCAGTTTCAATTCTCTGACAAGTTTTTTACATTGATGCTTTAACCCAAATATTCATTGAAACCTAATAAAAATGCTAAATAAACAATAAAGAATATTGTAAACAACAAATGGAACCTTATGAAAAGTGAATAATATGCTAAACAGATATAAAATATATTAAGGAAAAATGTGGTGCAAATACATGAAAGTTAAAATGAGAAGTGCTTTCCACTCCCTCCCACATTTGTTTACATCTTAATTTTAACAGTATATCTATTTTCAGACAATTTCAATGAAGATATGGGGATCCAATTTCAGTCAGGGAGAAGTCAATAAAGCAACACATCTGAAAATTTATTTCTGACTTATAGTATATTATGCTCCAGGTGAAATCTCTCTGGTATGAAATGACTTACTACATACAGGAAATAGACTTTTACAGCAAAGGAATCAAGACAGAGTAAACAAAGACTGCCAATTAATCCATTCCCACAGTATTGTTAAAATTTATTTTCCAGGGTGAACAGCACGGTACTAGCTAAGTATGTGTACAGACTGAGAAAAGACTATTTGTGGAATGTCTTAACATAGCTAGTCATTGTAGCTGGCAGTGCAAGTCAGCTACATTTTATTAAATAATTTGCAGATTCTTACGACAAAGAATTATTCAGCCAACTTTTCCTTTTTTGTTGTATTTAATTTCCTATGTTAACAAATTAAGTTTCCTCTTTGTACATATTTGCTTCATTGGAGACACAGAATTAGTGAAAGTACTTCCTCATAAATGCAACAACACATATGCAATGTATGACTTCTTCCCATTCTTCATAAACACATTATTTTACTCAGTTTCTCTGCTCACACTCCACAGTCCTTACTCAGATGCATGAATCAGAACACATACAAAAATATCTATCCAGTACAGACAAATTCTGCATTTTTTGAGTTTATAAAAAAACCAAAAAAACCCAAACAAACAAAACCAACAACAACAAACCCATCAAAAAAACCCCAAAACAATAAAAAACAAACAGACTCAAGCAAAGGCTTAGGGAATTTTCTGCAGGAAGATTTAACCAGCTCAAATAAACCAAGTTAAACATTGGGAAAATAACAAGGGAGAGCGAACATTACTGTAACACTATCAAATTTTCTGTAAGAGCATTATGTCCAGATACTAAAACCAGTTATTCAAGGACTTAATTCTTAAAAGTATTATTTATGCACATATTTCCATTGACTCGAATAAGCCTACTCATGTGAGCTAAACATAATATAGGAGTGCTGTTTTATATTCAATATACTTGATTTCATGCTCTAATAACATTGCTGATTTATTTCTTCCATTAAGTAATCCTCTTGACTCTCTATAATAATTATATTGTAAGTTGTTTTCCAGAAGAGATGAAAGTGAAGCTATGCTGTGGGAAGGAGTAGAAAAAACCCTGGTCATTATACATGTATATCAAGACTTTATTAATTTACCACAGACACTTTCTTTTAAAGTGAAGAATTAAGATACTCAGCAGCTGTACTTGCAGAGATAAACAAATTTATCACACATCGAGTCTCTCTGCTAGCTTTATTTATAAGACATTAATAAATCTGTTTGCTTTCATGCTCAGTCACATGCTTATCATCTGATGATGCTTCTTTGTGGTGGTCTACTGAGGTATTTAAAAAAGATTCTCCCAAGCAGTTTTACAGCCTGCTGACTAAATATACACATCTTCATACTTATATACCCTGATAACTTAGTAATTCATTTAATGGCACATTGCAAAACAACACTTCAGATGTGAGAATAAAAGGTCATTGTCATTCACATGGCCATTCAACAACAGTCACTTTCTATTTAAATGTGGTGCAACTCTGAATTCTGATTCTAGCTTAAGAGAATAGCATACATCCAAATTTATTCCCTGCAAGTGATTTGGCAGAAATTAAGTGTCCTTCTTCCTTTCATCTCCTCCAGTTTCTGAATTGTATATATTTATGAAGTTTCACATATTCTGGTTTCTTAATCTGAGCAAATTTTCTGATGCCTCCAGGATACACTGATTCCTGTGAACACTTTCAAGTCTGTAACCAAGTTAGTGATGTTCTTGAACTGAGTTCCCTCATGTCTATATGAAGTTAAATCCCTGACCACTGAAGTGCTCATCTTCTCTTGAACAGTCTTCCACTCAGGTTTACAACACCCATTCTTTTTATTTTCTAGTAATGGTGACCTATGAAACATCCTAACTGAAGCTATTTTCATAGAGAATAAGTTATCCCATGATTCCCTAAGTGAAACATGAAGAGAAACATAGGAAGACCTTGAAAAGGACATTATTGTTAAACTTCAGTTGCAGTTGAAGGCTCAGAAAAAGAATCAATACACAAAGACACAAGTAAGGACATTAAAAAATTGTGCTCTCTCTCTCACTATATATAAAAAAATGCCTTGTATTTTTCACTCTTAACTCTAATATCAAATGCTATCCAATATCTCCACCTCTTCTTTCTTTCCTAGTGTAACGCTCTTCACCCCCAGACAGTATCAAAACTAGCAAGAAAAAAATTAAATGAAACCAGAGAGATTTTTAGACTTATTGTACAACCCTCATTCTGGAGATGGCAGCATGTATTTCTCTGATCCTTACACCTTCTAGACTAATGTAAACACAGAATGTGAGTTGGTATATGTATACATAATGCAATGACAATAAGTTCAAAATTACCATTTGGATATTTATGCAAACCTAGTGATTATCAGAATATAAAATTTTCTTGTGTCCCCACTATGCACCGTGTGCTGCTGTTTCCTAGAAAGGTGTTATATGTGCTAGATGGGAAAGGTTTATTCTCCAAATCAGGAGGATGCTTCTGAGCAATCTGAGGCCAAGAACCTCCTTTAAGAAAGCAGAAGGCAGGTAGTGGGGCTGTGGACAAAGCACATACAGATACCAGGAGCTGCTTCAGAAGTACAGGCAGCAACGTGGAAAAGCCCCAATCACCATGAAAATTGTATGTATTTTTAGAGAATTTTATGAAATTCATATACAGTTGTAACAGCTGTGGAATGTTGCTGGATTAAGAGTAGGCATATTAAAATTTCCACGGTACCTAATGCATAGGAGGACAATTTTGTCATTAATCTATTTATTTTAAACCTATTCTACTCTCTAGATTTCAGAAGTTACTTTATTCCTTTGTTATTCATAAAAAAATCTACCAATCTCTTTCAAAGTCCTCTAAAGCTCTAAGTTAAAGGAAGAGATAGCAGCTGCACACCCCATTAGGCTTGCAGTGGGAGAAGAATGAGACTACAGAATCATCCTCTTTTCCACCATTCCTTTTCATCTTCTTTGCTTTTCTCTTTTATTATTCTTATCTGTTGTCCTTTCCTTTTGAAAACAGAATTCAGTTCTCCTAGAGCTGGACCAGTCAGCCATTCACTTCAAATATAATATTCAGTGGAGGAGAAGAAGCATTTTGTCCTATCATGGTGGTAATTAACCCACTTTTTTTTCCACTAATTATGTGGAAATACACAGGGATGTAAAAATCCCAATGGTCTCTAGAGGCTAAAGGAAAAAAGCACTACTTTCCCACATGCATTACTTTACATAACAGTGATCTACACAGCAGGCATGAACTTCCATCTATCCTCTTGCCTCACATCCCTGCCCAAAATTGTGAAGGATCCCACTTAATTTCTGGCATGTCTCATTCCTAACCCTGTACCACTGAATGTTAATCTGCAGTCAAGGACAAATTCTGCCTGACTGCAGTTTTCTTGCTTTTCTTAATTACTAATTTTTTATTATTATTTATACTCTCTTCTCTCTCTTTTTAATCTCTCTCTTTGGAATAAGAGATACAGTACTACTTGCAAGAAGCCTTTAAACTTTGAATTGCCCTGACATGAGCTTATTCTGGACAATTAACAAAATCCCATCAAATTTGATGGTATCAGAAGCAATTTATATTTTAAACCAAATAAAAGGAAAAATGAAATTTCTCATCCTGCTCAGTGTAGCAAGAGTTCAGCGGACCCTGAGGCCAGTAAAATCTAAGGAGCTATCAGTAACTGAGGCCAAAGCCAAAAAATCCTAACAGTGCCAATATTGAAATCCTTGGAGGTTAACATCCCATGCTATCAATATCACATATAGTTATAGTCCCCAAACTGGCCAAATTTAAAATGGGGAAAAAAAGAGATGGGGAAGAGCAACAAAACAGAGACAAATTGCTTCTCTTTCAAACTGACAGAAGGGAAATTTAGGTTAGATATTAGGAAAAAAAAATATATATATCCTGTGAGGCACTGGAACAAGTTTCTTCGAGAAGCTGTGGATGCTTGTCTTGGGGTGATTTAGGGCAATAATGTATTCCCTGATCCTCTGCTTCATGCCCAAAATGGTTGCTGTATCTCTGAGGTGGGTCCAGAGCAGGGATGAGCCTTGGCCTTGTTGGTGGTTTTTCCAAAGCCTTGCTCCCCAGGTGTCCGGGCTGCAGTGCAGTCTGGGTTTTGCTTGGCTAGCTTGGTTTTGTTAGCCCAGGTGAGAAGTTTTTCCTTTCCCTGGCCTTGGAGAAGCTGCAGCAGCAATCCTTGGACAATCTTTCGAGGTGAGCTGGACAGCTTGTTTAGTCCAGGACCAGAGAGAGAAAACGGGATCTGCGGGAGAGGGGCGGGTCAGGACCAGCAGGAGAGCGGGGCTGCTCCATCCCGGCCCCAAACCTCGGGAAAGCTGAGGCTGGGACAGAGAGCACACCAAGCCCATCTGCTTCATCTGCTGGTGGAGGGGAGGCCAATGCCAGAGGTTTTCATCTATTTGCCCGAACTGCTGTGTGAAGCTCCTGTTTGTTTTTTCTCTTGAGACCAATGACAATGCCATCCTCTACCACATGGTGTGAGCCAGTAATTTTTCCCTGAAATTTTGGGGTTTTGTTCCAGTGTGTGCATGGGATAAGGTCTGACAGTTTATTATCCAGCACTTATTTATCTTTTTCTCCCATGCCTTGTGGGCATTCTGTTAATAAACTGTTGTTATTGGTCTTTTTTTTTTTAATTTCATTCATTAGTGCTAACTTCCAATTGATGGAAAGGGATTGTTGTAACACTTTTAGAGGAGACAACTCATTCCAGAGTGTCTTCTAAATTTGTCATTAAACTGAGACAATGCCCCATCCCCAGAAATGTTCAAGACTAGTTTGGATGGAGCTCTGAGCAACCTGGTCTAGTGGAAGATGTCCCTGTTGAGAGGAAAGATGTGAGCTTATGTCTTTACAAACAGTTTGATGGGTGAAGCTATGGGTGTTATCATCTTTGAAATGGGTCTTAACGTCTCTACTAACTTTGGGCAGCAGGTTTGTTGCAGAGCCCATACAGCTTGGCTCCTAAAACAGACAAGTGGGTCTGCACAAGCCTGAACTTCTGAACTTTGGGGTAAAGCAACAGGTTGAAGAGGGGAACATGTGATAGGTGGTTTGGGAAGGCTGTACCTTCCTAGTACCACAGCCAATAGGGAAAAAAAAAAAGGGTAACATGCGGACAGGAGTTCAGCTTAAAAGGAGGCTGTGCCCTCTGAAACCTCGAGAGAGAAAATCCCGTAGGTGTGTGCCCCGGTGGACTGTCTCCCTTTATTCAAATAAATTTGCAGGATTCCTCTGTCTCCTTTATGGACACTGGCTTTTGATAGCATGGTTTTCCATACACTATCCATGGCAGGGGGTTGGAACTGGATAATCTTTAAGGTCCCTTCCGAACCAAACAATTCCATGATTCTAGAATTCTATAAATAATAGCCTCTCTACGTAGAAATGTGTAGACAAAATATATCCCATCATCTTTAGAGGGGGAAAAAAAAGCAATTGTGGAAAAAAAACAACAGATGCCTACAGCATAATGACAAATATACATAAAGTTAAACAATGAACATTTATTCCTTATTTTTCATAGGACAGAAAAGGAAAATCATGATACTACCACAGTCACAGTCAGCAATTCAAATTCATAAGAAGGAATTACATTCTCCACACAAAATGTGATTAAATACTGAAATTCACAAGAGACGAAAAGTATAAATTAATTCATAAGAAGATGAGATAAGTTCATGCAAGAGATATCAATTCCCAGCCACTAAATACAGTGGTTTGATGTAGCTGCTGGCTAATAAAGCCATTAATCTGCTTATGTCTGGAAGCTGAAGGGGGAAGGGCTTCTCTGCTTTACTATATGCTTTGCCCAGAATCTGCCTAGAAAACTGGCTATTGCTGGGAACAAGCCATTTGGCTGGATGGATAATGATATCCCTCACTACGGAAATTCAAAGCTTAAAAGGAAAACTATAGTTGCAGAAATACTTCTTTTTCAAAAGCACTGTGGAATAATTTCACAACAAATTACTTGTAAATATAAATAGCTACTATTGCTCATCTAAACTACAGTATTTAGATGTTCAATACTGATATTTCAATATACAAAATGCAGAATAAACATATGTTGTACTCCACTATAACAGCCATACTAATAAAAAAACAAATTTAAACTTTTTGGGAAATTACTTTCTAATATATTGGTTTACAAAGCAGATTACAAAACTGAAAATCATCTGACATCAAATGGTAATATCTCACACTAATCTTTAGTCCCAAGACTTTAAAAATGATTATTCAAAAAAAGAATGTAGGAAGAGATGGAAAGAAGTTGAGCTGCGGGCTGTGGGACACGCCTGCAGAAACACATGGCAGCACAGAGAGCCTTGTGTCCACCTGACCTTGGTGGGAGGAAGTATCCCACCGCAGAACCCTACAGGAGAGGAGCCTGCTGGAAGCTGACAGACAAGTGAACAGTGCACAATCACCCCACAGAAGGACATTTAGAAAGTGTGTTGTGGACATGGCAACATGGGATAGGTCATGTAGTGAGAATTACCATGTAAGGAAATGCTGTGCCTTGAAAAGTGTATAAAGCCAGCTCGTTTCTTTTGAATAAATTATTCAGACTCCCTGCTGGTCTGGGTCTGTGTCATGGTCACTCACAAAGAGAGACTATCATCACTCCCACATGTTGGGCTGAGTCTGCCTGCTAAGACTTTACTTATCTCCTTCAGCCAATGAGAATTCAATTCCTAAAAACAAATAAAAAGAAAGAAAAATTAAAAATATACTTTGAATTAGTTAGATTAGGAACTGGCAAGTGCAGCATTCACCTATGCCATTTCCCTTGCATTTGCACAATAGCCAACACCTGTTTTTTTTCCTGAAAGCCATGTTGAAAACCAACTGCAGGATTGGAACATCATAATTTGCTTCAATCTTTTAAGGTTTGTTTTTTTTTGTAAATGTTACCTATCTCTAATATCAATTTCATTCATTGCTACAGTGGATTAATTATTTTTGTGACTAAAATGTAATGCAAAGAGTTGAACCTGAATATCAGCTTTCGCTCAAAACAAACCTTACTTTGCCTAATGGCAACTAGTGAATTTTACATCAGACATCTTATTCATTGTACTAACTGGATGGGCAATGTCAGATTCATGTGATGTTCATCACAGCATATGACCTTTCCATCACTGGGGAGGACCATTATGAACAGAATAAATTCTAAACATGCAGCTTTGGGAGAGCATGGAGGACTCTAAGAAGCTAAAAGACAGCTGACCCCACCTACTGAGATTCATGGGTGTAAAAGGTGGGAACAATATTTTCATTTACATGAAGGGTAAGATGAAACATCCCATTCTGTAGAAGTGAGTTTTCTTTCTCTTTCCTGAATGCATAGGCTTTTTGCATCACCAGTACCTTAGAAAAAAGGGAACAAGACATTGCTCCATCCGAGGGGCAAACAAGTTAGTGACTTTTGCCCATTTTAGAAGTTTCATAAAATAAGGATTAATTGCAAGAGTTCTGAAGAGTTGTTTCCCAGAAGATAAAAGGTATCTTGAAATTATGCATAATAAAGATTCTAAGTACTTTTAATCATGTTCTAAAAAATAGCAGAATGAAAATAACAAAAGTGGGTAGATGTGCTCCTCACTTCATGAAAGTTCAGAGTAGCTATAATGGAATAAAAATCATTAAACTCCTGCTAGATGAGTTTTATTGAGTAGCGATGATTTTTCTCTCATTTTCACTTGAAGATAATTCAGTGTATCAACTTTTCAGATGAAAAAGAAAATGGAAATTGGCAATGAAAAATTTTCAGATCAGTATAAAAGATATTTTTTGCATATACCCCTTATTTCAAAGGAATTTCTCATTTTTTTAAATCAGTAAATTGCAAATATCCTATGGAAATTTGCTGTCTTCAAAAGTAAGTGAATAATATTAAGTTATTTTTTAAGCAAGCATTTACCAAGCTTTAACATTTAGTTAGGCTGACAAGTACATACTCACCAGTTTGACTGTTTACTCACAGATTTGCAGATGAGTGTGTAAGAGATACACAAGATGCTCAGAATCCCTCTGATTAAAAGCCAATATACAACATTGAAACAGAAAAATAAACAGCCAGGAGAAATGAAAAGGATATCTCTAGCCCCTTGCTGCTCCAAGTGAGCAAAGTAAACCTTTGCATACACGTTTCAGTCATTTTTCCCTCAGATTTTACTGTAGTCTAGGTTCTATATAGTTATCTACCGTTCCAAATTAAAACAAACCAGGCAATCAAACAAAATATAGCCAAGTCATAGTCAAATTTCACACATTTTGCAGTTTCATCCCTATTTCAGGATTCTTACATACATAATTGTATAGATGTCACCTTCTGAATTCAATGAGCTTTCTTACAGAGTATTGTTTTTCTAAATGTATTTTGAGTCGAAGTCAAATTGTCAGGATACAAGCAAGATTATTCCCAACAAATCACATGGCCATTGATCCTGAGAAAAGATACAAGGTCGTGTTAAGGAATAAATACAGTGATAGCTTAGACATATAACACAAAAAATAAAGTGATTTAAAGTCAGAATGCATTTAGGTGGCTAACTGAAAGAAGTTGCCTGCTTCCAACACCTTTGCTGATATTTTTATATGCTTTTATATGTAAGTATTATTCTATTAGAAAAAAAAAAAGTCTATGCAGATTTTCAAGTTGATCATGGTAGCCTGAAAACATCAATGTTTTAAAAGCTTTTGTCAGCAGATATACAATGATGCACATAATATTTGTACTTTGACCCCTTAAATTTCTCAATAGCAATGCCATATTTTTATGTGTTTTAGAAAACTCACAATTATTAATCTTGTAATAACATATTTTGGTATTCTTATTTAATGTTTCACATTAATCTTCATAGCCTTCACCCAAGGCTATGAAGAGGCTGTGTTGAACACACCATAAGACAAATATTTCCTCTGTTTAAAACAATTTTTTGTGTGTCTTTCATTAACACTAAAAAAACCCGGTATTGGCATTATTGCGGAGTACTTTTTGCAGATTCTTTAGCACTTATGTGACATAAAAAATGAGTTTACTGGCTGATCCATCATCATTTCGTATGGTTGTGGAAATTGTTCTATTTTCATGGATAACATAGCTCAGGGAATTTGTCACCTCACTTGAAATCACTGCCTAAGGAAGCTGATGATCTCTTTGAAACCTCCATTTTCAAGCAGTTAACTCTGGTAATGGAGTTCACTACTCAACTGAATTACTGCTGCTATGTAAGGAAGTTCCCTTTGATTCACACCCCTGTTTCTTGCTGGGATCTTTTCTGGACAAAATTCCTGGCAGTGCTCTGACACTGGTGGTGGCTGATGCATTAGCTCTCCAAGGCACATACTTGAGAGCAAGTCTGGGCAAAATTAGAGATATTGAGAAACAAAGAAAGGAAAAGGTATTTTCCAATTCTTTTTATATTTAGAATCCAAATCAGTGCCAGTCAAAGAATATTCAAAGCAGCAACTTATTTAAATGATGTTACTGGATAAATTTTGGAAGCCTAAAATCTGCAGGCACAATCAACAAAGCAGTAGCTGAAGCAAGTGAGAGAGTGACATATCATCTTGACATACTGAAAAAACCCACTGCAACAAGACATGCTTGAGCAGAGAAAGAAATCACTCTTCCAATACTCATAAAAGGCTTCCAAAAAGTCACTTCTGGGGCCCCCAACCCTCTTGGAGTCCAGAGGAGGACCATGAAGATGATCAGAGAGCTGGAGTGCCTATGATGCAAGGCTGAGATAGTTGGAGTTGTTCAGCCTGAACATAAGAAGGCTCTGGGAAGACTTTATAGGAGGCTTTTAGTACCTAAATTAGGATTATAAGAGAGCTGAAGGGGGACTTCTTACATGGACATGTAGTGACAGGACAAGAGACAGGACAAGAGGTAATGGTTTTCAACTGAAAGAGGGTAGATTTAGATTACATATCACATAGGAACACTATGACAGTGGTGAGGCACTAGAACACATTGTCCAGCCCAAACCATTCTATAATTTTATGATTCTGCAGCCAACAGAACTGTAGATATAAATGGATCTACTATTTTCTTCATGAAGATCAAGATAAACTACATAAAATTATACTGAAAAATCTTTAAAGAATTGGATATATTTCTGCAGAAGTTCCAAAAAGTTTGCACAGGATAAGCTAAGCCTATTTTCTTCACAAATTTAAAAGTAAATCAAGTTAGATCAAAATCCCAAACAAAATCAAGATATTTTTAATTAGTAGAAAGCATTTCTTACAAGGATAAGTTAAAATCCTAAAGTTAGGATGAACAGGGGAATATAGAATACCTCAAAAGTCTTAAAAGTATTCACGAATGTTAAAAATTAACAAAAAACCCACTCATTTTTATGAAAGTGTGTAAACCATAAATTTCAGATTTTCATGACAAAAAGAAATTTAAAATAGCTTAAAATGGCAAGCAATACATTCCAGCAAAAGGTGAAAAGGAAATAAAGCTTGCTTCATTTTACAAAGTTGGTTTGTTGGTACAAGAGCCGCTGAAGTAATACGACATGAGGAAGCTGTAGGGAGGACACCTACTCAAAACAGGAAACTTTAATCCAACAGAAAACACTGTTAGTAGGCCTGTTGGTTTCACCAAATAATTATTAAAGCAGACTAAAAGTATAATGTGAACACATTCACTGTGATAGTTACATTTCTATTGCATTTATCTGCTGAAATCAATCATGTTGGAATCATCGGAAAAGTGTGTGGGATTGCTGGTTAACAGCCACCTGAATATGAGCCAGCATGTGTGCCCAGGTGGCCAAGAAGGCCAATGGCATCCTGGCCTGTATCAGCAATAGTGTGGCCACCAGGACCAGGGCAGTGATTGTCCCCCTGTACTGGGCACTGGTGAGGCCACACCTTAAATCCTGTGTCCAGTTGTGGGCTCCTCAGTTCAGGTTCTGGAATGTGCTGGGGAAGGGTCTGGAGCACAAATCTCATGAGGAACAGCTGAGGGATCTGGGGGTGTTAAGCCTGGAAAAAGGAGGCTCAAGCAAGGATTATTCCCAACAAATAATCCTTTTCACTCTCTACATCTGTCTGAAAGGAGGGTGTAGCCAGGTGGGGATTGGTCTCTGACCCCAAGTAACAAGTATGAAGATGAGAGAAAACAGCCAAAAGTTCTAGCACTGCCTTCTTTTTTTCCAGTTCAGCACTTTGATGAGGAACCAAACATGATACAGAACCTGCCTTTTGCAGAGTATCACTAAATTCAGCCCTTGGAGCACTTTCACAGTGCAGTTTCTAGCCAAGGTACTGGTGAGGGAGAAGGGAAATGTGGAGTGATTCCAGCCTGCTTAGCAGCCCATCTATTCCGAATTAGCTATGGACAGAGAAAGTATTACAAGGCTTCTCATCTGCCTTGTATTGGTTTTTTACAGGGAAAGAATTATTGCTGCTGCTACTGCAACTTTATAACCCTTGCAATTGCTATTATTATTTCTATGGAAGAAAATGACAAAACATTAGTTATTCTAGATAGAAAGGGAATACACACCTTGAAGGTCAAGGAAAATCTAACTTTTACCACCATACAATAAAATTACTTTTCCCTTTACTAGTTCAACTATCAAATTGAGAGAAGAAAAAAGTTAAAACAAATCCAATTTTATTTACTTTTTTTTTTTTTTTACAAAGAATGGATATATTTGGGGGGGCGGGAAATTGTTTCGTTTTTGTTTTATTTTAGACATTTCACTTTGGAGAAAATATATCCAACGAAAAGTAAGGTGATATTTTAGCATCAGCTGGGAGGTAGAGTACACTTGTTTTTATCCAGTAACTTGGGGCTTCTGGTGTTCATCTAGATTTAGAAGCTCAGACCAGTTATCTCCACTTTTGGACAAAATATGATCTCTCATCTTTCTTGTACTGGGGGTTCCCCAAACCATAAGGCTACAGGGGATTTCAGTATAACCTTTGTGTAAAGGTATAGAATCATAGAATTGTCTGGTTTGGAAGGAACTTTAAAGACCACTCTGCCATGGGTGGGAACCTTCTACTAGACCAGGTTGCTCAGAAATCCATCCAAACTGGCTTTGAACACTTCCAAGAATGTGGCAGCCACAGCTTCCCTGGACCTCATCTAGTAAAGAACCATCCTTACAGTAAAGAATTTCTTCTTAGCATCTAGCCTAAACCTACTGTCTTTCAGTTTGAAGCCGTTCCCCCTTGTCCTGTCACTCCAGAACCTTGTAAATAGTCTCTCTCCATCTTTCCCGTAGGCTCCCTTCAGGTACTGGAAGGCCACAATTAGGTCACCCTGAATCTTCTCTTCAGGCTGAACAATCCAAATTCTCTCAACCTTTCCTTACAGCAGAGGTGCTCCATCCCTTTAATCAAACCATTATCTTCTTCAAACAAAGTTTTCAATATAACAATAAATGCAGCAGAGAGTCCTACCAGAGTGGGAACCAGAAGTGCTCCTCACTTCACCCAGCAAAATTACTTTTTTAGTGCCACCATTGTGAAAAGAGAATAATACAAGTCCATTATTGCTGACTAAATGCAACAGACACCAGCAGAAATTCTCAACGTGTCACTGTAATCCATTTTGAAGAGTAGGCCAGTAGCCTTCCATAAGTAACTTCCTAATGCAGGGCAAAATTTAGTCATCACAGGTACATATTGTAAATTCAGCTGTATGTTGTCATGTTCACATTTTGAATCAAATGTGGATCCTTCCATGCCCAGGGGTAAGCAGTAACCACAAATAACTTGGGGAAATGCTATGGTCAATGGTAAAAAACACTAATGGCTTATTCAGTAAAAAACCTGTAAATTCTCAGTCAGTTGAAACTTATATTTTTCAGCAGAGAGACTACCTGTCAGGATAAAATGTGGATAAAATATTTGTTCATATCCACTTTTTTAGTCTTTGACTGACAGAATCCTGAGATATTTGTAGTTAGAGTTTAAAAGGCAGTAAGTATTCCGTTTGTATTTCTTTAAAGTAGTAGATATTACAATGATTATTCATAGACATAAAACACATTTGGTACAATATCCAGCAGTACAATATAATTTTAGGAAATGATCGTTTCATGGGGAAAAAAAATCTAAATTCCTCATAGTGAGAGATAGAGCTTTAGTTCTCAAAATGGACTTAATATGTGGGTCACTTGTCAACAAGAAACATTTCTCTTTGTGTAGATAACATTCATGCTCCTGGTTGAAACATGGCAGTACACCAGAACACTTTCTTGTTGCTGGTGGAGTGACACACTTCACTTTTAAGAGAGAAGTAGCAATGTGTTTCTTGATATAAAGTAGTAATTTAACAAAGTTGATAGTAAATTGGATGGAGTGACAGCGGTTTAAGAAGATTCAAGGGCAAGGTACACTCAATTATTTACTGTATAAAGGATCTCAACTTTGTGTATAATTTAGGAAAATGAAAAAAAACCAAACTAGTACTTACCATGCATACAAATCATCCTATCAAACACTCATGTTAAGTAGTTTATTTTCTGGTCCTACCTATCACATGTGATGTGATGAAAAAATAGTGAAAGGCAAAACATGGAACAGCAATTATGAAAGCTTATCAGGAGCACTGGATAGTTTGAGCTTCATAACCAGCTTCTCCTTATCCCATTCCTTCTGCCACAGCAATATTTTCTCTCCCAGTCTCACTTCTAAAGAAGGAGAGAATAAGAGATGTCTGCTGCGAGATTTCTCCTATTACACTTATAGGAAAAGCTCCTTTTGGAATTCACAGGTAGTTGTAATATATACAGTAGGGAGTTTCTCCAGCATCCGGTAATTTTCAGCAACAATCAAAATGTGTAAAGCAACATGCAGAAATGCTGAAACAGCTTTCATTTCAGGTACTCCTGGAATGAAAAAGCAGTGTAGTGCCTTTGCTGCCCACCTCTGCTATTCTTCTCATCTCAGAAAAGTCAATCATGCACGTATGTGTTATACAACCTTACATGCTCATTAGAAGATTTTGTGTGTATACACACATTTTTTACTAAATAGGACTTTTGCTGATGTTAGGAACTGGTTTAAACACAGAAGACCAAGGAAAACTAAGCCTTTGTGAATAAAATGGATCAAACTCAAAAAGGTTTGAAATATACCCAAAAAACATGATTAAAACCAGACATGGTTAGATGTTGGTGTCAAAACAACCTGATATATTTTATTTAATAGTAAAAGAGATGAAGAGAAAAAAGGAAGGAAGGAGGGAAGGAGGGAAGGAGGGAAGGAGGGAAGG
>VXBC01012721.1:288138-299218 GCA_013399945.1 Ploceus nigricollis | reverse complement strand
AGTGGAGGGCCCCGTTCAGTGTTTTGGTGGTTTTTCCTGCAGCTTTTGTACCTTTTTGCTGTAATAGGCAAGAAGATGTTTAAGCCATAAATTATAACACAGTCTCCAACAGCTGCCTTTAATGTCCTGCTAGTACATTTAGACATATGCTGCCTGTGGCTGATATGTAGAACTGGAGCATATTACTAAAATTTAATCAGCATGGGAGGTGAGAGCATTATTTATCTTAGTTTACTTTCTTCATTCTTTTTTTCATTGTAGTAATAATATTGATAATCACAGAAAGCCCTAGCAGTTTTAAGCTGATAGATACAGTTCAAAGGTGAAATATGCCGGTTTGTGTGTGCTCAGAAAAAAAAAAACAAAACAGCCCAGTTAACATAACACAAAGTGTTAACACCAGAAAAATATGGCACGGATTACCACATCTAGATTTATTCTGAAATTCCTTAAAGGTTTCAAACTTGGTTGTTTGTGGATATTTGCTTTCTTTTACAACAACTTGTACAATTTTATCATTTGCTATGATGAAAATCTTGTATTTGGATTTTACTGTCATTTACTCCTATCTCAATTTTCTGCTATTTACTTCTTGCACCTTTGGAACAGGATTTAGGTACTTCTATTAAGTCACTTGTGTTGCTGAAATCCTTAAAACAGGATTCTATTTAGTATAAAAGAGCTACTGGTTTCTATTGATATTAACCGAAAGTTACTTTACAAAATCAAAATTACATCCATCTGAGTAGAACACTTTTTTTTCCCTGAAAATAGAGTTTTCAGTAAGAGGAAAAAAAAAACCCAAAATATCATTGATGATACCACAGAATCCCATGTACTCAGAAATTCCTTTGTTCTCCCATTCTTCTTTACCCTGTTCCTCTCCCTACCAAACATGATATTGCTTCTAAAACATAGATTAAAAATTTTAGTTTCAGGTTCATCCTGAAATCTCTATATGAAATATGGTGGATATAGAGCTTTAGAATAAAATGAAAATATATTTGAAATTCTTCCGAGTACTACCTTTTGATCAGTATTCTGCATTAACATCGTATCTCCTAAAATTGAGATCAAGCATAATAATTCAGACACAGGAGAATTTCATTAAAGCCTTGTTGAAAAAAATCTCCCCACTAATCACAGGATCACAGGACCATCATTTGTCAGTCAGTGACTCAAATTCATCTCAGAAGTTAATTTGAATCATTGCAAGCTTCTATTTTTCTGATTCCTGGCACAAAAGGGTTGCTGCACTCAGTCCAGCTTTTAATGGGCAGGTGTCCACATCACAGAATTTATCCTTTATAAGTGAAACTAGTTATTGATGTACTCAGAAGTGTTTATGTCCATTAATGATGCACTGTAGGAAGCATTCTCAAGTGATGCTCATGTTGTACCCAGGTGATTATTTTAATAATGGCTCCTCATAGCAACAGCTGGAAAAATGTAGAGGGAAGAGAGAGAAAGGAAAGATGACAATTTCAGGTTTGAGAGTCTATCAATTGTAGAAATTTTCATAAATACCTGAACTGGAAAAAATAATCCCATTTTGGCTACTGGAGTATTTATTATACATTCTTATATCTTGAGGCTATATAGACAGGAACAGCACAGTAAAAGGACTTTGACCTTCATATTTCAGAATAAGAAATGCACTCTAGTCTAAAAGAGGAAAGAACAAGAAAGTTCAAGGTC
This sequence comes from Ploceus nigricollis, assembly GCA_013399945.1. NCBI lineage: Eukaryota > Metazoa > Chordata > Aves > Passeriformes > Ploceidae > Ploceus > Ploceus nigricollis. The sequence continues at coordinate 297,520 of VXBC01012721.1, read as the reverse complement.
TCGTGTGGGGAGGATAGGAGTAGGTTGGTGTTCCCATCCTTCATTCCGCCCCAAATACCATTTACTCTTCATCACTAAACTTGTGATCAGTACCTGACAAAAGGCAAATTCAGACAGGCACAGATTTGATAAACTTCAAATTAAAAAAATTTAAAAAAAGAAAAAAGAAAATAATGCACCTATCAAGTCATGAGTGGCTGCTGGCCTTCATTCTCTTCTGCAAAATGGTTATTACTGAACAGATGGAGCAAAAACAAAAAGCCAAACACATGGGGAGGCTACATATTGTTCAGAGAGCACATTCTTTGAAATAATAATTTATAAAATTTTAGGTGAGCTATTAGAGCAAAGACACGTGGAAGTATATTCCATGCAAAGAATAATATTTTTTTTAAAAATCCAACATGCAAAAAAGACTAAATATTTAATACATAACTTGATGATTCATCAGTTACAGAGAGCTTAGAATGAAATCCTGAATTTTACTTTTTTTCGCCCTTTGATCTAAATAATTACTTTGCAAAATTAGGGAAGATACAAAAAGGCTGTATTACAGGCACGATAACTATTTAGTCCTGCAAATGTACCTCATTCAGTTACCAGCTGGTTGTAACCGTTATCCTTATTATCAGCATAAAACCTTACCTTGGGGAAGATTTAGCCCTCTCTTTTTTGATCTTCAATAGCGTAAGACAGTAAAACTCTGGGCTCCAGTAGCATGTGTGTACATAATGGGAATTCCCTGCTGGAAAAAAATGAGGAACTTTTTCAGACCTCTCAGATAGTTTTCTTCCAGAGGGGAACCGAGCTGAAAACAAGACACTCCTTTATCCATAACAGAGCATCACAAAAGCATTAAGACTGTAAAGGTTAAGACATGTGGGCCAGAGGCTGAGGTCTGGAAGGAGGAGCAGCAAGGGTTTAAATTGACAAATTCTTATAAATGTAACAAATTCCAATAGAGAACCCGAGACTGCATCTTGCTAAGAGCTTGATCCTCCAAGTCACACACTACTGTGCCTGTTGTAAAATGTTAAATGTACTCCATGTTTTACAGTAACAATATTGGAACTGCTGCTCGTGGGAATGAGATAATGATTTCTATTTCTCATTGTGACATTACAATTCTCTTCTTTTTGCTTTTCTGTCAATAATTTTTCCTTGTTAATGTATTGATATGTGTAAAAATTGCATTTTTTTTCCAATTGCTCCCTTCAGCTCCTCTACAGAGATACCCACTTAAAAATCCTCACTATTCTAGGCATTGAGTCAAGTTTTCAATTTTTCATTAATCACAGGGGATACAGATTATGACTTTCTTTGGTTCTATGCCATTTCAGTCTCCCACAACAACAGAAAAACTCTAGTAAAATATAGATTTCATAATTTTATACCTAAAAAGTCTTTCTCATTTGTCAGTCTTAAATCTCCCACTTTACCTCTTCTCTTGTTTTTTCCTCCCAAAGCAATTGTATTTTGCTTCATTAGTTATAGCTGTCCAGAATTCTTTGCTAGCTACATTCTTTATTCATCAGCTTTACACATTTAAGCGTTGGATAACAAATAACTTTTTAGGTTCAGATACAATAATTTGTTTTGAATTTCAAAGAGCTATTAATTTTCTACTTCCAAATGAAAGCAGATTCATTTCTTTCTAAAGGTTATTCTTCTTTCCCATAAAGCTAGAGTGCCATTAACAAGACCACAAAATTTCATGCTGAATAGAAATTTGACTCAGTCTCACTCTTCATTTTTGATGATGCATGCTTTTGACTTCTTGACTGTATTTAATTCCTTCTCATTAATGACACACACTTGTCTCTTATGCCTCTTTGCAATGATCAGTTATTGATCCACATTAATGTAACTGATGTATCTCTCCCCCATTTATTAGCCATGTGTTTTCAAGCATGTAATTGAACTGAATTCTTTCCTCCTTACAGATTACAGTTTCTCTGTCATCCATTTCTGACAAGCACTCTGGTTGCTTTTATTCTTTTTTTTGTGCTTCTTTTTATCGATAAAACAGCCCCCAGCTCTGCGCTCACTTTATAACATTCATTGTTATTAACGGTAGTAAGAGGAACTTCACCACTAGAGGTGGTTCTTGTTTTGTTCTGAGAAAATCGCTCAAGAAATACATTAAACATTTACAAAAGCAACAAACTCGTCTGCTGGCACTGAACCAATCCAAAAATGCTTTAAAAATTCTTCTAGGTTCTACAGCCCTATACTTCACATGCAAGGCACCCATCATCACATCCTCCTGAAAAGTAAGCTGTTCTATTTCTGATAGAATCAACTGTTCTGCTCCAAGGGTTAGACTATTTAACACCAACTGTGTACCCCTGAGTCACATGGGAACTGAACAAGCCTTTAACTTGGCCAAGGTATACTAAAGACCAAGTCCCTGTTGTGAACACCAGCAGGCCTTTCACAATCTAGCCCATGGCATGGAAGTCACTGCTCTGGCAGAACTGACAATAGTGATGGATAAGTATACTAGTCACATGCTTTTTCCAGGTGAATTCTGTGATCAAAAATATGCCTCTTCAAACCATATGGGATATGAGAATTTACTTAAGCCAATTACAATGGCAATGTAACCCGATAGCCCACTGAGATTTTTAACCTGAATTTTATTTATCATAGACATTTTAGGCAAAGGTAGACATTTCTTCTCCTGAACTAGCATACAGTTTCTTCTCCTAAACTAGCTCCATCTTAATCATTAAACAGACATAAAACACCTTCATGTAATTTCAATATCTGACGAATCTGGTGATATTCCTAAGAACGACAGAAACAAAAATATGAAGGATTTACCATGCCTCAGAGTAATCTGTTTCAACAGTTGCTCGCCCTCATTGCCAGCAGTTTTCATTGTCTTTCCAGTTTGGACTTTGGTGACTTAAACTTCCAGCTGTTGGATCTTATTATGTCTTTGCTTGGCAGATTAGAGAGACCACTTTTATCAAGTAAAAGCACCACGCCCTACACAGTTCTGACTCCTCATTTGCAAACAGTAAGTCAACACCATTTTTATATGCAGATTAATAACTCAGTGAGAAAGGTGGCTAGGAATACACTGAGAACATTCAAGTCGTGTCAATCTTTTTTTCACAATAATACTGAATTAATAGCTATGTTATTATTTAGATTATTATTTCATAAATTGCAAGCTATTCATATACCACAGCTAAGCAGCATGTAAAAACACCATGTGGCAAAAATCTGTATTTTTTCCAATTAAAATACATAAATATGCACAAAAGCCATAAGAACACTAAAGTGCAGGGCTCTACTTTCAATGGCTCACTGATTAGTCAAATTATTCTCAAGTACTTTTTTATCTCTCTGGGAATCCTCATTTTATACTTTTCAATGAGAAAATTTCAATTTTTACAGTACTGTTTTCCTGAATTAAGTCTCTTTCTCCTTTCAGCAGTCAGCATAAGGAGGAAACCAGAACCCATTTATACAGTAAGATAAGTTAAAATCCATCAGTACTTTTTGCTCTGTACCAAACATTTTGGTCTGGCAAGATGGATGAGCAGTACCTGACCATATTGCCCTAGACATTTAAAATTAAAATGGAGTTACCAGTTGTAAAGACCATGTTTTCAATATATTTACTTAGACATAACATTAGAAGTTGCCAGATCTGGTGGGCTTCACTCTTACCACAGCTGGGTTGACACCAGGTTTCCCGATGGATCCCAAGCTGAACAGATGCTGGCATCTGGACATATATGAGGCCAGGTTGGATGGGGCTTGGAACAACGTGGTCTAGTGAAAGGTGCCCCTGCACATGACAAAGAGATGATCTTTAAGGTCCCTTCCAACACAGGCCACTCCATGATTCCATTCCATTAGTCCTTGAAGCTGCAGCCCTACACCCATTGCTGGCAGAGACCGTCATCACACACAGAGTTGAGCCAGGATTTTCCAGGTCCCAGCCGCTAATCCCCTCCATGCTTTTGCCCCTAGAGGCACCCAGATGCTTTCACATCTGGAGTCAGACATAGAGACCTGCTCCACATCTTGCTCCTGGGTCATTTCTACTCACCAGCTCATCAACTGCCTCGATTCTTACTGTTGCTCACACACATGCTCACAGCCTTACACTCATTCCAGTCCCTGGAACTGTGGACACATGGGCCTTCCATCCCATGCTCTAGTTGCTGCACACAGATACCCCTGCACACAAAGAAGAGGGATCTCCTACCCAGGGAAGAGCTGGGAAAAAAAAATTATAAGGGGATAGACAGGTGATCAGTCACAGGGCAAGGCCAGACAAGAGTACAGACCAAACTATTTATGTGAGATGATCTCTTCTAATCCCTTAATTCCTCTCTTGTTTTCTCACTCCTGTTCCTCCCAAAATCATCTGAAGACCTTCCTTTTCTAACCATAGATTTCTGCCCTAAACACCCTGCAAATCCTGTGTGGTCTCAAACTGCTTTTCCCCTGCATCCTACAATGTGTCCCACCCTTAACCAGCAGCTCCTCTTAGCACAAAAGATGTTTTTCAAGACTGCTCCCCATGACACTCTGTGTAATGGTTTTCATGCCTGGACACTGAGATTGATGTCTCAGCTGAGATAGCACTCATAGGAGTCTGGACAAGCTGATTGTTCTCAGGAGTTGTAGGCTTGTGTTCCCACCTGTCCCTGTGAATTCCAGACAGGTCCTGATGGGCTGGTGATCCCTGTAATGGCCTGGGAGTAGCCCAAGAGGGCATTACCTGGGCTTTGGGTAATTTGGGCTACTGTCTTTCTGAGCTCTCTTATGGGTGTGGAGATGGTCTTCAGTACATAACTGAAGAGTAGTGTGACACATATTGTGTCAGCACAAAAGCTCTGGAGCAGCACCAGACAGGCAAGCAAAGAAAAAGGGAAGAAGAGGAAAGAGAACATTGAGACAAGACCAGGAACAAATTTTTAAAAAGTAGAGCTGCCTATGAAAGNAGACAAGACCAGGAACAAATTTTTCACACAGGAACAAATACTTTTCTCACAAAAAGTAGAGCTGCCTATGAAAATGTTGGAAATCAACTGGAAGAACAAAAAGCCCTAGAAGTTATCCCAGGCAGTATCTTGAAAGACCAACAATGCTTCCAATACTAACCATGGATACAGAAGATGAGCCCTCATTTCCTGCTGAAATCTCAAGGATGTCAACAGGAATGATTAGCACCAGGGTTTTGTTTCCCTACTTTTCTGTGCCCCTTCCATGGTTGCTGCTCAGAGCCACCTCTGCAGCAATCACCACAGAGCCAGCAGAAAACAAATCTCATACTTGGACTCACCAGTGAGCTGATTTCTCACAGAAGCATGACTGAATTGCAAGAGTGCTGTACATGCCTATGACCAACAGTTAACTGCCAAATTAATATTGTCCCAGTGCTTGGCAATTTCTGCATGACAACACTGTGGGCTTCTCCTTGTCTGTATGAGGAACTTACCTAGGTATGTAGAAAAAATCTTCTCCATAAACATGCCACTTAAGCCTAAAAACCTTTGAATTTTTTCCAATGACATGTCACAAAATTCAACCCTTAACCAAGTACAATAACAGCCACTAAGGCTGTTACACTAACCAGCCACTAAGGCCCCAGTGCAAAAGCAGAAGCTGCAAAGACCGAACAAGTAATTTCCCCAACACCTGACTGTGCTGAGCCTGACTTGAACATGACATTTATAGGAGAATGATGCAAAAATAATTTCCAGAATATTCACATGATCTTGTTTCACATGACAACTAGAGATGTCAGATAGACTTTATGAAAACCCCTCATCATCTATTCTAAAAGGAAGGACACTTTCTGATGGGTTAATTAATTAGTGGCAAAAAGGAACATTTCATGTAATCACAGAAACATTATTAACAGTAATAAATTGCACCTTCCCTGAAGCAACATAAAATCAATGACTTTACAATAAATTGTTAAAACTATGGTGATGCTTGAAGAAAAATGCTTATTTGAAATATATGATGGTTGCGATGTTAAGGCCATTGTATTTTCATACATTTTTTGATTTAGAGATATTTTGATGTTACTGGGTTAGATCTATTTTCTTGAAAACCAGTGCCTGCATTACTGGATAATAGGGACAGAAATACAATTTTTGTGGATAAATCTCTGGATTAATTAGGAAACCTAGTCAAGTGGCTCGTAGAAATTCAAAGTGTGATGGAATGAGAATTGCTCCTCAGGAGCAGCAGGCAACAGCATCCACAATGCTTGCTTTTTTCAAAAGTGATGGCAGTCTAGGTCCTCCTAGATAGAGATTTTACTGTCCTCAGCATGGGATAAAGCCAGAGTATGGATAACAGAAGATCAGAGTTATGACTATTGTGCTTTACCTCCAAGACTATCTTACTCTGTATAGATTCTCAAGATTTATTTTTTGTATTTTAATGAAAGGTATGCAATATCAGGAAGCAGATTTTTGCTAAGAATGTTACTGAGGGGTGTAGGACTGAAGGAGTTTTACACAAATTTTAAAATTTTTTGAGTCAAAAAGTTCTCCATAAACCATAATCATAATTTTCTGGAAAAAAAGCAGTCATACCAATCCTCCAAGGAAGGTGTACCTCAAATTTACTGAATTTTCATATGAATTTCACTGAGATATGAAAATATTCCAAGAGTAACCACTGTCATGACAAATTTCACTTTGCTTATTGATCTTTCTCTATAATTCTGAGGTTTTTTTGTCTCATCTATATGAACCTAGAGTAGTTTCCCATCTTCACCTAGAAAATATTTATCAAAACTGAGCCTCACTTCAGTATATATTAACACTGACCTATATGAGATAATTATTTTTGATACCCAGTTCACTATGGATTTCACTGATTACATTGAGTAAGGGAGAAATTTTAACTTCAGTTTCTGGGTTGATTTTTTTCCTACACTTTAAAAATTAAATTCCATTGAAAGTGCAGCTAGGTTGTGGCATGCACATTTTCTCCCTCTTAGGATTTTTCATAGAGGAGCACAGAGAGAAGAAAGAGAAAGTTTCTATCTCTGCTCCTTGTTTTCTCCCATGTGGAATGTGTTTGGAGAACTGTTTACCTGGGTTGATTGTTTGATTGTATTCTGGTGAAGATTGTTTGGGCCTGATGGCCAATTGAATCCAGCTGTGTCTGGACTCTGGCGAGAAGGTCACGAGCTTGTTAGTTAGTTAGATATGGTAGTTAGAAAGTAAGTATGTAGTTTTAGTATCTCCTTTAAATAGTATATTAATGTATCATAGTATAGTTATAACAAAGCAATCATTCAGCCTTCTGATCTGGAATCAGACATCATCATTTCTGCCCATCCTGGGCTCACCTGCATTTACAATACTAGGTCACCACCTAATGATAACCCTTATTCTATGTTCTTCCATCCTCTGAAGGAGGGCAAATGTCATTAGTTCTGTTCTCCTGTTATTACTTCTCCCTTCTAGCTTATAATTTATTCTTGGTGGTAATTACAGATAAATTAAATCTACTGCTGATAATTAAACATATGTGTCTCTTTGAAGGCTCAACCAGAGGTCACAACAATTGTCAAGAGTTACACAAACATTATTACTATTAATTTGGCCTTAAGTGCTAAAGCATCACTTAACATGTAAACTGAAGCAGTTTTTACACATAAATTAACCAGTAGGAGGTTTTCCCTTTGGTGTTGCATAACTAGAAGGAGGAAATTCCTGCTGTGGCATGCTCTAGAAAACTATTATTTTCATAGAGAATTATTGATAGAGAAGCCAAAAATTTGTCTTTTATATTTAAGGGATAGAAATTGTAACAAATACACACGAATGACAAACACAAATGGAGACAACATGCTATCTAAAAATAAAAGTAGATGCCTAGGAAAAAAACTGCCAAGTTTAAATAATTAAAGTGCTTTAGACACTGTCCTGGAAAGGAAAACAATAATGTAGGACACCATGATATATGGATACCATAACATACCAACTTACAACAACCAGGTTAGGACACATCAAAAGACAACTCTCTGTCATTACTATGATCAATAGAAATATATTTCCCATGATGACCATTAGGTTAAATAGGAGGTACAGGAAATTCTATTAATTACTGCTATCTTTGGAATCTTATATGGCCTGACAGATTTTAATCTATCCTGGAAAAGTGAAATTTACCTAAGAAGAAATTAATGTACAAATTTAATCCTTTACTAGAGGCAAAAATCAATTTCCATAAAGCCAAAATTCATGACTCTTTTTTTTAGAATATTCTTGGCTTGGTTAAACAACGTGACTAACAAATAGTGTGGGCTATTATCTTGGGTAATGTTTTCCCAGAGTTTACTCCAAACATATCTTTTTCTCATTTACATAATTTATGCAACTATGCCGAGAAACACTTTATTAAAGCACGCATTAATCTACCTCATTTCCACATTGAGCCACCTCAGAACTACCTTATCAAAATTCCTGTCATGTAAAAAGCTTAACCAATATCTGATTAATCAGATTAAATATATCTGATCACACAACCCACACACAGTCCAATTCACGACTGTAACATATTGCATAACTTTGTTATTGTCTACCCAATTAGCAAATACTTTGTTTTCCAAAGAGTATCATACTAATCCCACAACTGTACCACTACCATTTTTTATTTCATCCACAAATAATAATTATAATATGCCTCTAAGATATTTTTTCTGAGATTATGTTCCTTTGTACTTGCTCAACTCCAAATACTTAACATGGATTGTTAATCCTCAAAATTCTCATCTTGCCATACTAACTCAAAGCATAGTGCCTGCCAGTTTTAGTCTGGGGTTTAGTCTGGGGTTTTGGTTTGGTTTTTTTTTTTTTTTTTTTTTTTTGGTACTGACTGAAACGTACTGTTTGAACAGCACCTTCGTCTGATCCCTTGTGCTAATCGGAGGATTTGTCCAAAAGCACAAGACAAAATCTCTCTAACATCTTGAATTCACTACATGTTCCAGCACCAAGTAGTGACCTTGTCAAGATGAGTCATGAAAGCTCTAACATAAACAGAACAGTAAAAGACAGTGGGACCAAGAGTGCCTTCAGCATGCTTGCAGATGACGCTGAGCTCTGTGATGCAGCCACACTCTGGAGGGAAGGGATGGATCCAAAGGGACCTGGACAGGCTGCAGAGATGGGCTTGTACACAACTCATGACGTCCAACAAGGCAACGGACAAGACGCTGCATCCTGGTCAGGGCAATACCAAGCACAAATACAGGCTGGATGGAGAAGGGATTGATAGCAGCCCTGCGGAGGAGGACTTGGCAGGGCTGGTGGATTGAAAGTTGTCCTAGTTTAGGACAAACCTGGGAGAAAACCTCTAAAAGGGTTCCTCTAGAAAGCAGATT
>VXBC01012721.1:261030-288078 GCA_013399945.1 Ploceus nigricollis | reverse complement strand
TCATAAAGTCACCCCAGCACAGAAGTTCAACATGATGGCTGCTGTGTCTGCTGGCAGCCCTGGAAAGTCAAACTTACCCTGGGCTGCATCCAAAGCCCTGTGGGCAGCAGGGTAGGGAGGGGATTCTGCCTCTCCCCTCTGCTCTGGTAGAGCTGGAATGCTTGTGTTCAGCTCTAGGGACCTCAACATAAAAAAGATGTGAACCAGCTGGAGTAAGTCCAAAAGAGGGAACAAAAATGATCAGAGGACTGGAGCACCTCTCCTATGGGAACATGTTGAGAGAGTTGGGACTGATCAGCTTAGACAAGGGAAGGCTCCATGGAGAGGCACAGAATCACAGAATAATCCTGAGTTGGAAGAGACCCAAAGGAATAATTGTAATCCAACTCCTGGCCCTTCACAGAACACCCCAACAATTACACCATGTCCCCAAGAGAGTTGTCCAAAAGCTTTGTAAGCTCTGGAACATTTGAAGCTGGGACCACTTCCCTGGGGAACCTGTTCCAGTGCCAAACCACCCTCTAAGCAAAGAAACTTTTCCTGATTCTAAATCCAATCTAAACCTACACTGACACAACTTCAAGCCATTCCCTTGGGTCCTGTCACTGGCCACCACAGAGCAGAGATCAGTGTCTGCTTCTCCTCTTCCCCTCATGAGGAAGCTGTAACTGCAATGAATGCTCCAGGCTGAATAGAGCTGAATCCAACTAAATCGATTTTATAATATTCAGATTACAACCTAGAGGTTTACATAAGAGTAGAATCAAGCATAACAGAATCCTGGTCAAAGTTTTCACCCACGGGAGCTGGAAATTATGTCAGTCATAGCCATAATTTTGGGGATGGGGAACAGGCAAGGTGCAGGAGCAAAGCAAACGTGGGCAGAAATCACATGAAGAGTGAAGTGGTTCCACTAAATCACTATAATGTATGTATGCCAGTGGTCACTGTCAGTGTGCTGCCTCCCCTACACCTACATCTGTGTGTTATCTGTTTCCAACCCCTGGCTTGCTATGAAGAACAGATCCCCAAATTACCTTGCAATTATGCACAGCAGTGGTTTTGCTGTTGCTGGTCCATCTGCACGAATCATGTTAGCCAAATGCTGCTGTTTTTAAAATACATCGCAAGATGCTAAACTCAAGTATGCTCAAGAACAAGATCTTCTCCTTGCTAGTATTACTTTTATCACATCCAAGTCCTTTCTTATTATTCGCTAAATTGTATCTTTCCAGAATTCATTTCATACATCTGGAAAATATGACTCTTTGAAGAAGTTGAAATTCATGACTTTTTCCTGGTGTCCCATAGCAGTTTCTATTTCACCATGGACCTATATCCTCTCAAACTCTTCTTGTGCTTCTGCAAGAAATCAAATATTGTTAATAAACAACAAAATATTTCCCATAAACAACTTCTTTTAAATGCTCAGTCCCATTTTGGCAAAGAGTATTTTGTAACAGGTTTGGCTTTCCTGAAACTCTTTGTACAGACTCTGGTGGTTTTTAATCAAATTGACATGGCACATGAAAACTCTTTTAGGACATTTATAAACTCATCAGCATGTAATTACAAAAGCCATATCCATTTATTTTAAACCAAAACTTGTATGTGAACTTATATCTAACAGCACAGTGCAATAGCAAAGGGGAGGAGTGGAAGAGTCTTCACAGCCACATGAATACAAAAGTAAAATTCAATACAAATAATCAGCTTTTCCTCCTTTTCCTAACTGGTTGCCAAAAAACTCATCTCATCTCAGCAGAGACCTTGGCATGGATCCTGTATAAAATCATAGTGTTCAATCTCCAGTGCCTAGCTCAAAAAGCTTTTCTTTGTGTTATATTATTCAGCAGGTAATTAATTTGAGCTTATTTACATTTTTTGTCCTGGAGTGCAACTGGTGAACTCTCTGTGTTAGTGTTCTCAGAGATGAAAACTAAAGACAAGTATCCATCTATTTCTGAATTATCCATGAATACATTTGAGCTATAAAATTTGGTCTGATGTTCAAATGTATATCATGAAAGATCCACATAGCTAGATCTCTTAAAACAGAAAATGGTACAGAAGAAATTGTGTGAAACAAGACATGCTTTGCACCACTCAAAGCAAAGGTAATGTTGACGGGAGCCATTTAATTTCATTGGCACAGAAAATGAGAATTGTTCCTGCATGTGACTTTCTAAGGTGGGTGGCAGACAGCATTAAAGCCAAGCAGGGGAGGGCCTTATTGAGTTTGAGCAAGCCAAAATGCTGCTCATGGAAAAGATTCATCACATCCTGAACCTGTAAATCTCTGCTACAGCATCAGAGTTTGTGCGGCACTTTAGCTAGTTTTTTACTATCCTGTACTCACTTAATGTTTTAAAGATAAGTTAAAAATATGCTAATGGTCTCGTCACAGAATACCCTGGTGACTGGGAGATATGCTAATTATTCAGGGACAGAGTAGTCTGCATCTATACTCACCCCATGAGGAGTGAAGTCCTTGTGCACAGTATGGGCATGAGTACATGTACATGAAGCAAAGAGTCTGTGCATGACATACTGCCACATTTTAGGATAATATCACAAGCTAATCACAAGCCCCTGCTTGATAATACTTGTAGGAACAAAGACCAATGATGGTGTCTTCACACAGCACTTCACTGAGTCCCTATATCCTTTTCTTACTGCATCACTGGATTATTCTCTTGTCTTTTTCCTTTGTCCATACACTGTTAACAAAAAAATTCTCCATTTGGTAACACAGCTTAACATAAGCATGACTTAAATAGTCTTGAAAGCACCATGACTGACCTAGTATTCCTAAAGAGAAAATTGTCTAGCAGTTGCTTGAAAAAATGTGCAAATGTAAACATATATATATATATATATACATAAAGATATGTATATAGAAGCAACATCTTTAGAACAAGTATTTTTTACATTCTTAAACACAAAATACCAAACCTACAAAAGAGCACAACATCAATTCAAATTCCCTGTTGTGTTACTGGAGCTCCAACAAAGCAGTGTGATTGCACTGCAAGAAACTGACATTTCCTACTATCAGATCTGAGCACTGGAGCATGCTTTCTTTTGTCATTCAAAAAATTAATGTTGAAAATCTTTCTTTTGGGGGGAGTTGGAGAACTATAACTAGATATGGATGAAATTTGCTTTTGTGTGTATTCACAAGGCTGACCAGTTACATCCTTTTGCTTCCTTTCCTCTCCCTTCCCTGCTCACCCCACAGCCCCTGCCCAATTAATAGGGAGTTTATTTTAGTTGCATGCTGAAAAATAATGCTCTACATTCACTTTTTCAACAAAATACAAATGCACCCCCAGATCATATTTTTTGGGAAAAACCTCTTCCCTTGGAAAGGGGAAAAAAATCCATGTTATCTTCATAGGACATTTAAAAAAGGAGAAATAACAGGCAGAGGGTTGGGTGGAGGGAGCATGGAACATACCTCCTAATGAATTAAACAGCAGATGACAGTATCCCACACTGAGCCATGACATATGGAGTAATAGTCATCTCTGTAATACAGAAATTCACTAGGAAAAACATTTGGAAAGTGGGAAACAGTGGGAAATCAGGATGAAACAATGAGGACGCCAGTCTAGCACACCAAGTTTGGTGTAACATTACTCACATGAATAACCTTTATTAAAGATGCAGATCATTCTGTTCACAATCTGTAGACTGACAGATAAATAGGCCTAGGTGAGTTTAATACCATAATTACATATTCGTCAATCAAAAGTAAACAAATACAGACTAAATAGCATTTCTCTGCCATTCTTTTCTATTTTCTTTTTTTTCTAAACCTACGATTTTCATTACAAAGCAAGACTAAAAGGGATTCCTCATATAAGACACTCAAAGCAAATGGCAGGAATTGGACTTTGACTCCGCTTCAAATACCTATTGGTATTGAAGAGAAGACCTATTAGAAGAGAGTTTTTTAGAAGAGAGAATCTATGAGAAGTTTATTACTATCAGAGATTTCTGACTTCCCTATTTGTTTCGTTTAGTAATGTTAACAGCTACCTAGCTTGCACACATATTTTATGTGACATAGTTGCAATAATTAATCCATAATAGTTTGTCTGTTCTTCTAGTGAGATGGAATTAATAAATTCTGTTGAGATTGCTAGAGGACCAGCACTGACTAAACAATAAAAAAATAAAAGTGTCTCTCAGGAAAATACCTATTTTATTATTGCATTACTAGTTTGATTTTTCCTGGAACTGAAACCTTTTCTGAGTCAAAACACAGCTCTAATAGGAGGCGCAGATCTGTAAAACTTTCATGAGGATGATCCAGGTACATTAAACCTTGACTGGATATCACTGTAATGGCTAAAACTAATGTGGAAGTCTTGAATATTACTTTCCAGCATGCTTGCCCACTTCCTCAATCCCTTTGCCTTGGAAGCCAGAGGGGTATCATTGCTGCATTGCACTAGTTTTTACTCTGCTGAATAAATGTCTTAAGCAGAGATTAAACCAGTTTGTTCATCCTCTATTCCCAATTTTCCTCACAATGGACTGTACATAGGTTTAATCCTGTGCTCCCACTCTAAGCCACTCCACCACCAGAATGCCACAATAATGGCACATCTTTTTGGTTATGAGCATGAAACAAAGACAGGATCAAAATTCATGTATTCAGCCTTTGCAGATTTGTCCTAAAATAATTTCACATTGCTTTAGGTGCACCTCTGTACTGTCCAATTAATATTTTATCAAAAAAGGCAAAATCCAAAATAATGAATAATGTTGATCCTTGAAAATGGTATAGAAATACAATCCTACAGCGTAGAGCAACACATTTTGATGTGTTTACAATTCGATCAGTAGTATTTAGTGCTTTTTCCTTTTAAGTGCATCTAAAATGAAAAAGATTGTATAATAGACTATACTGCACAATTTCATTTTATTCTCTTATTTATAAGAACAAATTATAATAGCTTAGCTACAGTAAAAAACATAGTAGTTAGGGATTTTTAAATTAGTTTCTTGTACTTGCATGCTTATAGCTTCTCAGATTGTTTAGTTTAAATAATTTTAATGCTGAACTCAGCACACACAGAAAGCTATTAACCATAGGAATAAATATTTGGAAGCTGAAGTTTTAAAAATTGCATCAACCTTATTATTCTACTTAATAACAGCTTTTTCATTGTAATTTAAAAGGCAGTTTATCTTGTAGTTAAAGTGATAAAATGAAACTGTATAAAATAAAGAGCTTTTTCACAAACCACTGATTCAATTAAATGTAGAGATCATTGTGAACTAGCTTTATGATTCAATTTTTGCATTGCATTTTTATTTTTTTTAATCTGAATGCCTATGTATATATAGGCATGCAGATTATAAATATAGATGCAGAGATATATTTTGATAATTTATTGGGGTTGCATTGCTATGCTGTATGGGTTGGTGTTTTCGGCATGCTGTATTTTAACTGTCAGGAATAGTTTGATAGGGTTACAAATTCCCGGATCTCTACAAATCAGGTAAAAGCAGTGCAGTTGTAGTGAAAGAGGGGAATGTATGATTAAGAAAACTCACTTATAAAGCGAATTGATTTACCAAATGATTTTCCAGATTTTCTTTCCTAAGCCAAAACTTTACTTGAGTTTGCAATATGGGGCATCTGGATACACATGAGCGTTCTACCACTCTACTTTCAGCACAGGGTCAAATACAGTGGGAGCCTCACAGCTGAAAACCAAAGCAGGAGACTTGTATATTATATATCTAATTTACTCACATCCTTCATAGAGTTGGTTCTTCAGCCACAAGGGCTGCAGAAAGAAAGGTAAGGGAAAAGAATGGAAAGATCTCTTAACTTCCCAATCACACATTTGAAAATACAACAGATGGAAAGTAATTTCCACCCTAGGGTAGAAATTAGTGGGCTGGCCTAGTCCAAGAGAAAAGTTTGCCTCGTTTGCTGTCTCTGCTGTTTGATGTTTTTTCTATTCACTAAGGCTCTTTTAGCAGCTTTTGTTCCAACACACTATTTTAAATCACTGTAACTACTCTGTTTGGTTTCAACAGATCATATCTAAAGACAAGCTATCTTTATAAATTCCTCTCTACTGGCAGTAATAATATTAATTTTATTGAGAATTTTTCAAAAATTTCAAAACTTAAGTGTGGGAAGAGATGGGATGGAGCTGGGCTGCGGGCTGTGGAACACGCCTGCAGAAACACATGGCAGCACAGAGAGTCTTGTGTCCACTTGACCTTGGGGAGAGGAGGTGGCACACGGCAGATCCCTACAGGAGAGGAACCTGCTGGAAGCTGACAGATGAGTGAAGAGCATGTAATCACCGTACAGAAGGACATTTAGAAAGTGTGTTGCTGACATGGCAACATGGGATAGGTCATGTAGTGAGAATTACCATGTAAGGAAATGCTGTGCCTTGAAAAGTGTATGAAACCAGCTCAGTTCTTTTGAATAAATTATTCAGACTCCCTGCTGGTCTGAGTCTGTGTCACGGCCACTCACACTTAAGTGATCACATGTATGAGCTAATTCCTCTGGGTCTCTTGAGACTGATGTTCTCCTGTGAAGTTCAAAAATTCAAATCTTGCTTTCTTTTAGGTGGGAATAAAGTTTTCTATCCCACACTGTTTTATGAGAGTTCATATCATAGAAGTAACATCTCAGGATGAGATAAATCCACTGATGAGATCCATCAAGATTAGCTCGGTTGGTCAGAACACCAACACCTGCTAATAACACCAAGATTGAGGGTTCAATCCCTGTATGGGCCATTCATTTACGATTTGGACTCCATGATCCTTGTGGGTCTGTTCCAAATCAGAATATTCTGTGAAATCTGTGAAATCAAATATTGTCCCCATCAACACCATGCTGAAGTGAATTCAAGGCCAGGTTGGACAGAGCTCTGAGCAACCTGGTCTAGTGGAAGGGGTGTTCCTGCAATGTCAGGGCAGTTGGAACTAGATAATCTTTAAGGTCCTTTCCAACCCAGGCCATTCCATGTTTCTATGATTTTATGTTGAACTCATGAGCCTGAAGCAGTGATGGCCTACAAACCAACATATTTTTTTTTAGCTACAGAAACAGCCTGACACTCCACATCCACCACTTGTCCTCGTCCCCACTAGGAACCCCACAATCCTACGAGTTGTGCCCATAGAATGGATTCTGGCTCAAATTAAAACAAAAATAAAAAAAAAGCATTTCACTGCTTCAGGTTATCCTGCAGCCTTAGAGATGTGTGTCTACAGGTATATGTCAGCAACATGTCAGTAAAATGCTTCAAGGAAAACACTGCAAAACTGAACTGCAAGTCAAAGAAAGTGTGTTATTTTAAAAAGAGTTGATTTCAGGAATGTCAAACCTCAAACTTCTGTTGAACATCACACTGACTCTACTTATCCAGCAAAATTTGTCTTCAGTTTATATCTTCCTTATGTCAATAATAATGTCAATAATAATAATAGATGTCAAGAGTATGTTTAATAATTTTAAATCAAATGAAAACTTGTATTTGGCAAAATTAAGAACTATCAATAAGTATTGAAATGACAAAGCATTGGATCTTGTTAGCAAAAATAAAAAAAAATAAATAAATTAAATTTTAGTTGAAAGATAGTGTTAATATGTCCATACAATTTATTCACCTTTAAGAAAATGCAGCAAACTGACATTAATTAACCAAAGGTTTACAAAACACTTTTGCAAGGTGTTCGCAAATTTAACAAACAAGAGGAGTCTGGATGAAATCCACTGTAAAATAAGTGAGATAACACTTTGAATAACTGGCATTGACCCTGAATTACCTTTAATTCACATTTTATTGTCAGTACAGCAGTTTATCCTGCAGGGTAAAGGAATACTGAAACATCCAAAATTTGACAGCAGGTACTGAGGTATAAAATTTGACTTCTTTGTACTGAGCAAAACAAGAAGTATAGTCTCTGAGATGGATAAGAGTACTTTCTGACAGACAGACAAAAGACAATCAGTCATTTTCCAGTTCTCTATTTCTACTCCAGAAACATGTAAAAGCCTTTCACATCTAACTAACTGATACCTCAGCACTCTTTCCTGCTGTATTATATGAATGCAGATCTTTTTTATACAGATGATCAACACAATTTGTTAAGCAGGCTGAGCCATTTTTAGAAATTGAACTACGCAGTTTAATACTACCATCCCCACTAATGTTCCTGTGTCTGGGTCTGAGAGAGGTGTTTTGTAGACTTTTTTCACAAAGGGAAAAGCTGCAGTTGCTGTTTTGAACTGAACCTAGGGTACAAAAGCCATGGCAGCAAATAGAGAGGGATTATCATTTTGCTAACACTTGCATCTGGCAAAGAGTTGTATGCAGCCCTTTTGTTTGGCTGACATCAAACCCCCAGAATTTCAGACCTGTAAAACCAGACAGTGATGACCACTGGCTTAGAACCTTAGAACTGAATCACACTGATCTTAACATGACTTCCTTAGCTTTGATAATTCAATTGAAAATTCTTTTACACTGCTATTGAAGCAATCAATTTCATAAAAACATTCTGTTACCTGCTAAACCAGTAAAAGGTATAGTAAGCATGGCATCATATCAGTAGCTGGTGTCCTTTAAAATATTTTGGGAGTTTCTGGAATCTGAATGTATGCCTTAAGAAAGGACTTATATACGGACATTTTACACTGTGTTTGACTTAAACAGCAGCCATTTATTCAAAACCCATTTGTTTTTCTAGTTATTAATGCTCCTTATGGATGAAATGCAGGCCACACAAGGCTTTTAATTTCTTAATCTGACGGTCTTAAAGAAGTGATTAGGTCTGCAGCACAGACTGATGTATTTCCTTACAAAAAAACCCAAAACAAACAAAACTCGCAAAAAAACTCCAGCAGCAACCAAAAAAAACCCCTCCAAACAACAAGAAAAAAACAACCAAAAGCATTCTAAAAAAAAAAGAAAATGCTTCTAAAACACAGAAAAATCAAGGCTTACACACTGAGATGCACTGAAGTTCCAAATCCAGCTTCTGGGATCTCAACATTTATTGTCCACCTGCAGACATAGTTTTTGATAATTGTTTCCAGAAATAAATTACATGGGAGTTTAAAATATGTAGAAAAAAACCTGTGCTGCAAATAAAAGTCTTGACAGTAATATCTGGTAAGATCATTCTCCAATGCCCATTGTAGCATCTGTAGTTTACTTTATTTTGAGATGTATGCTTAGACAGCAAACAACCCTTCTTGCAGCTTCACATCCTTTTGTTTACAAAACAAAAGAGTTTTTACTGTTTTTTACAAAACATAGAGTATTTACTGTGCTAAGGCTTGCACGGAGGAGTTGGGTATGTAGCTTAAGTGAAAGAAAAAAGACAGAGGATGGATTATTTTTCTGAGTCTCTCCTTGAAGATTACTTGCTCCAGTTACACCCTAGATAAGAAATTTTATTAAAATTGTATTTTATTTTAAAAATGTTGCTTTATTACAAACAGCAAACCGGAACCATTTTAACTGCATACACCTGCTGTCCTGTATTTATATTTCAATAGGTTGAGTTAATACTCAGAATTTTATGGAACTGTCTGGAAGCACTATTACTGCTAATCACTCCTTTTTTCCCCCTGCAATTTTTTAGGAGATAAAGGATATGCTGATGTTAGGGGATTAAGAGTAATCGCCCAGCTTCTCCAATGTTGTACAGCATTCTTAAAAGGTGATTCATGTGTGATATCGATGGATTAATTTAAGACCATAATGTCCTTTATTGTATTGAAATGAGAGAATATATTTTGAACTTTTTAAAGTAATTTCACATGATTTTAACAGAGTAGAAATTAGTTAATAACAACTATGTTAAGCTTTTTTAATGCATCGTCACCAATATCTGTATTCAAGTTGTCACAAATATTTTTTTAAGTATTACCATACCTCATCATTGTAAAATGTGAACAGTGCAGAAACACTTTTTAAAGTATTTTAAGAGACTTCTTGCTTACTAGCAAGGAGCATACAGGAAAAAATGTTCTTCATTTTATAGACACATAAGAGAGACTATAGATAAAATATGCAAAACAATTGATTCAAAACTAATTCCGAATAAAGAAAATAATTCTCAAGAGCCTGTAGCACATTGAGAAGTATGTAAAATATTTTCTTCTTGCAGAGTAAGATAAAGATTTCAATAAAAAAAAGAAGGTGCATTTGCTTAATTATGTCTTGCTTACATATGATAACCATCAACCTTCTCTAAGACTTGGTCAAAAACGGCTCAGAAACCCTTTCAGAAAGATACTCCTAAAAGCAAATTCCAGAAAGTAATTAACTGGAATCACTCTAGAGGCTGATGCAATAGAGAATTAAATCTGTCACAGTCCTCTGCAGTAACACATGCAGCAAGAAAACCATATTTAGTCTCCCCCTCTCCTACAAAATCTGAACAGTGACATTCAAAAAAATTTTCAAATAATCATTCATAAGACTGTATGTAAGGTGGAGAAACAAGAAAGGCACCACTCAGAACTTGAGCATTCAAAAGAGATGCAGTGTGTGTCAGCACATGAAAATCTACCCAGAAGTCATGCAAGTCATATGCTACACACAGGGCAAACTTAAAAGAGTTAGGGTTTGAAAACAAGCTTTCTTCCTGTAAAATATCTTTGCAACCTGTCTCCGAGATCCTGTCATCACTGTTAGATAGACTTTAATTCAGAGCCATCATCTTCCTTTATGCATTGGTGGATGTATTGTCCCCTCTGATCCAATCCATGAATTCTGACACAGCAGAAATAAAAGACATTTTATTTAAATAATTTCCTATGTTTTTGATAAAAAATACAAAGTGTTTTGACAATGAAAAGGCAGCATATGGAATTTAACAAGGAGGAAAAATTCTTTGTTCATGCAAATTTTACTACTGCCTATTTAGAATTCTTTGTTCATGCAAATTTTACTACTGCCTATTTAGAATAATGAATATCTCCCCTTTCAAGCTCTCTCAGGAGAAATGTTTCATACACAGGAAAGATAAAACTTCTTGGTCACATTGACTTCTGTTGTCCACATCCACTTTGCCACAACAGACCAGGGACTGCCATTTCAATAGGAAAGAGACAGATCTTCAACTTTATATTGCCTCTGATGTCAAAAATGAGTGAGATCCATGTTCCTTTATGTATTGGATTCATTTTTGTTTCAGCTCCTCCAGAACTGAAGATCACTTCTATCCTTTGCAGAGATTTCACAAAAAATCTCCAGCACTAACTTAAGCATCACATATTGCTCTGTTCTCTCTGCTCACTCAGGCTTAAAATACCCATTCTGCTGAAGTAGAATTCTTAAATATTCATCTCAAATGCTTAATTTAAAAAGAAAGTGGAATTAAGTAAAGGGAAAAAAAAAAGGAAACACCTCACCTCATCCATTTTCTCCCTAAGAAATAGTTGCTCACTCCAGAGTACCGAAGTCTTCATTTTCTAACACTCCTGCTGTTATCACCCCATAAAATAAAGTGACACTTGAAGTACTATCTAACGGCATTTACATGGCAACAGTAAAGAAAAATGGAGCACTTTCTTCCTTAGAAGTGTTCCAAGATCCCCATTACAGGAGCAGCCTTTCCTCATAAGATCCACTTCAAATGAGGATTCCTACATCCGCATTAACTAGAGATGTTAAATCTCTAGATGTTAAACTCTCTTAATGCAAGACCTAACACTCAGACAAGTGCAGCACATGCCTTTCCCAGGCATTTTAGAACATGAAAAAGACAGATTTTGCACCAAGTTGACCACACCAAGAGTAAACCTTTCATGTTTGAACAAAAAACTGGAAGAGTAGCTAGAAGAGGTGGAGTCATACAGGGGGGTGGCAGCTGGTTGCTGCCGGCTCCTCTGTCATTGAAGAACAGCTTGCTGTGGGCTGCTTGGTGAAATGGGATAGACAGACAGGGATGGCAGGGGAAGCAGGCAGGGAAGAGGTAGCTCTGCAGGGAGATGAACCCTTTAGGTACTCCCTCCTCACCAAGAAACCAGAAACGGCAGGGAAAAGTTACGGTGCAGTTGACTGTGTTTATGTGCTAAGACTCTTCCCATAACTTCGCACTTTCAGGAAGACCATTGGTCAAATGGGCAAATTTTTTCCAGGCTTTGGGGCCTGCCTGCATCCAAGAGGGGTCACTTTCAGCCCAGCCATGGAAGTTTCTCCCTCAGTCAGCTGTCAGGCAAAGTCTCCCCAGGGACAGAGCCTCTGTTTTCTCTGAGCTGTGCCTCCTGCGTGTGGCACGTATTAAGGCTCGCAGCACGTGTACAGCCCCTAAAGTAATTTTTCACCACATGTCAGAAAATGGATTTATAACATATATTGAGGCATAAATAAAAATAAATTGTTTTCTCACATACTGCAAAAGGGCATGGTCAAATAATGAAAATAAAAAACCAAGTGCTAAGGGGAAGTCTGAAGACCTGTCACACAGAGTGCTGAGAAAAACTTAGCCTAGGAAAGCTCACACACATTGTGACTGTCACTGCGTCATTAGAAGAAATCAGATCTGAAGCCACAGGAACAACTTCAGTAACTCAAGAGCAGGGAAAAAGGGGAGACCAAATGTGCCCGGATTGGCAGATGACAACAAGGGAGGAGATCCAGATAAAACAGCTTTGAAATGGTAGAGAATGTGTTCACACCTTCAGAAAAGAAGGTGGAGTGCCTCTATTGCTCTGCAGAGGTTGAGTATCATACCACATTATAATAAAGATCTTGTTTCACGGTTATTTGCTACTGGCACTATGCTAACAATATGGTTGGGAATAAACATTCTGTAAAGTATCTTAAATTCTTTCCCAAACTCCACAAAATGTCAGTGGTACATTCACAGCACAGTGCAGCACCAAAGTCTAAATGCATTTTCAGCGTGCTGTCTATGAAGTTAGTAATATTTTTTTTAAAATAGTAGTAACAAGAGGAGCTTATCTACATTCCCACATGAAATAAACTTATCCCATTCATATGGGATAAGTATTTCTATTTCTAAATGTTATTATAAATATACAAAGGTAGGTAATAGACATTCCAGACCTAAGGACAAAAGTGAAGACACAAAATGCAGAAAAAAATAATTTACATTAAAATAATCTTCATTATAGTCTATTTTGAAAATGAATGCTTATGCATTAGCCTAATAATTAGGCTATGATATCTGGATCACTTTCACCAGACTTCACATCATGATCTGAAGCACTGGAACAAAGCTGAGGAATAAATGCATTTTCAGAGTTGCATCATAAAGAAACAATAATATTTGATTCTTCAGGAAAATAGGATGTAATATTTGAAGAGCCTAATTATACGTAAAAACAATTTTAATGTTATTTAAGCATTTAAATCAAATATATCTAAAAATAATCTGAAATGTACAAACGATTGCATTTTAGGGATACTCAGGGCAGATTTCTTCTTAAGACTGTTAAGACTATTCTCTTAAAATTGATTTTAAAAAGAAAAGTATTTGCAAATATCCAGAAAGCCACCAATATTTTTTTAATGCTTTCTTACATCTAAGATGAGAAATTGGCAAGTGGAGTATTGCTGCCCATATCCTATTTTGAAAATCTGCACCAGCATGGAAGGTTCACTTCTTATGTGCAGACATTTAATCCAAGAACCCTTCTTTTCTGGTGAACGCACTTAAAGGAAAATATTATTGCCAGTCAATCTTTGCAATCCTGAAGGGAATACANACTTTCTCCACCTCTATGAAAGAATGCAAAACAATTGAGTTATTTACAGAAAGAGTGTGGGAAAGTCTGCAATAGGAATGAAAACATCAGAAGGCTAAAAGATTTCTAAAAATCAGGGCGACAGCACTTAAAGGAAAATATTATTGCCAGTCAATCTTTGCAATTCTGAAGGGAATACAGATCAAGTTTTACTGTTTGACAAAGCCATTTAGGGTCAGGAGTGACAATAAGTTGATGATGACATTCACTCATCTTATGTTTTTTTAAGGGATATATCAACTTCCTCCTAATATACTGAACTTTAGAATGCTTGCCTTTAGGCTTAACTGTCTGTATCAAAAGCAGTATGACCAAGGGAGATTATTACCTATTTCATGCCTGCTGACTGACAAACATCTGTTTATGGAGAGGCTAAAATCAATTAAGGCTCATTTTGGTGTTCAATGTAAGTTACATGCTGCTTCTCTTCAAAACAGTAAAATTCACACATGCACAGGTTTGCAGATGAGGTCCAGATGAAATACCCTTTCAGGCAAATAAGTGAATATTATTTGGGTATTCATAAAGCCATATCACAAATCCAGATACTGCTTTAATGGCTGACGAATCAAGGTCATCAGAAAAGAGTCAATAAAGCACTAATTTCACAGTGAAGTCCTTCTCTCAATCTGTTGTCATTCTGAAGTCCCAAGTTTAAGCATACCTTCCTCATCTGAACATTCAAACATGCCACTATCCAACTTTCTTTGGTGAATAACACACACAAAAAAGTAAAACTATATTTTAGAGCTGCACTCTCTCCTTAAAAAGTAAAAATTTTCTGCCCATAAAAATCTGTGGCCCACAATCAAGAAATTACTAACTGAATAGTCTGATGCACAACCAAAATGACTATAAAAATTAATTTAAAAATAATTTTATTTTACACTTTCAAATATTATTTTGGCAAAGCTTTTAACACTAATTAAATTGTTCCATATCCGTTATGGTTGGAATGGAATGTAAAAAATTTGTGGTTTTGTGGAGTTCAGAAAAAAGGAAAAGGAAAAAATCATACCCTCTCATTTCCAGATGATTTCCTTTAATGAGTGGTGTATTTTTAGCTAATTTCTACTTCCCAACAACCTGTAATGAAAACTCTTTTTTTATTGCTGTGACACTTCTATAAGTTAATTCCCTGAAATGGGATGAGAGAAAAAAGAAAAATGCAGTAAAACTGAAAATCACCAGCCTGTCTACTGACTACTTTACTGCACATATCATGTCACCAGCATTATACTTAACTGTACCTACTAGGAAAACATATTAAATATTCTTGGGAAATTAAAATCTGATAATTTCTGAAGTAATCCACTTGATGTTTTTGAACTGTAAATTTTGCATGCCAAAATGTGGCTTTTCAAAAATAATTTTTAAATACATTAAAATTAAAACATTTTAATATTATCTGTATTGGATCATGCCCAAAGATATTATAAAGGATCAACTTAATATAGCTGAGAATTTAACTTTTTGAAGTTTTCTCAGTTTCCTTGAATACACTTCTTTAAAAGTGGTATTTATGGAAGTTATTTTTTATGAGACTATTTATTTATAAGGGAAAATTGATGTGCAAGAAAAAGGTATAAAATTATTCAAAGGCATGCTTTAAGGAGAAAGCACTGAACAGCTGGGATTGTACCTGCCACAATGTCCTCTTCTCACTGCTCTAACTCTAATGAAAATATCTAGGTGGAAACACAAGCCCTGATTTTTTAATTTCATATATCCCACCCAGTAGGTGGGATATTCCTGGATGCTGTTTGTTTGGCCACAGCTGGCAGGGTCTCTCAGCCCCTTCCCCAGTGGTATTCCGAGGGCTGGAGCTCAGACATTCCAGGCAGTGGACCATGGGCCACCTGGAGAACCTGCCTCAGCCACACTCAGGGCCAGAGAAGCCCAGACATCCCCTTGTCCCCAGTAGTGGCAAAAGTCCTGGCCAGGACATAAAAGAGACAAAAGAGTAATGTAAGAATCATCAGTCAACTGAGAAAGTAACATGTTAACATAAAATTTATGAAGAACTTTCTGAAAGCATGAGACAAATATCTTTTAGGTGTTTCAGCACCAATCCCAACTTGAACTATCCTAGAATACAGCTTAAATTTTGCAGTCATCACATCTGTATGGAGAAAGAAGTTACTTTGCCTTTGGAACCCTTTTGCACAACCTGCCCCCATCTTTATAGCTGTGCTGCATAATTGTTTGAAAACCACCAGTGCTATTCATGCTTGGTATTTATATTATTGGTATATATAATTTTTTTCCCCACATAAAGTTCCTAAAGCTCTAGTTAAAAAAGAGAATATATAACCATTCCTCTGCCAGATGGATCTGTTTTGCTCTTGAAACATTTGGGTAGTTAATCACACATATCTGTGTGTACCTATACGCTGACGTATCATCATATACATATGATAATATATATGCATATTTTATTCAGCTACATCTATATGTGTAATTAGCCATGGTTAGGCAACACATACATACATTTCTCTGTGTGTGTGTTTGTGTATCTACATAGAAACACAAAAACATTGACATTTTCTTTCCTTCTGAAGTCACAGTCTGAAATATTGATAAAGGCAAGCACACAGTTCTGGGTGCTATCTACAAAAAAACTCCCTCTTTTTCAGGAAGTGCTGAGGCAACAGGCTAGAGGTGTTTTGTCCCCGAGATAACTGTCTCAAGGAAGTGCAATAGGAATGCAAACCAATAGTCAGCCCAAAATATTTTCTGCCCCAAAAAATCACTTGGAAAGAAACGAAGGTAAAATTCCCTTCTCAAAATGAGATTAATCAATTTTGAGGAATAAATATACTGTTTTAAAGTTTCTTTCAGGTCAGCAGAAAATCAAGGATTGGCTTAATTAAGCTATGACATCAAACACTGAGAAAAAATTGAGTTCAATTCTGTCACATACCAATAAATTCCGCATCTTTTTAGCATCACGGTATAGATTTCTGAGGGACACTAAAAGTATAAGAGTGTTTTTGATGTTTTATCGCTTTATGAATTGAAGAAAGGCATTGAAACAAACAAAAGATCTTATTTTCATGAAAACTCCTCAATAACTCCAGGAAGAAGAAAGGCTGAAACCATACAATTGCATGACTACTACTGCATGTGGTTCACATGGCCACTCATTAATGAGCCAAGTTAATTTTTAAACTTAGGCATTAAAACAGCTTGTCCTCCAATACTTTGGATAATTAATTTTGTGACAATTACATACAGGAATCAAGGAGGTTAACATTTTTTGATTACAGGATTTTGATCAATGCTTATGCTGTTTCATTTTAGTAGTTATCAAACATTCTTCTTTAAAAATCAGAGTATTTATGGACAGAGCTAAAGTTACAACAAAGAAAAGAACAACAATCCTTCATCATGTCTGTCCTATTGCGACTGAATATCTTTTGCGTGAAGGCTCTCATTGCAAGTACAAATTACTTGGGGTTGAAATCTGACATTCAAGGCTGGTGGTCGAAATGAATCCTTAAGTATTCACAAGTAATAAGACCTTTGCTATCACCAAAGAAGTTGCAAGTGTCAAACACGTATTTCCCTGAGCTGCTGAAAAACATGACCCTCGGAGCAGTTAAATGTTCTTAAGTCAGTGTCTTTGTCTTTCTGACAACGTTAATAAATTAGTGTTGGCATTCGTGCTGTAGGACATAATCATCTTTGGCGTGATGACTGGTTGTGCTAGACTGTGCCATATGTCAAAGAATTGCAAGAGCATCAAAATTCTCTCACCCCACCCAAGTACAATCACGCTCTCTCATTTGAGGCAAGAATACAGCCTAATCCTAGAGTTTGAATTTAACTAGACTTCCCTTGTCTCACAGAAAGATGCTTATGAAATGCCATCTCACACCTTTTGTCTACCAGGGCTTCTTCATTGTCTTAGTTTAGAATGTTGCTAGTACCTTTTTGTTATTGTTGCTTTATACATGCATACATACATTTATATTTGTGTAAAACAATCAAAAAATTTTGGCCAATCAGACCCACATAATCTGGAGGTTTCTCACCAGATATTTCTTGGATTTCCAGCACTAACATTTTCAACCCCATTACAACACTTACCACAATTATTTGGATGATGTTTTCATGACAAAAGAATACAAGATGAAAGAGTACTGTATAAAAACACATGTAAATTTAACTCAGAAAGTAATAGCCCTTCTTAGAAATGATTGTTCCCAGACCTTCCTTTGCCTCCCACCAACTAAGTTTAGTCTTAATTTTTTTTCTGGATAAGAGTTTTAACAGCAATTCTTGAATCACTTCAGACAAACATATCCACACCTCCCTTTCCATCTGCCTGTGAGCAGCATGTAGGATGTGCCATGCTGGTGGTTATTGATGGTAGCGGAGGTGGGTGCTGGTTGCATTCCCTGAATCTCCAACACATTACTGAGACAGCTTAGTCTGCCCATGTCTCTTCTCCACATTTAGAAGGAAGGTGTTTGATCTCTGTATCACTGAGGTTAGGAAAACTAACTGTTTTCATTGCACTGCTAAGATTTCAGTCGGTTCTGGAGATATTTAAATTCTGCCTGCCATCACAACACATAAAAGTACCAACAGATCATCAACTAAAATATAATCTGCCTATTCACAAAAGGAAAATGCACAGGGGGAATATGGCATTTGGGAATAAGGCACTGACAGAAGCAGCACTGCAATTCATTGGTCTGCTTTTGTCTCAGGCAAGAAATAATTAGTCTCATTTAATAGGGTTCATTTAACATTATCAGTCAAATCACCTCAGCATTTTGAAGACCACGATCTGTGGTATCCTGAAAAGAGGAAAAATAGTTTTTCTATTTATATATTCTAAATATCAACCCAATTCAATTCTGTCATTTTAGCAAGATGTCCTACTTATATTTTCTTTCTGAAATGAGGCTAGAGCAAGGGTCCTCCTCATTTTAGGGCAGCAATGAAGATAACAAGCCAAGAATGGAGCACAATTTGGAAGTAGCAATTTCAGGCTTCTGTCTTTGGGGACATAATTGATAAGGGAAATAAATTTAGATCGCTCTCAGTAACCATGTTATGCAGGCACGGTCTTTCACATATGTTGTCTTATGCACTGAGGTTTTCTAAACAGTTATTGCATAAAGAATCATACAAAATTCTCAAGCCTTAATGTGAAATAGTTTGTGCTATGTAGGGACAATGTGAAGTTTATAAAAAAAAGATTTGACCCAAATATATAAACTTTCATTTCAATATTCATGAGACAAATAAAAATTGATCTCTGAAGACACCATTTCTCCCTTTTTGTTTCTCTAAATGTGAAATCCATTTTCACAGACAGGATAATTACTGCACGTTCCTTTTCTTTTTCTTCCAAGTGGAGAAATTGGAATTACTTTCACATTGAAGAGGCAAAACTCTTCCTGTCACTACGTTCAAATTATTTTAATTGCTTTTGTTATTTGTTAGTTATTTTAATCAAAACATTCAAACTTCACTTCTCTAAACTGTTAAAGAAGTTTGCAGTCATGTAACTTGGGGATAGTAATGTAAGTATAAATATATTCATCCATATTTGCATAAAATAGGTCTACAGGTCTTATTTTTTTAACTGTAATTACTTACTAGTTTAAACAGAATTTAAGATGTCCTGATTTCTTATATTTTTATGGTAATAACTGCTTTGATAATACCAAACACATTATTTATAAGCCTAGTGAATCTGAATGTGAAAGCATTCAGTTCTTCACAAGGCACAGTCATTACTGCTAATCAAAATTGGTACTGGAAATACTTCAAAATGAACAAAAATACTTCCCTGACATTTTAAGCCTATCAAAGCAACACCGTAGCTTCACGATTTTTAGATAAAACTTCCTTCCTGTGATTTTTATTTAGGAATTTTCTATTGAAGGATTGTATCAAATTGCTTCCAAAAAAAAAAAAATTAATGTAGCATCAACTATTTCTCTCTAATGTGAAATAAAACATGCAGCTTTTGAGAAAAAAAGAATAATGCTAGCATTAATAGTCCCCTCATTCTTGAATATTTCTCATTAGTTCCTTTGTGCTCAGTTTTATAGTAGATTCATAGAATCACGGAATAATTTAGGTTGGAAAGACCCTTAAAATCATTAATTCCAACCATTAACCCAGCACAGCCGTGTCCACCACTAAAACACGTTCTTAAGTGCAACATATAGAGGTTTTGTAAATCCCTCCAGGAACAGTGACTTGCAACGTGACAGGGGGTGGGTCAGAGACAGTGATGACACACACTCCAAGCTTCTTGTGACAAACAGCCTCCAGTTTATTCCTGCAGCTCCTTTTATAGGAGCTCCAATTACACATGTGATTGGTTGAGGTCTTAGCCCTGTCCAGCTCTCTGGCCAGTGAGACATCTGCATTTAGGGCTGATTGACATTGGCTGAGGGTCCCTGTGTAGATTGGAATCGAATCTATCCTTGCCCACCCAGGGACTGCAATACTACAGTGACTCCACCACTTCCCTGGATAGTTCCAGTGCTCAATAACTCTTAAATGTTTTCTAATATCCCATCTAAACCTCTGCTGGGGCAAGCTGAAGCCATTTTTTCTCATCTTCATACTTGGAACCTGGGAGAGGAGACTGAATCCCACCTGGCTACACACTTCTTTCAGGGAGTTGTAAGAGAGCACTAAGGTCCCTCCTGAGTCTCTTTTTCTCCAGACTAAACACCCCCATCTCCCTTGGCTGCTCCTCATCAGACTTGTGCTCCAGACCCTTCCCCAGCTCCACTGTCCTTCTGTGGATGGGTGCCAGCACATCAATGTCTTTCTGTCCCAAAACTTATCCCAGGATTTGAGGTGCAGCCTCATCATTGCCCAGTACAACAATGGTTACTGTCCAGTCTGGCAAGCCACAATGCAGGTAGCCTTCTTGGCCACCAGGTCTCATGTTCAGCTGTTGATGACCATCACCCCAGATCTTTTTCCCCAGGGCAGCTTTGCAGCCATTCTGTCCCCAGCTCATAGCACTCTCTGAGGTTGTTGGGCTGTTGTTGTCCTGACTCAAACACAGGAGCTGGCACTTGGCCTTATTGAAACTCAGGCCACTGTCCTCAGACTATCGATCCAGCCTGTCCTGATCCCTCTGCAGACCCTTCCTGCCCTCCAGCAGATCAACACTCCTGCCCAGCTAGGTGCCATCTGCAAACTGACTGAGGGTGCACTTGATCCCCTCATCCAAATCACTGATAAAGAGGTGAAACAGGGTTTTCCCCATTACTGAGCCTTGGGGACACCACTTGTGACCAGCAGCCAACTGGATTTATCTCCCTTCACCACGACTCTCTGGGCCTGGCCTGGCCAGTTTTTAACTCAGTGAAGAATACACCTGTCCAAGCCATGAGCAGCCAGTTTCTCCAGGGGAATGCTGTGGGAAATGGTGTCAAAGGCTTTATTACAGTCCAGGTAAGACAACACCCTCATCCTTCCTTCATTTACTAAGCAGGTCACCTTCTCGTAGAAGGCCATTGGACTGGTCAGGCCGGACCTGCCTTTCACAAACAGTGCTGGCTGGGTCTGATCTGCTGGCTGTCCTGCACGAGCTGTGTGATTGCACTCAAGATGGTCTGCTCCATGACATTCTCCAGCATTGAGGTCAGGCTGACAACCATGTAGTTCCCCATAACTTCTTTCCAGCTTTTCGAGATGGGCTCGCCATTTACTCCCTCCAGTCTTCTGAGACCTCCCCAGTTAGTCAGGACTGCTGGTAGATGACTGAAGGTGTCTCATTGAGCTCTTCTGCCAGCTCCCACAGAACCCTTGGTTGGATCCCACTCAGCCCTGGAGGCTCATGTGTCTCTAAGTGGTGTAGCAGGTCACTGACCTTTTCTGCTTGGATTACAGGGCTTCATTCTGTGCCCCATACCTGTCTTACAGCTCCTGGGACAGGGTACTCAGGGGATAGCCAGTTTTACTATTAAAGTCTGCGATAAATACGATGTTAAGAATTTCAGCACTCCTTCCCATCCTTTTTCACTATGTTTCCCCTGTGTCCAATAAAAGACAGAGATTGTCCTTAACCCTCCCTTTGTGGTTGATGCATTTTTATTGTATTTTACGGCAGTAGCCAAATTAAGTTCTACTTGAGCTTTGGCTCTTTGGATAGTGCTCTTCCCTGCATACTCTCCTGATTTCATTGCAGGACTCCTGAGTTGCCTAACCCTTATTCCAGAAGTCTTAACATTTTTTTCTGTTGAGTTCCAGCCAAAGCTCTCTGTGCATCTGGCTCACTTTTTTGCCATTTCCTGAGCCTATAAGATTTCTTTCCTGAAAATAATACTCTAAATTTCATAATAATTATGAGGCAGGAGTAGGAAGAATTTAAGAGACAGATACCATTGCTCCTTATTCCAAATTATTGTCTTTTTGATTCTGAAGGCAAGATTAGGAAGTCATTTTAAAAACATGGATTTCTATTAGCTATCACTGTCTCCTAATCTACTTCCTGTGCCAGAGGAGTACTACTAGTCAAATATTAAAGGATTATATGTTGCACCTGAAGTTCAGACATCCGAGTTATTAAATTAGAAGGAATAAAAACATTTAACAAAAAATAAGAGTTGAAATAACAGGTTTGTTAAGATTTCCTGCCTCCTTTGTGAAGTGGATAGGAACTGGTTTTACTTGATCTGTAAACTGGTATGTGAAGTAATTTTTTCCTGAGCTTGTCACACCACCACAATAATCAATACTGCTCAATCACCAATACCAAAAGTGACACTGCAGTGTAAGCACCAACACTGACAAACATGCACCAACCTCAGTCTGCGTGCACAGAGCAGATGCTCAGTAGTGCGTATAAGAGTAAGAAAAACCTCTCAACATCTATGAAGCCCAGAACCCTAGATATTACCTCTTAGTGTTTTCTTGGTTTTCTTAATTTCAGAAAAACCTACCATACTGTGCTTCTTCAGTTCAGACTTGATTAGGGTTTGGGGGCTTTTCCTGGTAATTTTATTTACACTTTGAAATAATCTTTTAAGAGAAC
Organism: Ploceus nigricollis; assembly: GCA_013399945.1. NCBI lineage: Eukaryota > Metazoa > Chordata > Aves > Passeriformes > Ploceidae > Ploceus > Ploceus nigricollis. Next base: position 265,270 of record VXBC01012721.1, on the reverse strand, counting down.
CATCTAGTTGACCACTAAAGATCACACACAGAAGACTTGCAAATAACACCAGTTTGAAAACTCATAGCTGAGGTACATATGCTGAAAATTCCTTTTGCATGAGTAAGTTTAACATGTGGATATTTTCACACAAAATGAAAGGATCCTATCTCCTGTAACAGCAACTGCTGTAAGTCACCAGGCCTCCATCTGTCTTAGAAGGGCCTCTGACCTCACAGTATACCCTCAGTAGATTTCTTCAAAGGATACAGTTCTTGGAATTTACTGAAGAGGTTAACAGAATCATAGGATATAAACATATTCACAAAAAAAAATTCTATTTCTTTATCAGGTACCATGTGGCATATTTAAGTATTTTCTTGCATACAAGCTAAGAGAGCAATTTTCAGCTACTATCTAAGGCCATAAGTGTATGGCAGAAAGCTATACACTTTTGTGAAGTTTAGTGTGCTTGCTCAGAGATTGGAAAGAGCCACAATATGAGAACTGCTACCTGTTTAGGTAGAAACCCAAATTAATAGGAAGTCTTCTGTAGCAGATTAGTTAACCAGGAAGTTTTCAAAAGTGGAAAGATTTGATTTGTATTATATTTTTCAAAGGACATTGGAAGAAAATGACAATATTGCAATGGCAGCATTGTTTTAGGAGGGGAAAATAAAAAACAGGATTTTTTGTTTCTCTTGAATCTAAGTGGAATCTCTATTTTTTTCAATCACATAAATAAAAATGCATGTTCTGACATGCATTATTATGCAAATAATAGCATAAAAATGGTTCTATTTACTGAAACTCATTAGTTTGCTATAAATGGTGTGAAGGTGTGCGTTTTATGATTTTTTTTTAACAAATATTTGTTTTCTTCAAGCATTAAGGGCTTCTGTGGTTTACATTTCCACCAGTATTACTATCACTTGTATCAAGTCAGGACATATATAGCAAGCAATGCCTCATTATAACTCTGTTTCTGGATGATTTATTAATGGCTGCCATAAATGTGACAGAAATACATTAAGGAATCTTTTTATTTGAATTTGAGAAGTAGAAACCAGACACAAACTTTAGAAACTGCTCACACATTACAAATCAAAAGTATTTTCTGTAGACAGACCCATGTATTCCTAAGGCACTGGTTTCCATGAAAGCTAAACCACTTTTCACATTCAGAATAAGTTTTAGAAACTGAAGGAAATCTCCTGAGGCTTAAATTTGAAAAGTAAGTCCAGATTTTGTGGAGACATGTTAATTTAATTACTTAATTATGCATCTATAGACTTCATGTTATTCCTTTATATAATTATAAGTGCTTGCACATTTCTAGAGCTTTGAATTGATAGTACTTGAATTGATTCAAGTACTTAACCTTAAGGACCTTAGCCAAAACTGAATATAAGATATATACATATGAATATAAGATATTTGTGACATATGCAGTATTTAACTTAGGTTTTCATTTTGATTTGCACAATATTTTATAGTGTCATGTGGAACTTTCTATACTGAAACCAGAAAATTTTCATGAATTTCAAATTAGGAGCTACTTTGTATTGGTCATTATTATTTAAAAAAAAATGAAGCTCAAACAAGCAGGGAAACACCACTTTCTTTCTGGTCAGATAACAGAATGCTAGGAAAGAGCCATCTAAGACCTATAATTTTGGTGACTGGCTGTCTTAATACATGCCATGTATGTGCTTTACCACACAGCCTCTCCTAGACTGTCATCAGCACACACTCCTCACAACATTAGGAATTAACTGGATGCTGAGCGTTTTAATCATTAATATATTCAAAGTCCATTACATCCATTAGATTGCAGGAATATAATTATTCTTAGCTTTTTTGTTGTCTAGTCACTTGTACCTATCAAATATCCAAGTTAGGCATTTAAGAATACTCACTACCAGTCACATACACCAGTTTAACTAGAACTCATTAAGCAATTGGTACCAAATTTCAAAACCAGTGACAGATAAGAATGGGGAGAAATAATACATTAAACCATTTTCCACCATTACTAGCAAGTCAAAATAACTTAAAGGAAGAAAAATACTCCTGCATATATGAAAATGACAATACTTTCCAGATTTAGGAGGTGTCCTCAAGTCCAAAACCAGAAAAGGGTTTTTAATGGTAAACCATGTTAAAGCATTTAAATGATATACAAAATGCATAAGGACATTCGGGTACCTAAAATGGGTTGAGAACTTTTCTTACCTTCAGTGTTTCCTTTTGTTTTCTTGGGTATTTTTCCATCTATCATTCCTGATGGTGCCATTTGCCAGCACTGCTAATCCAGTGATACCAGCTGGAACCAGTAATCAATGTCTGTTCAAGATTCAGATGCATAAAGGGACCTTTAGGGAATGGAGAAGTGGTTGCTTTATTTTATAAGGTGGCCAAAGAACACATTATTGTCACCTATGACCTTTATATGAGACAAACTGAAGAAGGAAAAAGCTGCTTCCTATGTTTTCCTTTCACTGCAATCTTTCATTTTGACCTTTCAGCAGTCCTGTCATAGTAGGAAGATCCAGGGAAGATTAAGCTAAGGACATAATCTATACCATTTCTTTCAATAAGCAGCAAGAACAATCCATTAACAAAATTAGACAACAAGCACAATAAAGGAGAGCACAGTATCACAGACCTGAAATAGATTTTGTTTCCTGTTTGGCAGGATTATGTTCTATCTTTGGCCCAAGGCTGCTGAGGCACGTGGAATTACAGACACAGGAAGCAGAGGCCTACTCATCCTGGGGCTTCTTTCTTGATTTATCCTTTCTGAGGACCTCAGCTTCAATAGAGAAGCTAAATTATCATTTGCCAATTTCAATCAAGCCTATAATTTAGGGCTTAGATTTAGGAGACATGAAGTTCTAACTCCTAAACTCTTACTATAATGTTCCTGCTATAAATTCAATACACATAAGTCCTAAGCTTTAGCGCAGTGAATTATCCTTGGAGACACTCAAAATAAGGTTGTTATCTTAGCAACCTGCTCTAGATAGCCATGCTTGAAGACCAGAGTTGGGCCAGACAATCTCCGGCTGTCCTGACAAAAATCAACCACTCTGTGAATTTACTTACCCCTTCTTAGAGCAAGCAAATCATTTCAACAATCCCAATAAAACCAGTGCACAATCACCCAGCCCTGCCCTTTCTACTTGAAACACAAAGTGCAAGATGAGCTAAACCAGTGACTATTGCTCTTCCCTGATTCTGAACCTGTTGCTTAAACAGCACCACATCCAAGTTTGCTTCCCAGTGATGTGGCATCAGTCACCCTGTGTGGGAAGGCCACAGCACAGAACACATATGTAGTATTTGTTGTCTTTCTAATTTATTTAAACATCTATAAAGATAATCCTTTACATGTAATACAAGAGTCTGCAGAAGGAGAGCAAGGGGAAGAAAAAATCAGAAAGCAGTGTTTTCCCAGCAAAGGGGAAGAAGGGCCTGATAGTGATGCCGGATTGATTTTTGTCAATTTGGCATCAACACTGTCAAGCATAGATAGCAATAACGTGCATTACCATTAACCAAGTGGCAATGTAGGAACAATTGCCCCTTCTTCCTTTCTTCCCATATTTGAAGAGGACAGAACAGCTATTTATATCTTACCATTTTCCCTGTGCTTCCATCAAAAAATGCACTATTTTACATATTTGTTATTTTCTTTGTTGTTCCTTAGGGACACTTTGTCATATCTTGAGCTTTAATTTACCCGTAATTTGTTATTTTTGTTTTGCGTTTGCACCCTTGGGGTCTGTGATATTGTCCTGTGCTTGTGCTTTCAAGGCTTTTGCTACTATGCAGTGGCTTTGCTCTCAGCAGCCCTTGCCATTGCATGAATGAGAGGTGAACTCTGAATCTGGCAAATATCTCCTCCACTTTATCACTTGGCTTAGTTGACAAGGTGGTGTTTGGTCAGAGACTAGATTCAATGACTTTGCAGATTTTTTCCAATCTTAATGATTCTACGATCCTGTGAATGTGAGGCATATTTCCCAAAGCATCGGAGCAATGGAAGCTCATAATTCTTAGAGCAAGAACAGAGAGAAGTGAGAGAACTCAACCCTGCTATGAAATGCACTCTTCTAATTTATGGTGTTGCAAGTACAATGAGAATAGCTGTGTCAAGTACCAACTCCCCTATTACTGGAAACCTACCCATTGCCTAAGTGGTTGTTGGGAGTTAGGATTTTTCTTTTTTTTTTTTTTTTTTCTTTTTTTTCTCTCA
>VXBC01012721.1:110516-260512 GCA_013399945.1 Ploceus nigricollis | reverse complement strand
AAGTGGTTGTTGGGATTTTGGATTTTTCTTTTTTTTTTTTTTTCCTTTTGTTTCTCTCAGGGAATTGTCTCCCATTTGTTGCCTAAAAGATGAGAACAACCAATACTTAAGAGACAGAGGATGTGGCTGAGAGGAGGAGAAAGGGGAAGGGTGCAGTTGGCCACCCTCCTAGCTGAGGGGTTTTGTCTTGGGAAGTGCAGAGATACAGCTCGGCTCTGGCTATCTCTCGCTCTTGGGACCGGAGGAGAATGGTTGAGCTGCTGCTACGGTGGGGAGAATTCGCTGCCTCCATGGAATTCTGTCCTTCACTGCTTCCCCTCCTGTGGGTGAGCCTTTGCTCATCAGAGTGGCCATTGAACTGGGGCCTTTTTTTCCAACACCAGATCTCACTGGAAAGGACCTTCACCATCTACTTGGGTGCCTCAGGGGAACATCCAGGACCCTGATCCCCTCCCCCCACTCCACGGGAGCATCTCCCAGCTGTTTGTGGGAGCCTGGCTGCTGCTGCACAGCCTTGCTGTTTTTTCTGCTGCTGCTTTGGGTTTTTCACTACATTATAAACCCAACATCCCGTGCCTGCCAGGACATCCCCATGGCTCCTGCTATGGCTGTNTTTTCCATTCCAAGAGAGATTTCTGCCTTCCTTGGCAGATACCTATCCTTTAAACCAGGACACTGGTGTCTGCATTAAATACTATCTCAGTTCACCAGAGAGACCACAGGGATTCTGGCAGACTCTAGAGCCGAGGCAAAGAGAGCCACTGTCTAGGTTTAGAATATAAAACCTCTGAGTGTTTCACAGTTGGGTCAGATTTTACTTCTAATCCAGATTTTAAAGGTGATGTAAATGTTGCTATTAGTGGGCAAAGCATATTCATCTCTGATCCACATTTAATTTAACCATGTAAGCCATATACAAATGACACGTGCTTTTATCACATTTTATGGAATCATAGAATAGCCTGGGTTGTAAAGTGCTTAAAGATCATCTAGTTCCAATCCATGTGCAGGGACACCTTCCACTAGACCACATTGCTCAGACTTTCATTCAGTCGGGCCTTGAACACTTCCAGGGATGGGGCATCTATAACTTCTGTGTGCAACCTGCACCAGTGCCTTATCACCCTCACATTATTTTTTCTTCCTAATCTCTAATCTAAACCTACTTTCTTTTGAAGCCATTTCGCCTTGTCCTGTCACTCCAGGCCCTTGTAAATAGTCTCTTTCCATCTTTCTTGTGGGCTCCCTTCAGGTACTGGAAGTCCTCAGTTAGGTCATCCCAAAGCCTTCCCTTTCCCAGGTGGAACAATTCCAGTTCTCTCAGCTTTTCTATTTTATTTTTCCCTCTCATTTGAAAGCCACTCTCACAAGATCAAACCTCACACCACTAACCTGCCTAGTTAGTAAATGTTGGCAGCACAGAAGCATGAAAATAATCTCTGTTTCTCAGCTCTGCAGGCAGTGAGTATTTGTGAACACACCAAATCAGAACTCACCTTGTAGAGACCCCTGCAGAACAAGCTGCCTCAGGATCAGAAGCAGGCTCTGCTAATTATCTTCTGTGACATCTATACACTTTAGCTCTGACTAAGGCCCATTTTAAGGGTTCTGCTTTTGAAAGACAGGCCCTTAGTATATTTTTAATACCATGTAACAAGTCTCATGTATTAAGAATTAAGAAGAGATCAGCTTTCTGCTTACAGTCTTCGTAGGGACAAAATATAGAAGTGTGATTCAGATTTAGTGTACCATTAAAAATACCCAGCTGTCTAGCATTCCTTTTCATAACAACTACAGCATAATGGATAGTAGTCTAGTCTTCCAATTCGATTTTTTAGCTTATATTCCTTACCTGGATGTCTTTATGTACAAAACCATCACATTTCCCTTGACTTCTCTGCTTTCACTAAATTAGGATGCTTTGCAGAGGGTCTTGGGAAAAATAATATTCTTTGCTTAAATAACTCTGAGATTCATACATAATTATTGTAAAATCAGATTTGTCACAATGAATGCATAATAGATCAAAAATTACGATTATGCAGTATCTCAGCCTATGCATCTGAAAAGTTAGCATTGTACTCCATACACTACAGAACAGATCATGACGTAAAAGTCAAATTATGTTATCGATGGGAGAAGTCTACAGACACTGGAAGAACTTTGACTTAACCCTGAAAATAATTTTTATGATTATTTCTCAGAAACAAGATTCTACTCACACTGAAATTAAAAAAAAATTCTGTTGACTTCAGTGGTATCAAGTGCTATTAAATAAATCAATATAATATATCACCTATTTTTTAGCTCAGAATCTTCTTTTTTCTTAGCTTTAGGAAAAAACTGATCCGATTTGAATACAGAAGCACAAGTTGGAATGTAACATGTACCTTTTATTATTCAGAAACAGCACCACACACTCAATTTCCCATTTTTATGAGATACGAGAACACACACATTGTTGAAAACAAGCACATTCCTGTGCTTGTATAACTCTATGAAACCAACCTACACTCAGCTACCCAAACAGGTTTTTTGGATGAGACAGTCTGGATAGAGTTGGGCACCTAAAGCAGTTGAGGTAGAAGTGAATATAGGTTAGATAAATTAGTCAGAATAAAGCACTACACCCCTACTGATAGCAAAGAGAATATGAACACCAGATGTATAAAGGCTGAATGTATAAAAGCTGAATTCCTGTGTGACTTGAATTGTCTTATGCTTAGCCATAAATTCTGAATGTCTTCCTGGCTCTATTTATCACTAAACTGAACAGATTCAGATCTTGCTATCAATGTTTAACATAGAAAAGACAAAGCTTTGTGATATCTGTTTTAAGAATTATTAAATCTATTAAAGAAAACACAAAGTTAGTAAAGTCTACTAATCTTACTATGGAGTGCACAGGTCTTTGACTGCCTCTCCAAATACAACTTTGACAAGAGACTTTATGGGTGATGTATCCTCCTGTTAGCACATAGTTTTGATACGTTCTACAGTAATATACGTGAAAATACTTAAGGACTTTTAAAATAGAAATAGATCATTATTCTGGGTTGGAAAAACACTGGTTTCATCTTTTCTTTATCACCCACTGTTTTTTTAAAAATTGTTATCAAATACTCTGATTTTCTACTAAGATTCTGATGCTTATAACTCGTGGAGCTTGCATACTGCTAAGACCCTTTAATAATGTTATATTATAAACATGAAATCTAAACATTTTATGTGTCCATACACCAGTGTAATCACTATATAATAGCAATGTACTGTGGATTAACAGAAAGTAATATAAGAAATGTGATGATAGTAATAAAGGATAGTTTATTCCTTAATCCAGTTTACAGTGGAGCAGAAACTTACTTTGATGATTTTAGAAAAAACTTGTCTCTCTCCAGGAAGACATAATGCAGTAATATAAGCGCCAAGTAGCTCAAAAGAAAACCCTGTCCTTCTTGTTGTCCTAGGTGACATGGGAAAAACCACCAGAATTCCAGCTTCATTTATAGTAAAAGCATGCAAGGAATAGTAACAAAAGGTGTGCAACATGTTAAAAGTCACTCACAGAAGCACCAAGGTGAGTTGGGACACTCCCTGCTTTAGGCAAAATCCAACAGAATGACTTCATTAAATCCAAATAGACACATGGAAACACATGTACACACATGCAGGTGTGGATGTATGCATATGCCTACTTTGGGCAGAGATCATTCCAACCAGCAAATCTCATATTTCATAATCACAGACAGTAATTTACAATGCCTAGACTGCAGTCTAAGAGGAGCCTTTGTAATCTGTATTTCTGATTTTCCCTATGGTCTGCTTCTTAGGATTATGTAGTATTTTTCTTAAGAAAGGACGGCAGTGTGGTTTCTATCAGGTACTCATGTTTTGTGATTTATCACCCTTTTAAGGTGAGGTTAGTACAGAAGCTCTTACAGTTGTTAGTGGGAAGTGGGGTTCGGGTCTTGTGATACAGATTGAACAGGTTCTCCATGTTACCTATTAGACACTAAGTGTTCTGAGGAAAAAAATAATCTGCATATTTTTCTTAATATCAATCTGCTTTGAACATCTGGAAATTTCACTGCTTAAGGACTTCAGGTCAGAGTAGTTACTTGAGACCCTGTGTTCATCACAAGTTTTCATGACAACTAAGCAAGATGGAAGTAGTACAGAGAAAAAGACTCGCTAGTTTATTATGCTTACATCTCTGGTACTTTTTATAGTATACTGATAATTCACCAGTCAAAAGAAAGCTTCATCCTTGTTGAAAGTATCAAAATCTGTATCAGAGATATGTGTGGTGTAAGAAGGATTATGACTATTTATGATTGAATTCTTTGGTCGCTAATCTTAAACTTGGTTTAGACAAAACCCACTAACTACGATTTTTCCTCCCAATAGCTTTCAGAACCACAGTCATACCCAATATCCTAAACCATGCATTTCCTGTTCAGTGAATGAAGTGAAGCTGACATTATTAGTAGATGAGCATCAATGTTTCCTAATTTGTTCACCCCTCCTAGCCAAGATGTGACACTGTCCTCCCTTCACAAACTTCATAAATCTGCTGGTCCAGAATATCCTCCCATGTGGATGCTGGAAATAATGGAAGCCATCATATAATAAGGAAAATCAAGATGGGGGGAATGGCGGAAGGGGGGGCATGGGATGCATTTTATATGATTGAAAATATGGTTTATGCACTCTGCACATAAATTAAAACACATTTCATTCATTCATAAATCTGCTTGTTACAAAATACAATTAAGAACCCATCTTGCCTCTTTAATCTGCCATTGTAATTCTTTGAAAGTGTCTTGATATAATGGTCTGTTTTCAGTTTGGTGTGATTGCAAACATGCTGAATTGAATTTCTGTTGAGAAATAGGAAGAATTAGTCCACTTTAGCCTTGAACTACATGAGTACTGGTTTCAGAAGAAACACTGAAATGGGGAAAAGGGATAATTTTATAGAGACCAAGAGAAGCTAGGTTAAAAAAAATAGGCTGGGTATTTGGAAAATACCCTTTTCCTTGATATTTGGAAAAGCCAAAATATCTTCCTGACTTCTTAAGCATGCAGAAATTGATAATGCTACTTTTCTATTCAATAAGAAACAAAATTTATTTTTTATTTTTTTCAACTCTCCATATAACACTAGAAATTAATATCATATAAGAAATGAAGCTCATTTTTTCCTATCCAATGAACATCTATGACATGAGGCTTAAGAATATCTAGGCTGACACATGCAGATATTTAGTATAATTTCTTAGGTACTCAAAATCCCTTGTCTTCTCTGGTTTTGCTTTTATTCTACCCATTACCTACGGATTTTTCTTTTTTTTCCTAAACACACAGCTGTCTTGTTTCAAATTTGCAACCACTGGATTTCAAGAAATATACACAATGCTGAAAAATTTTACTTTTAATAATTCAGTCTTTCCTAGATCTCTGTTCTCTCCATTTTTTCTACAAGTCTTTGCAAGAAAGTAGAATGAAAGTCTTCTAAAATGTTAAGCTTGTAACTGAAGTAGTCAATCTGCCTGATTTTATTCTCATCCAGGCATATACTTTACAACAAGCAGAACGTGTACATGAAAAAGGAACCCCCAAGTATTACCCAGTATTCACTGTTCAGGCTTCACATTTACACTCAGAATAAACCACAGCATGGTATCATAAAGTTAAATGTAACTACACGGACAAGAAATTAAAATTGGATTTGTGCCATAATTGAAAGTCAGGATGGTACAAGAATGCCATTCTGTATATTTGCTGAGCTTGATAATTTTAAAAAGTGTATCAGTTTTAACATGTTAATGTGCACATGTATTTAATATAAAAATGCTTTAAAAATTATGCTCTTTGAAAAAGTGTTGTCTTATTTCAGAAACTATCCCAAGCCTGGTGATTACGCTTTTTACAGAAATGCTGCTTCAACTGTAGGGAGACGAAAACATTTCGAACTTTCTGAAATGGTACAGAACACAGAAATACTCCATTACCTTCCTACAAGGTATTCCATGATAAGCTCTGGTCAGTGAAAGGCAGTTCCATACTTCTGGCTTATGGAGTACCAGCTTCCAAATTGGCTCATAAATCATCTCCTGGGGACACTTAGGATAGTTCAGACAAGGTGCTGAAGTGTGAGGCAGTCATTAAAATTGAATCAATTTCCCAGAGAACTGGTATACAGAGAACCAGACACTATTCAGAGTTTTCTTTTATCATGAAATCACTCAACTTACATTAAAGTAAAAGCTTGAGGTTTTGTTTACAGTATCCAAAACCAGAAAACTGGCATGTGCTTATCTACACCGTAGCTGAAAAAGCAAAAAGGCTGTGCTTAACAGATTTACTCTGCGTTCAATGTGAAGTGTCTAAGTCTGCACTTATTTGAATTCCTGTAGAAGGCTTTCCTGAAACACTGTTCGTCATAAACTGTTCTGCCAAAAAAATCCCATCCATTCATCATCAATAGTGTTTACTTTTTGGATGCACTAGCTTTGACAATTAACTTCCTTTTAGTATTTTGTATAGGGTTTGAACCGATTTAATCTTTCCCTCACTTCAAATAAAATAAATTATAAAAAACTAAACTCACAGAGGAAAAATCTCCTCTTTTTCTAATGTACACATTAAACAAATTCCTTGGTGACGCAAATGTTTATCAGATCAAGTGTCATCTCCTATACCCAACTGAACTCAGGCAGCTGCTTTCAGCAACACAGTCACAAGTATCTCATCATTCCCTATATAGAGGGTGGAACAAATCTCCAGTGGGGGTTATATTTCACATCACTCTGCATGTTAACAAACATACTGGTAAAAAATTCTTAAAAGAGTAAAAGGTTTGGGGGTAATCATGGACAGCCACTATCGAGAGATACTGCAACAGATGTTTTGAAGTCAGTCACTTAATTATACTGAAGATTTTAAAAGGAAAGTCATCCAGATAACTAAGATGGGAAATCTCCTAAAAAAGGTCAATATTGTTCAGGTTTTGCCCTCCACAACCCAAGAAATTTCATAAAAGAGCATTTTTCCATTGTCTGTCATTCTATTCTGATTTGCACTGGTGTCAACATTCCACCTGGAGATGTGAAACATCTTCTTCTTTCCTGGTATTGGAACTGTAGCAATAGGAGAAGTAATGGATGCAAATTGAAAGACGATAAATTTATATTAGATATTAGGAAGAATTTTTTTACTGTGAGGGTGGTGAGGCACTGGAACAGGTTGCTCAGAGAAGCAGCGGATGCCACATCCCTGGAGCTGTTCAAAGCAAGGTTGGATAAGGCTTTGAGCAGCCTGGTCTGGAGGAAGGTCTCCCTTCCCAACAGAAATGAGTTATCTTTAAGATCCATTCCAACCCTTTAACAGTCTTAGCTTCTGTGGTAACTTTCTGTATGAGAAGTATAGTTATATTAATATATATATATATATACACATGCATACATATACATTTCTATCTCGCAAAAGCAGAAGAACAGAGTGAAAAAGTAGAGAAAATTCTGAGTTTCCATATAATTTAGATTATATTCACCACATCTCATCACACTATGACCATAGAATTGTAGAACAGTTTATGCTGGAGGAAACCTTAAAGATCGTCCAGTTCTGACTCCTGTGCCATGGGCAGGGACGCCTTCCACCAGACCAGGTTGCTCAGAGTTTCATCCAACCTGGCCTTGAACACTTCCAGGGGTGGGTCAGACACAGATTCGCCGGGCAACCTGTGCAAGAGCCTTATCACCCTCATATGAAAGAAATTTTCCCTAATCTCTAACTGTCACTATAGGACACGAGAAAACACATGCGTGCACACTGCAGTTTCAAGGTGAAAAAGAGGGAGTTTTATTTTCTGACTCTAATATTTATAGTTTTACAAAAGTGACAGTGGATTGGAGGGTGAAAGTGCCACCTCTCCAATGACACTGGACAAACTACTAGTCTATCAATTTTCTCCACTTCTATGAAGGAATGCAAAACAATAAGTTGTTTACAGAAAGTGTGTGAGAAAGTTTGCAACAAGAATGAAAAACATCAGAAGGCTAGAAGATCTTAAAAAATCTGGGCGACATCTAATCTAAATCTATTTTCTAACAGGTTGAAGACATTCCCCCTTGTCCTGTGACTCCAGGCCCTTCTAAGCAGTCTCTCTCCATCTTCCTTGTGGGCTCCCTTCAGGCACTGGAAGGCCCCAATCAGATCACCCCAAAGCCTTCTGTTTTCCAGGCAGAACAATTCCAGTTCTCTCAGCCTTTCCTCACAGCAGAGCTGCTCCATCCCTCTGATCACCTTGGTGCCTCCTCTGGCCTGGCTCCAACAGGTCCCTGTCCTTCCTGTGCTGGGAGCCGAGAGCTGGATGCAGCCCTGCAGGTGGGGGGTCAGCAGAGCAGGGCAGAGGGGCAGAATCTTCTCCCTCAACTTTGGAAGAACCAAAGAAGTGACAGTCATAATGAACAGACAATACCATACATTCTCTGCAGATGAGACAATAATCTTTCCAGAGGTGCTGTGTCTTACAGGTGCTTTGGACATTGTGCTGTCAATCTTTGCATTGCTCTGAGTTGTACTGAAGCCATAGAAACAACAAATTTGGGAAGATTATTTCTGCCCACTAAAAATGCTTAATTGCTCTTTCTGCAGGTTTTCACTGCTGATGAACTCTCACATTTTCAACACCAACACATAATCTCAAGCAAAAAACAAGTGTAGGTATGAGAACCTACAACTCATTAAAAATGCTGTATAAAAACTGTTCTTTCATCCTAAAATGAACTATTCATTCACCTATATGAAAGGAGCACTACAACAATGGTAAAATATCAATAACTCATTTTGTTCCCCAAACATAAATCTTTTTCTCTTTAACAAACCTTGCTGGTTCATTTATGTGCTACTTGATGGCTTTTCTTATCTAGTGGCGACCATTGAAAGCAAGGATGGATTTTTAGAAATTTCAGCATGGTCTGGGCACCTTGGGTACAAATTTACAACACTTTAAAGCATGATGTGAATTATTTCTGTTCACATTTATGTATTTATTGGCTTACATGGAAATGATGTTGCTATAAAAAATATTAAAAAAGGTATATGTGAACTCACTCAGGGGTCAAAGCTGTGTTATACGTATGAAGTATGGGAATGTCAATAGTTTTTCACATAACAGTTATCAGTATTACTACATTCATATAGTTCTGGTTGTTTTTAATTCTAGAACTCACAATTAAAAGCTACAGGTGAGTTTTTATCAGCTGTTGTGAAAATGTGTATGAATTAGATCTTACCACAAGACTATTCTAGCAAATAGTAGATTTTAATATATTTATGGAGGATTTATTGATGTTTTAGATATATTATAAAACAAGTATCAGGCAAAAGCCATCCTTTTTTAAGTAGTTATGATAGTACAGGATCTTATGGACTTGTAGGAACCAGAGCAGACCATACCTGGGTTACCTACCTGACATTCTGCCTGCAGAAGACTCATCCTGCATATAATGTAAAATGAGGTCAGAATTTAAATTAAAAGCCCCCCCTCAAGAAAGCCATCTCATTCTGATGTTGTGACATTCCTGTGCTTAAAGTCTATAGCGCTGTGAGTGAAGCTACCTAAAGAAGAAAAGAACAGAATTATCATCAAAACTTATGACACTCATTAAGTCTTTTGATGAGCATAGGTGAATTTAATTGCTCTTCAGAGCCTGGAAGATAAATTGTAAAACCTGCATACAAAATTAACAAGATCACCTCATGAAACTGGTGGCTCCTCACTGACATCCCTGACAATAAAATGGTCTTCATATATCACCTGGGGATTCATCACTTTTGAGTAACGTATTTACCATCTGTGCTCATCCCAAACTACTTCTGCTATAATGTCTGACTTCATAAAGATTCTTAGGTAAACAACTCTCATGTTTCTCCAGATAAATGAACAGATTCACTGCACCATTTTTCTAACACAGAACTAGTAAAAGTAGTCAGCTACAAATTGCTTAGATTCATAGACAAGTTCTTCAGTTTACTGTATGAAATCAAATGAGATACCACTAGTTTATTAGTTTGGTTAGATAAAGTATTATTCAGCCCTATCTCCAGTTTTCATCCATTTCTGAGGTACATATTCCTTGTCTGACATCCTCTCTTACAATCTTCAGCTCCAATCATCTGAATGGCTGAACACGTAAACATCTCTAAGCAGAAAGCAATAGCCAGTGCAAAGGATATGAATTCAACTTAACATGAAATTTCATGAAAACTTGGAGGAGGTTTGGAGGTTTTTTTAAATTAAAAAAAAAAAAAAAACCCAAATTTTATAATGACTTTCCCTGTTTCTTCAATTTTCCAAGAAAGCCAGGCTGAATGGAGCTTTGAGCAACCTGGTATAGAGAACCTGGTCCTGTTCACAGCATGGAAGGGAGCTAGATAATCTCTAAGAACCCTTCCAAAAGAAAACATTCTTTTATTCTATGATTCCTAGATTCTGGAGCTTTCACATATCTTGACAGAAGGTCAGAGCCCCTCCTTACTCCTCTTCAATTCCGATAAAGGCATCTTGCCTGAGAAACTTCATCATTTAAATCTCTTGGTGGCCATTTATGTCCTACTTTTAATACAAGGGTTTTCCATCATCTCAAGTGAAATTGCTGGCAAATAACATGACTGTCCTGCCAGCAAACCTCTCTGCCTCTCAAGGTGAAATTACTTAGATGAGATAAGAATGATATCAATCTGCTGAAGTTAGTCCAGAGCAGGCCACCAAATTGATCAGAGGGCTGGAGCAACCCTCCTATGTGGAAAGGCTGGGAGAATTGGGATTGTTCAGCCTGGAAAAGAGAGGTTTTGGACTGACCTGCCTGGGACCTTCGAGTACCTGATGGGGACCCACATGAAAGATGGGGGGAGACTATTTACGAGGGCTTGGAGTGACAGGACAAGGTGGAATGACTTCAAACTGAAAGACAGTAGGTTTAGATTAGATCTTAGGAAAAAGTTCTTCCCTGTGAGGGTGATAAGGCCATGGCACAGATTGCTCAGAGAAGCTGCAGCTGACCCATCCCTGGAAATGTTCATGGTCAGGTTGGATGGAGCTCTGAGTAACTTGGTCTAGTGGAAAGTGTCCCTGTCCATGGTAGGTGGATGGAATGAGTTATCTTTAAGATCCCTTCCAACCCAGGCCATTCCTTGGTAACTTTTGATGCCCTTCAGAAGGATTCATTCATAAACCTAAGTGTGTTTCAAAGTGTTAAATTAGAATAGCAAAACCTGTGCCCTGAAATACAGACTACATGAAAACATTGTCAAGAAAAGTGATTGAGGTGTTCAGTACTTCTGAAAGGAGATACAAAGGTGAAATTTCAATGAAATATGAAAAAAAATATTGGAAGTTCCTTCTGTTTCAAATAAAGTGTCTTGGAATGCCATGCACTGTTACTTAACAAATGCAAGGCCCACAGTTTCAGCACAAAGTTGCAACAGTGGGGTGCTGTATTGCAGTAAAAACCGCTCTGGGATCTTTTCAGATGACAAAGGGAATTGGCCGAGTGTTTACATATCACAACATAGTACCCTGGAGAAAGAAAAGAAATAACTACTAAGTAAAGCTTAAAACAGGAAAGGAGTGCATTATCACTGTTGAATTCCCTCTCTTACGGAGTATAACTGCAATCCATGTTTCTCCCCAGATGGAAAGAATTATACCCATTTAGAAAACAGAAAGTTATCTTGCACAAAAATAAGTGCATAGAAAAATAAATGGCATTATGTTGCACTGTCAATACATAATGGCATTGCCTTATCAGCAGTTGACAAATATGTTTTAAAACCAGTATTTAATCAAAGCGCAGTATAAATAGTAAACCCATCCAAGCAACCCGTCAGTAGTTCTATATTTTGAAGACAGAAATGTTCTTACTCTAAGCTAGTTAGATCTGTAAACTGTGCCCAGAATTAATTTTATGCCAGCAAATTACTGTTTTTAACAGGTTGTACAAGGCACAGAGCCATATAATTGCTCTTCACTTGAAATATGCTCTCATTCAAACTGAGGAAATGAAGTTAGCTGAAGGTGCAGCTGGGGGTGAGGAGGAGCACATCTTATCTGTGCAATGACTTGTTCTTTACAGGTGGTTGGTTCAAAAATTAGCAGCTATTTTTTTTCTGCAGTAATAAATTCTAATATTTGAAGAGAGTGAGAACAGATGGATTGCCAGTTCATTGCCACTTGCCACAGCACTATGAAGATTTAATCTTTATGATGAGCAATTCGCTCTTTACATAAGCACTATACTAGCATTCCAGTATTATGTCTCGTCAGCCCATTTTAAAGTAGACTAGTTTCCGAGACGTTTTTAACATAGAGCTTGGCTCTATTTTTCTTGAAAATACAAATTGCTCTAAGACATTTTAGCCCTCCTTAAACTATGTGTCACCTATTTAATAAGTACTAAAATCCCAGAACAATACTATTATTTGAAATGCATGTTTAGGTGCAGAGATTTTATTCAAAGGACTAAAAGCTCCCTATCTTTTAGGCACAATTTGCTCATTTTTATTTGCAGAAATAAAAAATATAATGGTCCATCTTTACAGCCATAATTTCTGTTGGTTTAATGAAAAAGGTTTCATACTCTAACTCAAGGATCTTCTCCTGCTAAAATGTACTGGTAGATAGGTGAACACATCTGTCTGTAGCCAAAGTAATATTTTATCATCCCCTATAATATGTTCCAATGTATGCCCTCTTATCCTACAAGGGCCAGAAATGTGCAGAGGGGAAACCTCCATGGCTCAGGGGCATTGAAAACTCTGAATCTCAGCCAGCTGCCCTCTGAATTCCTAAAATCTTTCTAGTCCAACTTTCCAAAATGCTTGCATTTTGATTTTCTAAAAATCTTTGTAGCAGTGCTTTTTTCATATATAGATTTTTTTTTCTCAGAGTCAATTGAGTAAACAATTTCCACTATAATTAGAGCTATATTTGAAATATTTGTATTCCATTATCTTGCTTTTCGTACACAGCAAAGTCTGTGGGGATTTTCTCAGGTAAAAATTGAAAAATATTTCTCAGGTAAAAATTGAAAAAGAATTGTTTTTTGCCTAAATAAATGCTTCCCTAACACTCTCAGGTAAAACTATACAAACAAGCTCCTCAAGGAGGCATCTTATGCCATCTAGATGGAGCTACACTTTGAAGGCACTGAAAAAGCACAGGGAGAGAACAGTGTGGTGATAAAAGCAGAAATTTGAATTAATTTATACTTGAAATCTGGATAGAAGAAGTCACCTAACCCTACACTATTTTGTCTTCTTTTTCTTCTTATTTTCTTGATCATGGCTTCCTTCAGGAATGCCGATTTAGTTACAAGTCCAGTTGAGGGTGCTGAATAATATCTAGCATTGTTTTAAGTTTTGTTAGAGCAATAATATGTAACCCTTGTTTTTACATTGTAAATAGCAGCTTCTCTTTAGCCTGCACGTCAATTCTTTCAAATTCAACTCACGGACTAAACGCAACCAACCTATTTGCACATCTGTCTTTTTGCTCAGCTCTCAGTTTTCACCCGCTCTTCTTAAAAAGCCTTTCAAATGGTCACACCAATCTGCGAGTGCAGGGACCACCTCCTGGTGCAACCTAGGCATGTGAAACAAGCTGGAAAGAAGCACAAAGCAAAAATTTTTTACACTTCTGCAAGGTCAGACTAGAGGGTAAGTCATCCCCTGGACAGTGTCCTTAGTCACGGCAGTGTTCAGTCATCCTCTGGGCATTTAGGAGGGAGAAAGAAGCACAGATTTGGGTAGTTTTACAAATGTACTTTTGGTTACTCAACACCAATATCAATCCACAGATAACAGAAGAACATGAGAAAATGGAATACTTTATTGCTTAAATAAGTTCAAAGAGAACTAAAAGAATATAACCCATTTTGAGACTACTAAAATAAACTATTTTTCAGTACTGTAAAATCTTTACACACTGAAGGTTTTGTTTGAAATCACAATTATTTTCAATGGGAAAACAAGCAATAGAAAGAATTATCATAATCTTATTAGCTAGAACCATGAAAAAAGCTGCAATATGGTGACTGTGCATAGAAAGATGATGCTCATTTTAAGAAATAAATTTAATCTCTTTTGATAACAGAAAAACTTCATTCTCAGTGGTTATTTCTGGTGTGCTCTTATAAATTAATACAGGAATATGATGTCTCTTGAATTCTCCTCACCTTGTAAAAATACAGAAAATAAATCTGAAGCAAATCTGCTCTTCTAAGCACAGCATGAGTGAACTTGCCAGGAAGACTTTTAAGGTATGCCATGCGTATTTTGCACACAAATTTAAAGTGTCATTCTGACTGAGTATCCTGGTATAAACCCAGGGCTCAGAGCTGTCTTTTTCAACTGATCAGATGATCTTTGATGCAAACCTTTGAAAAGTAAGAACTTGTTTGATTCCTTGTTAAAGCGCTTATTAGCCTAGTTTAGAAATACCAGCAGCTAATGATGTTTAGGGAAAATATATGCCTGTATGTCTACTAAAAAATGTCAGGTTTTGCTGCTCAGTGGCATTTTCCCCTATGAATTTTTGTTATTATTGAGTGGCATGCAATATTCAGAATTTCATTTGATTCCCATTTCAAAGGACTCTTTTCAAACCCAGTTATGGAATTCTCTTTGATTTGGCAGCTCGGTAACTGTTGAACTTTGACGTTTGTACAAGCAGCATTTGGATGGAGGTAAAAACACCTTTTTCTCCCTTACAGAAAAGCGGATAAGAGAAAACCCAAATAATTTAAATGCCTTGTAAATATCAAGATCAACTATGCAAAAAATTAAAGACAAAAATTTTAAAAACCTTTGGAAAATGAAACAGAAAGGATGTGTCTGGAGTAGAACATATCACTTTCTCAAATATTCACAAGAGGATCTTCTAAAGAAAATGTGGCCAATTACTTCAATTAACTCGGGTATTAAAATCTTAAAAATTATCAGATCATCCAAATACTCAAGTCTTGGTGTGTTAACACATGTTTAAAAAATAACAATGCTCTTGGCTTTTGTGGGGGCATTCTGTCAGATGGAGGACAACTAATACAGGACTCAGATTTTGACCTTTCAGGTTTTACTCTCTTAAAGTAATTTTTTCTTGTAATCAATATATACAAGATTATACCACAAAGTCTATGGACTATCAGCAGTACGAAGGACAGAAAAGAGAGAAAATGCAAATTAAAAATGCACAGCTCTAAGGGGAATCCAAAATAGGTAAAAAGGTGAGGAAATGGTATCTGAAAAAGATAAAGATATATAATGAACTCACTTTTAAATGCAACCTAATAATTTTCCTCAATAGGATATGATCATTGGCACAATTCTTAAAAATCTATATTGATTCTTATTAATTAAATGAAATCTATCATTTTGGCACCACACTTCTTGTGCTGTGTTGGGTTTTTTAGTATTTATTTATAGCAGGGAAAGACTTTTACTTTACCATTTCTTTGAGATATTGATTGATATATTCATCTGAATAGTTATGAAAATCATGAAGGATGATGCACCTAAATTCTGACATGTAAAGCCCCGTATCTGAGGTAGCTACTCTGCTTGTAGAGGTTCTTTATGAAAATAACAGAAAGAAACAGGCATTGTGAGTGTGCAAGACACACAAACTACCCTCAACCCACAAAGCACCTATTTTCTGCTCATTAATGTAAAGGGGGGAAAATGGCAGCTCAGATGTAAATGTAAGATAAATTCGCTGGATCTCTGTTCATGTCCCCATCTTAGCACGTATTCATGTGTTCATGTGTTATCACTCACCTTTCAGTACTGTAAGGACTGCAAACTCCAGAGGAGGAGTCTACATTTCTCAGTCTCTGTGTGGTTTTATTCTACTCTGTTCTGTATCATTCCTGTATGCACAATTTTAAAATTTTTTGCTGTAAGTAGGAAGATTTATCCCCCATCATCTCTCTACTCATCTGTCCACTGCATTCTTTTGAGATCTGTTAAAAACAGAAATCCAGGATCGAGTCACTGTGTCTCAAAGTAAAACAGAAATAGAAATTCATAAGAACAACTAGGCTATGTGTATCAAATCAAAAATACACAATGTGACAAACAGGAGGAACTGAAAGTTCCTGTGTTTTTCCAGAGCTGTAATGTTTCTGTGATTGGTATGGAATTGTTCACAGGAATGGAACACTGCAATAGATAGGCACCAGGAATAGACTTTCCAGGAAAGATTATAAAACTATACTTCCAGGAAAGACAGAAAGAGGACAGAAAGAACGTGCTCTCTGAAGATGACTCTCCACCATAGTCAGATAGAGTCAAGAGGGAAAAGGCTGGATGAAAGCTTAGACTAAAGCTGGAAGGAAGGCCAAAAAAGAATGGACATGCTGGTGGATGTTGCTTACAGAAAATTTAGTCAGAAAGAGAAAGGGAAAAAACAAACTTCTTTAAAATATTGGAAGACACTCTTAACAGTTCTTGATTCTCATGGGTGAAGTTAACATCTCAGAATTTTCTGGAAGGAATTATACATAAATAATTTGAATTTCTAGAGTGTGTTTAGGACAATTTCTTGCTGCAGCTGCTAGAGGAGATGGTCTGCAGAAGTTGCTATTCACAAATAATGAAGCAGTCAATAATTAATGGCGGGCTTGTCTGTTATGACCATGAGATGATAGAGCTTAAAGATATAAAAGTAAGACAAGTAGTGAAGTAAAGACTCTGATTTTGCAGATGGTGGACTTTGGCTTGTTCAGTAATCTGAGTCTGAAGGATAAAGAAATCAGCACAAAATTTTACATTAAGTATATCTGCTGCTGAATGAAGCAGGTAACAGACAGAGAAGGTAGAAAAGGTTGAGACACTCAATACCTCAGTCATTTCCATCAGGGTCTGCTCTCAGGTCTCCCAGGTCCCTGGTGATAGCAAAACTTAAGGAAAAGAGGTACTACTACCCATTGCAGAAAATAATTGAGTTAAGGACTGATTAAGTAAATTTTTGTACACATATTTGGAGTTCCAGGGAGAATACCTCTGACAGTGCTGAGCCGTCATTGACTTTGAGGCAATTCTGTCATCTCTGACACACTCCAGTGACTGTTCATGATGAAAGGAACTAGACAAAAGTTACTCTAAGTTAGGAAGGATGGTCAAGAAAGCTACAGGCCAGGCCATCTCACCTCAGTCCTGGGAAGGCTATGGAGCAGATCATCACAGAAGCCACCAATGCCATACACGCAAGCAGAGAAGATGACTGAACAAAGCCACTAAGGGCAACTAGAATTTTGAGCTTCAATATCAATACAAGCCTAGATTTGTCATGCAAGTTAACCAAGCCAATTTTCAGTTTTTCACTTTCATTTTCTGTGTATCAGATTACTCAGGGACAATTGGTGTTTTAAACTGACCTGATTAGTGCTGATAATATGATTCAACTCTTCAATAAGGGATTTCAAAACTCTCCCCAGTTCCCTTATCTGAAGGAATGTCTTATATCTTATCTATCTTATCTACTCATATGTCCTTGAGACACCTTTTGTCTCTTACATTAAATAATGACCTTTATAGAGTTCTGTAATTTGTGAACTTCAGTTGGTTTAGCACATCTCTTGCTAAATGTCATTTTAAATTAGTATGCACACTGTAAGAGTAGCCCCAAATCATTAAGAAATTAATATTCAAAATAATTTCAAAGTTTATAGGAGTTGATACCCTTGGGTTATTATTTCCTACTCCAGCCGAATGTATGTTGGCATTATAAAAACAGACTGTTTCAAATTTGTGTGGGTCATTTCAGACCCAAGAGCTTTCCCAAGCACCCAACATTTTTATGCTGGGTAGTCATTCAAGATCTGTCACTTGACTTTTAAGCACTGCAAAGCAGTCATACACAAGCTTTTCCCTTGGACACTTGAGAAGAGGGCATAGCCCTCAGAAAAATTTGTTCCATTTCTGCTTTCACCATGGATAAGGTTAAGATGTGTTTTGTCTTTTCTGACGAGACTTATATTTAGGTTCCTGTGAGATGCAGTTGCACATCAGCTCCTCCCCTTAAAAAGAAAAGGCTCTGCTTTTTCAAAACCAAATGGGTTGAATCTTCACTGGTCCTGCCTAGAAAGAAACAATACTATAATCTCAATTAAGCATTGATTTCTTTCTTCCCAGGAGCACTGTATTATCCAAGACCTGCTATTGCTTTTCCCTCATGATAAGAAAATTGTTGATGATACCAATTACATGACACAAATGACATGTCAACATTTGTCTTCTGTTCCAGGTCAGCAAGAATTGCAACTCGAAAACAAAGATATAGCAACCTGAAAAGAGTTTAGGGAGATGATTTTTTTTCTTCAAAGTGAAAAATACCACAGAAAATTCAAGTCCAGTGAATCAGAAAGTGCCGTGATGAATGAATTGTCACGGGGCATTCATGACTGCTATGCTGTATTTTTCTGGTGGGAGTCTGCTCAGACAGTGCTGCGAAATGAAATGGAATTTACCCACTGCCTTCAGTACTTATAACTGCTAGACACAAAAAAGTAAATAAGGAAGAGTGGCAGCTGTCAATTAATTCTGATTTATTTTCAATTATTTTCATTTTCATACCTAATTAGTTTTATAATTCTCTTAATGTTCTTGAAAATTGCATTTCTCTTTTCAGCCATTCTTAAATAAAATCGAAATCTTTCTATTGAAAGCTACACTCCCTTATTTCTAGTGCATGAGAAGCAAATTTGGCTTTTATGACACACTCCTCCACTTCTCTTAGCAATAAATCTACTTGTTTAGTCAAACAACCAAGAGCTTGTATTTTATTTTTATAACATAGGTAGACAAATGAGCTAAATTTCTTGCTTTTGCAGTATGACTTTACCTTTTGCATGTGAATTATTAGTTTGCAAACATATTTCATTTCCTAGCATTCTCCTCCAAAGTTTGAATAATGCTTGATCATTCTGTTTAGCACCAACTGAATTTGTTGAGAAGCGATTAGTCAGTCATTAAGAGCCAATTGCAGAATAAATTCTGAGTTATTTTGTACTAGGTCGTATATATGTATTGCTTGGGGTGAAAAATTACTAATATGTGAATATAGAGATATAATTTAATACATATAAACATATGCAGTGAATCAAGAGAAGTCCACCAAATTGATTAAAGGGATCAAGCTGCTCTCCTGTTAGGAAAGGCTTAGAGAATTGGGATTGCTCAGCCTAGAAAAGTGAAGGCTCTGAGGTGACCTAATAGCTACCTTCCAGTACCTGAGGGGACACCAAAAAGAAAGATGGAAAGAGATTATTTACAAGGAGAGCAGGAGTGACAGGACAAGGAGGAATGAGTTCAAATTCAAAGTGAGTACGTCTAGATATTAAGAATATATTCTTTGCTGTGAGGAGAGTGAGACACTGGAACAGATTTCCCAGAGAAGCTGTGGATGCCCCATCCCTGGAAATGTTCAAGGCCAGGTTGCATGGGGCTCTGAGTAACCTGGTCTAGTGAAAGGTGTCCATGGCAGGGGGTTGGAATTAGATGATCTTTAAGGTCGCTGCCAACCCAAACCATTCTATGATGTACTTAAATAACAATGTGAGTTTAAGCTTTGATTTAACCTTATCCCCTCTATTCATAATTCTGTAAACCTACAGCCCGGTCAGGAGTTCTCCCATTACTTCTAACTTCAGGATTTACCTCTAGCATTGTTTTCTGAGGTATATAGAAGTGAAACATTAGTGACAGTCTCCAGAAATAATGCTATGTGTAGCCTGTCATCAGAATGTGCTGGAGATATTGACACATTCTACCCATTTAATCTTCATTGGGACAGACTAAAAGAAAAAACAAAACAAAACAAATTAACCTTACTTGCTAGTTATAAACCCACATGGAGAACAGATGTTTCCTTTGTATTCCCTGTACTAATTTGTCTAGAAGTACAAAAATCCGAGGTTGTTAGGAACAGAGGAAACAAGCAATTCCATCAAACTTTACCAGATTATAAAATATACAAAAATATAGTAAAAATCATAGCAAAAATAGACAACCACAAGGAATACTAGTGAAGTGTAATGCACTTATAATATGAATGGAATTTAGGATACTTAGAAAATGTTCTTGTTGCAGTAACTGCAATTGAAGCACTAAGAATTAGTAGGTAGATGCAATTGAAGCACTAAGGATCCCTCTGCCTAACCAGGAAAAGAAAATTTCTCTGCAAGAAGAATTAGAGATTTCTTAAACCACAAGGACTATTTAGATTTCAAACAACTTCACAATTTTTTCTTAGCATGCTGAATCATCACATCTCATTTAAATCCAAGTAAATCTCAGTAACCTTCTGGCAACTTGTGAAAAGAACATACTCTCTCTGGCCATGCCTTGAACAGAATCCCAACCACTGTTGGACTAGTGGGAAGACATTTTTGCTGTCTGTAAAGCAAAGCACAAATCACATTCACCACTAGTTTAGAGCCAGCATAAATACATATCATACCCTGTTCTTTCTGCTGTATGGTCATGAGAAAAACATGTTCACTTCAGCTACTTTTGTGAGGTATTTTCAGTCACTACACATTTTTCTGTACTGCCTCATACCTCCCTGGAAGAATAGGGAGATGAGGATCAGAGATAGGTATATAAGTAGATTTCTTTATGGTTCAGTAACAAGAAACCACCAGAAGTGGTAGGATAGTCAGATACGCTGCACATATCTACTCGTCACATAATTTATTTATGGCCAGAAAGGGGTTTTCTCCTTTCCACTCATGCCAGATCTTCAGTGCTGAATAAAAAGCTGTTCAACTATGCCCTGTAGTCAGACTTCAGTTGATGATTCAGTTCACTGTTTATCAAGGGAGATAATCCAGATCCTGCTGAGGAAACAGGCAAACTAAACCTATACATCACCTTTGATTCTGGGTACAGGACAGCTGCTTGTTACTCATAGACAGAATTTACTGGAGAGTGCTACTGGGGTCAGTTCCTTTCTTACAGTAATAGGAACCCTTGGAGCCTTATCTAGGCTAAGCAGTCCCACATCTCTCAGTCTTTCCTCATATTAGATATGCTCCAGTCCCATAATCTTTTTAGCCACTTTCTGCTTTCCCTCCTGCACAGCCATCTCTTCCTTGGAGTATGGAACTCAGAACTTAACATGGTATTTTGGGTAGGAACTACTATAAGCTTAAAAAAACTTAATATTTTTTAATATTGAAAAGTTGGTCATTTGAACCCAGTGAGGGATATCCTGCACCTCATATTGCAATACTCACTTCCAGTATCAGTGCAAAAACAGAATTTTGAGAGTTCTGTTCTTACATGCAAACTAATTTGATTGAAACACAATGATTGAGACTTAGAACAGTCAAAAGGCAGCACTGCCACTGACTTAGCTGGGAATGAGATACAGCTGACTAGGCAAATAAGAACAGTAGAAAGAAAGGAGGAAAATCAATCTAATTTATCACATCTTTATTATACTTACAAGAAGTTACACATGTAAAACCTGGGAGGCCCTAAAGGTCATTCTTAGTTGTGAGCTTATCAGCAGGTACTTCCCAACCAAATATTGCCAGGTAGCAATAGTTCTGGTAGCCATAATGCTGATTTAGATAATAACATTGAATCTGTTTGAGGTTTGAATAGTTTTCCATCTGAGGATGGAACAGAGATGCACCAGAGCATAGCTGATTACCCTGTCAAACAGCGAGGCTAAAGAGGCAAAGCACAGCAGGACTAAAGCTGCTGCTGTCAGAATTTGTTTACGCTGTCTGATCATTCAGTCAATGTGGCACTCACAGGGCTCAGCTCACAACTCATATACATATAAGTAAAATAGTTTAGGTTTAATTCGCTCAGCACATCTGTCATATCATCACATTTCTGCTCCTTTTACAGTCTCTTTGGGCAAGTGTGAAACTTTTGTATGATTCTGTAAATAATTCCTTCGAATGTAAGCTAGCCATTTTATGTGCTGGGTACTTTCAAACAAAATTAGGGATCACAACTGGCAAGTCAGGCATATCCACAGAGGGAAAGGCAGTTTTAATGACCTCTTAATGCCCTCCTTCACTAGCTGTCTACATCACTATATCAAACTATGACCAAAAAAAAAAAAAAAATTAAAAAAAAGGAGTCACCAGCTCCATCCTTATTTAATTCACTAATGTGCAAGGAATCCCATTCTTTAGAAGGGATTTTTCTACTTGTATGACAATGGTGCATTGAAGAGGATGGTATTGAACACTTCACCTTTTCTGTCATTTATTTCAATCACAGTAGGAATGGTGATGAAATTTCAAATTTAGTTCAGCATTGTGCGCTTGAATATTCCCAGAAGACCTGATGTTTTAGAAATCTTAACTATTTTTTTACAGCTATTTTTCTAGGGAAACAGGACTATGAATTTGAAGCAACTGTGACCCCCCCCGCCCAGACCTCAACAGTCGCTCAAGTGTTCAGAGGCTTTAAGCAGTAACAGAAACTAAAGGACATGAAGCAGGGAGCTGTCAGCCATTTGGTAATCACTTAGTATTTGTCCCTCCTTTACTTAAAAAAATTACATGTTTCTCTGTATGGGTTACATAATTAGGGATTTTGAAGTCCTTGTATCAATCATCATTTTTTCTGTAGTCGAATTATCATAAAAATACACATTTCTGTACATTCAATTAGTACCTTATGCACTGTTAGACAATGCCAGAAAGTAACAGATTTCCATGTTAAAGAAACTGGCAAACTAACCACTCCGGAGGCTTGCAGCCTCAGGAAACCCCCAGCTATGGTAAACTCTTCCCATACCTCAAGCGTACAACATCACATGGTCCTGGAAAAGCATAAGAAAAGAACTCATAGAGAGTATTCAGCTGCCTCAGTAGTTCTGGCACCAACAGAGAGGCTATATTTTTGGTTTTTAATCCCTGAGGATTAAACGTAGATATGTTGTCTATGAAACTATGAACACATTTGAATGCCTGGTTTTGTACCTCTATCATGGTGCAAAACACAGGACATGATCAAAAACATTGTGTTTCACACTCAGTGACAACTATCTTTCATCCAAGCTCTGGAAAAAAATGAAAGAGCAAAACACTTTTGGTAAGATTTGTGAGCAACAGAAAACAACTGGTTTGTTTTCATAGGGAAGCTATTATAAAGTCTGCCTAAGCACAGCTAAGTTGTGCTATGACCAGAATATGAGGGAAAATCATAGAATGAGGACAATCTTCCAGGAAATCCTGTCTCTGGAGGTCCAAATGGACATGTAATTCAACAAGTTTATAGTGAGATGCTGTGGTTAAAAACAAAGATGGGAGTGCTTAGATGTATAAGTAAGAATAGTAAGAAAAATAATGTGAATTAACAGGCAGGACACAATGAAGTTTATGCTTTTAAGAATCAAAACAGATGAAACTGCAACACAGGCAACACAACACAACCTCTGCAAGAAGAAAGTGAACTTCACACAACAGACTCCAGCTTTGACTGAGAACAGGAATGGATGACCAGAAATGATCATTAGGCAATTTAAAATGAAGTCTTAACAATGCCAAGTATTTGATGGGGCAAGTCATCAGGAAGAGTTGGCCCTGCTCCTATGGATACCTTCAGATTAAATTCGATACAGTTTTATGAGCTCCTCATGGCACATTCATCTGAAGTATCCTGCTCCCAAGCAAAAAATAATTGTTCCATGCCCGTACACCATCATTCCTTTATCCCTAAGATACAGAAAACAGTACAACAACTTTTATCCAGATTGAAGAACAAATAGAACGGTCTCTGGCTGTCTGATTAAATCCTGATCTATCAAGCAAGGCTAGTTTAGTATTCATGAAGCACTTAGCATCTTGTATATTTGAAGCCTGGGAAAATATTCCACAACACTGAGTCATTAATTGTACACTGTGTTAGCTACAGAAAAAAATAATAAAACAATATACTATTTTCCCCTAAAAGAATTATATGCTACAGGAAATCCCTCAGCTATATATACTTTCTCTCTTAAAATGGATTTTAGCTATGGTTTGACTTGTTTATTCCAAAGATTTAGTAATCATACGTTTTGATTGCTATAATTTACATACACTTAAGCACTACCTAACTCTCCAGGAGAAAAATTGTACCAACTCATCTTGAAGAAACTTTGGTTTTTTTTTAAATCACTGATGTACTGGCATGCAGAGCAACGCCATAAACAACACAGAAAGGAATTCACTCATCATCCACATTATACAGCACAATAGGAAATGTATCTATTTCTTCCCCCCCCAATAAAATAGAAAACTATTTTTAAAACAATTCAGAAATTACCAGGTTTACCCTGCATTTTCTTCTATTTCTTAAAGGCATTTTTCTTCTATTTATTCTACTAATTTTGGAAATATTTAGTCACCATTTAGCAAACCAGACTGATGCCAAAACCACCAAATCTCTAGGTCAGTCAGCGACCTCAGCTGGTAAAGCACCTTCACAAAAAGCTGCTCTAAGGTACCAGACAGGCAGGTATCTTGTCATTTGAAAAAGGGTCAAAACTCAATGAGGATGAAATGAGTAAATTTCCATATCTAATAATTTTGTTACTCGCTGTAAGAAATCAGGGACCTGAGACACAAAGTGAAGGAGGATTCCCACAGAATTGCAGTCTTTGTCTATCTTTCAGGGAAGGATAAGTGAGAACACACTTAGGATACATGAAAAGAACAGCAAAGAAAACTAGATCTAAAATGGGGTGATGAAAGACACCGAGTTACAGGTAAAAGCAATATAAGCCACAAAATATAAGCTACAGAATTCAAAAGGGAAAGAAGGCAAAGGCATATCCTGGTCAACCACTATCGTAAAGAATGGTAAAAAATTAAAGAAATTTAAGTTATATTCAAATTGAATGAGCTATGAGTGATTCATGTAATAATATTTGCAAATAAAAAGAGAGAGTTTTTAGTAAAAATTTCAAAACACAAGTAGTACTTTCCAGTTCTCCACCTTTTAGGGGAATGAACAAATATCCAATCCACATGACCTGTGTAGATAGGTAGAAACCCTGTTGAACAGTGTACAACTGGGAGAATTGAGGTATAATTGAGTACTAAAGAAAAGGCAACTGGACAAAGAATAAAACCTGCAACACAAGAGATGAACTGGAAAGAAATGTGGAGTACTTAGGTGAATAAACCTGAAGTGCTTGCAAAATATATTCATTCCTTCAGAATTTTATGACTTTAGGGAAAAGGACATTTTCAATTACTATCTAAGTAACAATAAAAATGGCCACAACAAATGAAAGAATTAGCTGATTGCAGTAATAAGCTTGCATAGACTGAAAAGTTTTTTAAAGCTGGGATGTGATATTGATTCTGACCCATGTAAAGGGGCTGTTTGAAGGATTTTAGGTACCGCAATTTGACAAAATTTCAAAGGCTCTGGAAGGAAGTCCACTTGAAAAAAAAGAGTGGGCATTTGAAGGCAAAGATAATTTATGGCTGCAAGACCTGAAGCTAAATTCCTCCCTAAATTCCAACCAGAGAGTAGCAAAGGAGTGAACAAATGGCTTTTGTACTGGAAGCCTGAGGAAACAGATCCCAGAAGACAATATAGGGTGATGTGAGAAACAGGACATCTCTCTAAAATTGCCTCATCTATCCAAGTCCTGCAGCTCATTATTCAACAAGGACCTGTGACCGGAACTCTTCCAAGCAGAATCTAGTCAATAGGATTTCATGGCTAGGATGAATTTCCTAATATTTTAGAACTTCTACACTTCGCATGAATGTCTTAGCCTTTACAATGTAACCTTAGTGAACAATTAAAGTTGTTATTGAAAAGAACTATTTCTAGAGTTCAGATCACCCTAAAAATCCCTTTGGAGAGGATTATTACCTTATTTGTAATTATTACCACTTCTTATGCACAAGTGCATTATATGTAAATGTCAGACAAAAAAAACCCTAAATCCAAAACACAGGTAAAGGACTAGCATTCCTACACCTGAAAGCTGAGTATGGGAAATGATAAATATTTTAATTCTTGGCTTGTCTCTTTATTAAACAGATTGTACATATTTCTCAACTGTGCTTGATTTTGTTTCAATTTTTGTGAGCCTTCTATATGCCATACTGACAGTGTCTAAGCATTAACAGCACTAAACAGAAACCTCAATATAGAAACTGATTAAGGAGTTCCTTATAAAAAAACATACATTTAATGCAATTTTTTCTATTATATGCTGTAATTTGAAGCAACTGACATTGTCAGAAATAGTGCAAAATATGGGGAACACTGTGGCAATTTTAAAATTATCATCCTGATCTTGGAAGAACAGTCTTCATTGTCTTAACAAAGAGAACTGGTTACCCAGTAACCAGTAAATGAGAAATTAAGAAGAGAAGAAATGCACAATGT
Source organism: Ploceus nigricollis (assembly GCA_013399945.1). Classification (NCBI taxonomy): domain Eukaryota; kingdom Metazoa; phylum Chordata; class Aves; order Passeriformes; family Ploceidae; genus Ploceus; species Ploceus nigricollis. Next base: position 234,082 of record VXBC01012721.1, on the reverse strand, counting down.
TTTAAAATTCACAGGAAAATAGAATAAAATTTCTGTTTTATTTACTTTGCCCCTTTACTGAAACTAGGGAGAATGCAGTAAATAAAATAGGTTACCTGATCTTCATTAGTCTACTAAAAATTCTATGCTAAAATCACACAAAAATACTTGCAACTCATGAATTCATGGAAGTGTTAATTACTGCTTTATTGAGCATAAATTCATTTAAACTGCTCTATTTCCTAAGAAACACATCTAGGCCAACACTTCCGAGCAAAATACTATCGAAGCAATGAAACATTTCTTAATTTTTGTTCTGTTTTTCAGTTTTACTCATACCTATAGAATTCAACACTCAAAATGCAACTAAGCAAAGAATAGAAGTCAGAACTGAAAATATATTTTGAGAGATATAACACAAACCTCTAAATATTTGCATGAAGGATTATGTATACAAACTGTCCCTGGAGGATATACTGTGAATTCAGAAATTACATTCAATGTCTTCTGTGTTCTGTAGGATATTATAATTCACATGAAACAGCAGTTTTGCTAGGCTTGAAAACTTTATATTAACATTTCTTCATCTTTTTATGTGTTGTATGAACAGCAGCAGAGAAAACAACAAACAACAGAAACAGCATCAAAAGTATATTGTAATGAACAATCATTAAACCACTGAGAAAGATTACATGTAGGTTGCTTTCAAGCAATGCTTTACTGTTTCTATCTTCAATATCTCTTGTTCTTACTTCAGATTTAATAATTAACAATGGGCTTAATTAAAATCTTCAACAATTCAACACTATTAGTGAGACCAAACTATGAGAAAAATGACTTAGTTATAAAATTAGATTATGCAAAAGGTAAAAGTAAAACAAAATTGCAATTCACTTCTCTTTTGTGTTCTTACAACGATGACAAAATTCTCTACTGTCACCACTCAACATCTATGGAGTTTTTATATTTAAATCAATTAGGAAAAATTTTCTACTCCTCCCAACTTGTTTTTTAGGCACTAAAACCACTACTCTTTAACTACTTTGACTGTTCAACAACGATGAACAATAATATTCATCTAAAAAAAACCACTCAGAATCTGTAGGTTCAGTTATAGTGAGAGTTTATCTGGATAAAAACTGTTCAGACTGTCATTTTCCATGAGCAAGAACAATGCAATCCAAATATAGAAAAGGCACATTGAAAAAATTATTTGAAAAATCTAAGATAAAATCTATATCTGAGAATTTAATTCCAACTATTTGTTCATGATTTCCTTTCCCTCTGAATGGACATCAGTTTAAGACACAGACTTATTTCTGATGGATATTTTGGCATTCACAAGAATTACCACGTCATTAAAGAGCCAAACCTGAACAGGTGCACAAGTGGCTTTATTCTTTCACATATTGAATCAGGTTGGCAATATATGTATGAAGTTGGAATTCTGTGTTGCAAGTTCAGCTCCCTCTCTTTTTCCTTAAAGATAAAAAAGAAAGGCTATAAAAATTACTTGATACATTTAAATATATGGAAGGCACAAGTGCATAAAGCAAAATATACTATTTAGAGGATCTAGAAAGCTTAGTATAAAAAGATCTTGACAGTCATGGAAGATAAAGGAAAATCAAAAATTGAAATAAAAGATAGAAAAAGTATACAAGAACCTGATGGGCAAAATATATCTAAATCTAACAGATAGGTTTAGTATGACATTCTACTTCTCAGTAAAGGAGAATGCAATATTCAGAGTTATTTGAACTCTTCCTTTGAAACCAATGTCAAAAAGAGTTTGATATGAAGTAAAGAAGCTCCATTTTTTCCTTCCTCCTGCAACACACCATAACAGATGGAATCCTCAGGACTGTAACAGTTACTAGGAATTGTTTGCCTTTCCAAATCCTACTCTCAAAAGGTCCCCAGACTGTCTGGGTTTTGCTGGTTACTATACTCTTTGCCTCGGAGCTCCTGAGGACAAATCGCTCTGTTTAGCCTTGATGCGCATACCTAGGTCCAACTGAGTTGTCTTACCTTATACCTAAAGACCTGAGCAACGTGGTTTTCACATGATTTTGGGTTCACAGAACATCCTGCTGCCTTTGGTAGCTGCATGATTAAGGATCATTGACCTTGAAATCCTCCTTGCACAGCAGCTTGGTTCCTTTCAAGGATCTTTGCTGATGCCTGGTTCTCCATAAGGGCCCTCTTGCTCATGAAATCAAAATAGCTTACAGAAGGTGGCCTGCTGGTTTTCCACTACTTAAAAATCATAACTGATTTTCACAATCTCTATGACCTAGGAGCATCACAGAAATGACATACCTATTTCAAAAGTCCAAAATCTCATCTTTACTTGAAATTTATACCTGTAAAGCACAAATCAGTCTAAAACATGTACAAAACATATTAAAAGATAAAATACAATATTTGTAACAGATGGAAAATAATCTTTGCATATTTTATTTAAGAAGTGAGAGTTCTCTTGAATTTTTTTCAGCTTAACACACACGTGAGAGCAGTGCAGGGGTTTAGAAGATATTAGTATTTCCAGATCTTTCCTCCAGAAAATGATCAGTGCTTCATTAACTGAAAAGATTAAACTATACATCCAGACAACGATGAGTTGTTTGACAATGATCATTTAATAAGGAATCAGCTGAATGACATTAATTGACATTGAAAAATTTCTGTCTTCTATAGCATTGTTAAACATCAATCTAATTAATAAAGAAAATGTGGATATGTTTACAAAAGGATCCTCCCTATCCTCATTAGATACACCATTAGATACATCTAATCACACCATACCCTAGGTTTACTGATGGAATGCTAGACCTGAAAAATAGATTTGAAAAATATTCAAAGGTACACTAGATAATCTTAAGAGGAGAGGCATTAAGTTTTTCTTTAAGATAATGTCCATCCAGTCCAGGGGACACACCTCTGTGTTTCCCAGTGATTCATGTAACTAGATGGGAAAACTGTGCCCTTTGCTCCCTTGTTCAAACTTCCGTTTCAGCTAATACAAGGTCACAACGTCTATTAGGTGTATGGAAAATCCTCTCGACATCTGAAATTATTCAGTGACCCCCATGACATTCAGCTAATCAACTCTGCACTTTAATTTCTGTGTAATCTTCATTAATTAAATAGGTCAGTCTTTCTGCTGAAATGACCAAGGTACAAGTTTCTTGTGTCTTCATGAACAGATTCAATGAGAGACAACTGTGAAAATACAGACTTCTACATGCAAATACTGCAAATTCAAAAGAGAGAAAACAAATAACAATCTTTCCTGAGTTTAGCTGACAGAGAAATAAAGATGCAAGCTCTGTCTCAAAAAGTGTATTTTATTAGTGTGTTATGTGCTTAGTACAAACTTCAGTTCTTTTTTTTGTTGTTGTTTTTGGAGGAGGAGGTATGTTTTTATATATCTTGTAGCATTGGTATAGTTGAAACAATCAAAGTCAAGGCAATACCTTCCTGCTTTGCACCTTCCTGTAAAGACTTTAATAAATGGTACGCATATCCCAGTGACACCCACAAGACAAGAAATTGAGAAGACATGCCCCAGAAGTGGAAAAAAAAGGGAAGACTGTTTCTGAGGAGTGGTGTTAGAACTGCTTTCTTAAAAACCCTCAAGACCTATGACTGCCACCCTACTAAAATATTTTCAGATGATAACATATTTCTCGATGTGGTTCCTCTCCACTAATACTTTGCTAAGGAAAAATCTCATTTTACTGAGGAAATGACAAACAGAGACTTAAGAAAACAGGGATTGTGGAGGAAGCAGCTGGAGAAAGCACAGCTTAGAAACCCTTCTGCAGACACTATTACCAAATACCATAAATGTGATTCCAATCGGCAAAACCTCCAATGCATAGAAAAAAATTACCCGAAAGTCCAAAATAAATTTCTCCCGATGATGCAGCCAAGAGGTACTGTCCAGTTTGATTGATCAAGTGCATAACACTACAGCTGCCACAATGGGTAGAGGTTTGCAATGTACTTCTGGGAATGCTAACATTGGAGGAATGTGGAGATGCTCCCATCATGCAATACATGCTCATGCATCTCACTCTGTTGAAAACCACCATGCATATAGTTTCTATTTAGAATCACAGAATCATTTAGGTCAGAAATGACCTCTAAGATCATTGAGTCCAATAATTAACGCAGCTCTGACAAGTTTAATGTCATCATCCAATGATGTTTTGGTTAATAATCCTTAGTGCTGTACCTTTCCTCCCTCTGGGGAAACTCTACTAGGGATGCAGCCAATTCTGCTTCAGGAATTCTACTTTCCCTTCAGAGAATAGCTAGCAAAAAATTAAAACTCAAGGTATATTTCAGCCTTTTCAGCCCTGATATGGGGGAAAATATGTACTTATAGCTGAAGAGATAAACAAAAATATTAATCTGGTAACCCAAAAGAGACTTTATCTTCAACATCAAAACCAAGATTCACATATAAGCTATAAAATTTATAATAAAACTCCCAGCAGAATCAACATGCTCAAAGCAAAGCAATTGTTTTTCATTAGTGTAGGTACAGCTGTGAAATCAGGCCAAGACACAGAGGAAGGGATGAGAAAAGAACACCTTTTAAAGATGCTTTTTTAGATTATGCCTATATTCTTTCTGGATTCTGTAAGAGATGGTCCGAAGTTCCCCTCATTTTTGCCTCACGATCATCGCAATGGCAGAGACTGAGATCCTGAAGACCCTGACTGGAGTTCCGGCTTGGTTGAGGTGGAGGCTCTCCTAGTGATTGTTTGCTCATCATAATCAGGTGTGTTTGCTGAGTCGCCACACTACACTGCTTTGAGCAGGGCCTGGCAAGGAGCGGCTTGCTCTATACGCTTACACCTGAACCCATGAATTTTCCCACCTCTTGGCCAAATGAACTTTCTGGGGTAATTTTGGTGATCTCCCATGGAAGATCCCTCATCTGCCTCACGACCACCGTGATGGACGGAGATTGAAGCTCCCCCCAAGGACTGAGACTGAGACCCCTATAATCCTAACAAGGGGCGCTGGCCTCACTGAAGTGGAATGTTTGCCAAGTGTTGCCTGCAGCTGTGTTCGCTGGACCAAGAAAACAATGGGTCTCGCTCACTGCTGAAATTGACTTGTCCTGCTTCGGAACATGGACTGTCTGTACCCGTTTTTCAATAGACTCATGTCTCCATTGCCTTTTACCTGTTCCCCCGCTCGGCAGAGGACTTTAAAAGACCCCTGAGTTAACCAAGACTTTGAGACTCTCCCCAACGGACACAACAGATCTATTGGCTGGACCACGAGGATTTCGTCTCTCTGTTTGGTAGCTATATCCCCCTTCCCTTCTTTTTCTCTCTCTCTCTATCCTTTTATCTCCTTTCAAATCCTTCTATCGCATTTGCTGTGGGCACTCAATAAAGGTGCATTTCTTTTGATTAATACTGAAATCCTCTCCGTGTTGTTTTTGCACTCTGAGATCAGTTAAAGAACCATCACAACCCCCGCTTATAGAAGCGGATCATGACAGATTCTCCTTAACTGCTGTTATAGGATGCAGAGAGAAACCAGCATTGCCACATGATCTTGACTCCCCTCATTATGATTTCAGCCCATACAAAACACTATATAAATGCAGGAGAGGGAAGAGGACAGGATATTACAATTACTTATTCTTTACCAAAACAATCTGGGTAATGAATCTGCCCAAGCACCTGCTGTGAAACAAGCATGTAAAAATCTTGTTTTCATGATTTATGGCATTTCATGTGTCTGCTTTTTTACTTATCTTCAACAATCTTATACATTTGCTTGGAATTTATTATTTGTTTCCATTTTGCAATAGTTATTTAATAGTCTATGGAATACAAATAGACCAGGGGAAATTTGAGTTTCATTGGTAAACAGGAAAGTACATGCACGAAGATGTTAAAATCAGCATGGACTGCAAAATCACAAGAGACATTTACAGTCTGACTGGCAGACAGAAAGAATTGAAGCATTTTTTCCTAATTTCTTATTAAGATAACACTTTAAATTTTGGTAACTGGAATCCAGGAATGTACAAAGAATAAACCAAGCCCAAACTGCAGATGTACAACCTGGCAAGTGCCACGTCTAACTCTAGCAATGAACAACAACCATAGTTTTTTTCACTGAGTCAAAAAGCAGAGGAATCTGCTGTCTACCTAGATTGTTGGATATTTGTCTCCAAAGATTTATCCCTAAAACTTCTAGTATTTTAAAAAAAATTTGCAATTAAATAATATTTTCAGTGTCTTTTGTTCTTTAATTGTTGGTTAGAAAAGGTAATCAATATTATTCGGGTCTATGTTACACTTCAATTTTGTATTGTACATCAGTATTCTCATAAATTATGATACCTTATAAGCAAATATTTATATGTGTTGGGTAGAACCTCCTTTTGAAGTTGGAGCAAACTTCAAAACTGAAGCTGGACATGGAAATACAATCCTTGGAATTACAAAGACCTATAATTGTGTATTATGTTTATTCAAGCACAACACTATTTTCAATGAACTGAGCAGATTTTAAATTCTAAATTCAAAAGGCAAGTCCTCATATGTCACATTTAATTTGCAGAACTATAGCTATTTAAATACTGGTTTTCTCTTTTCATATGTAGTTACTTGTATCTTACATGTTGAAAAATATACCTATTAAAGAATAGGTTCATATTTGATTGATCAAAATGAATAGAAATAAAATAGAGGAAAGGTCACCACATATCACACTCAAATAGTCCAGGGAAGCTGCACCTGTAATTGAACCAGAGAAGATCCCAGCAACCCAATCATCCCATAATTCAAGCTTAAGGCAGCCACAGGCTGCTGGAGATCATGGAAGAATGTTGTTAGGATAGAGAATCTGAAACCTAGAGTCTGGTTCATGTTACTTCATGTTACTTTGTGTGGTGACATTCCACCACACAAAGCCATTCCCACCACACAAAGTTCCAAAGTACATTCCATGTGCATTTGGCATCATGACAATTCTAATTCCTCTCCTAAATATTTGGGCAATTTCAAAGTAACTTTGTGAATGATAGCACAGAAAAGAGTCTAATTAAGAAAAACATGTACTCCATAAACCAAATTAAACTGACACAGGAGGGCAGAACAAAACTTTGCTCCCAGTAGATTTTATTAAAATAATTTCATCCTTCTTGCATGCTTTGATCAGCAATATGATAAAAATAGTTATTAAATTATCATCAGTCACTGCATACCAAGCATTCATTTTACAAGCAATGGTGAAGAAGGATCATAATTACAAAGCAAGCATATCAAACCATCTGCAAAGTTATGCAGATGGCTTTTTACAGTAGTATAGAAAATGTACTTATTTATGCTTAGCTATTTTTAAGTACTCGAAAAGGAAAGGCACTCCATTAATACTTACCAGCATGAATGCTGACCCAAAAGGATTCATAAATACTAAGCTTTGCTGCTGGCACTTGAACAACCACACTGATTCCAAATATCATGTTCTAATCCACTAGCTTCTCTGTTTCTGATCCTGTGTAATGCTCTGTAGACTTAACAACCTTTAACATTTCGCAGTTTACGTCTTGAAAATTAATGAGAAAAGCAAAGGAGGACGAGAACTAACATCTACAGAAGAATATTACATTTGTAAATCAGAGCAAAGTGGCAGTGTTCCATTTTAAAATATTTTTAGCCCTCAGTATATAATACATTATAAAAGTCATTGACCATATATGTAAAATACAGACTATCTTTAAAAAGATACACTTTTGTAGGACATTTCTATATAAACATGATCACATGCAGCCTTACCCAGTTCAGAATGCCAAATTATCAGTTAGACTAACTCATAAATTGGAATCAGACCAGCTTCTCTGTAATATTGCTTTAAATAAGACCACCAGGCCCAATATTTGTCTGGTTTTCAGCTGAAAAGCAGAACAGTGCAGGAAGAAATATTCTTCAATATAAATATTCACGGTATTTTTTTTTCCTGACAGTCATCAGAAATATCTGTTTGATATATTTGTTAAGAGACAAAGAATAGAAACATTTTGCCATTTAAAACAACTATTAAAATTCTTACACTGACATAGCAACAAGGTACCTCATTATATCAACCCTGCCCATATTTCTAGGGAATTTGACAGGAATGGTTACTCAAGATCATTGTGCTCAACAAAAGACGCAAGATCTGTTGTGACTTAGGATGTACAAACATAGGAGCACAGATTCAGAGAAGACATGTACTATAATGATTTACAGCAAGGCTTACTGTTGTTTGCCACCTGGAATAACAAAAGAACATTTTGAGAAAAGCTATGTTTTCTGACATTCCTATTTATGTCAGGCAATGCTTTACGTCTTGAGTGTTCAAAAGAAATTCCTAGGTATTGTTTGTACTTAGAGCAGTATTCCAAACACAGACTCTGGCCCACAGCGCTCTGGGGTTTGACTGACGGGAAGTACACAACTCTTAGCCCAGATCAGTGCAAGGATAAATGAACTTGCAGTACCAGATTTAATATTATGGACCTGGCCTGTGCCTGTGACCTCTCCTTCCTCAGAAGTTCCCACACAGTACAAGACTGTAGCTTAATACTCCTGAGTACAGGACGGAGGGGAACACACACAAGCTGTACCTCAGCACCACAACTGCTACATTACCCCAGTTCATGAAGCAGACAAAGTTTTTATTGCACACAGGCTCCAGCTACTGAACCAAGAACAGCCAGAGCCTCCTTCCATTTCTTTTACTTTTGGAAGGTATTAGTAAAATAGTTTGTGTTCTCATTCCTCCATGCCAGAAGGGGATTCAGGTACACTGTCTACACAAGTAGCCTTAAGTGACCAAATAGCTCTGGTGGAACCATCCCTGATCCATTTTGCAAGTTGTGTATCAATTCAGTGATGGGCTCCTCTTATTTTGAGGTTCTTTTTCAAGGTCATTTCACATGTCTTCTCCAAAAGCAATTTATTCTACCCTTTCATCCCCAGTAAGACAAAAGTCTGGATTTGAGGTTACCATGATTTTGTACTTATTACTAAACATATGTTTGTGAGGTTTAGATGTAATGCCTGTAACAGCATCGCGGCTTGGTGCAGATTAAGTTCAAGAGTCTTCTCATGAGAAAGAAATTGAAAAGATACTGCAGCACTGTTCTCCTGCTCAGTATCATCCGAAACTGTAGTAAGTCACTCTACATCATCATCCAGATCACTAATAAACATATGACAAAACAGAACCAAAGAAAGCCCATCAGAGAACTTCACTTGAATACTCTTTCAGTCAGCGAGTATTCCAAATTAATTTTGTATGTAGCATTTTTCTCATCTTGAGTGAGTTTTTAAATAGAGTATTCATACTGAACTCTACATATGTAGCATATATTGGGAATAGGGTTGTTTTGTTTTCAAAGCTTACACATGGCCTGAAACATGATCTTCTCCAATAAATTCTGTTTTCTGATGTTATTCTCACTATGTTCTTGGACTACAGCTCCGTTTTGTGATTGTTTCTTCTGGCAATTTACTGGATATTTCAGAGAGGGATTTATAACACCCTATTTTCTATCCTTTCTTCTCTGTGTAGAAAAATATTTTCCTTCCTTCCACCATTTGGTATTTTATTTGTCCTTTCCAAAGTCTTGAACACAAGTGCCAACACCTTTGAGATTTCACAAGTTTGTTAAATGTCTGGGAATGATGTTCAATTGGCTCATCTAACTTACAAACCTCTAGCTCACCTAAGAATTTTCTAAATCCTTTTTTTTTTTTTTAGTTCAGGTTGGCTTACTGCCAGCATTTGTTCTAGCAGACACCAGTAGTAACCTCATTAGTGAAGATCAGAGAAGAACAGCATTAAACATATCAGCCTTCCCCCTCCCATTATCCATGAGTGGAAGTCACATTCTGTACTCCCACACTCTGGCAGTGCCTAATACTTTGTGATTAATTATCTTATTACTGATGTGCTTTTGGAGGAAATGTGTTGTTTACTTGAGAATGGTTCCTAATTCCATTCTGTGATTTGATCTTCCAAATGTTGACCTTGAAATTATAGAAATCAGCAGAGGAGAAGAAAGGGATATTTCATTGTTCATCATTTACCTTTCCCTCTTGATAACTTTCTTTTATATGTAAACAGGGAATAAAATTTTAGCAGTGAGATCCTCAATCCTTTTGGCTTAGAGTGATATACTCATCTGCTGAAAACAGTTTTTATACCTTTTCTTTGCTGAAATACATTAATATTTGGTAACCATTTATTTGTAGAGAGCAGTGACACTGTGCAGCAGGGAAGGGCCAGATCCCTCATGAGTTAAAACATCTCAAGTAATGCTGAACAGTACACTTGGCCAGAGTCAACACTGATGAAGCAAATTTTTGAAGATACAAATTTAGATTAGCCTCTTTGGTGGAAGGAGAGGATTAGTTCTGAGTTTATATTATCAGTTGACTGCAGAGTCACATCTGACATCCATTCTTTTACAGCATGTTGTTGCTTCAGGCACAGCTGTTGTGTGTAACAAATTATCATTTTTCCCAGAACCCACTATTTATCACAGATCTTCTCTGTCTGAGAACTGGAATTAGGCTTCTAGTCCCAATCTGACACAGTCTATCAGCCATACCAGATATCCCTGATAACCCATTTTGCATTTTCCTCATGACCCTGCATTGGCCATGGAGGTACGTTATTCATAAAATCCTGGAAAAGTCTGCTTGGGACTTATACATGTGGCACCACAACTGGTTGTTACCCTGATTATCTGCATGACTCTATGTTCACTCACACTTCTCTAGCTGTCCTTTCCAGAAACCTTTGATCTGCAGACACTCTATAAAGGTCTGTTCCTTTCATACTAGCATTCCTCTCGAGCACCAGAAGCTACATATGCCTCCTAAAAAGTACTGATTTTTATTCCAAACCTCCACACTTGACTCTATTTAGTCTCTTTCTATACAAATCCTGGGAGGCTGAGCACAACACACAGCCCGTGCTGCAGCATAGGTGGGAGTTCTGGATTAGAATTCTCTGCAAAACAGGGTGAGATGTGGAACCTTCTGCAACAGTGACTGGAGGAGACAGACAAACAGCCTGTTATGAACTTGTTCCCAGAATGGCTCAAATTAGTACAGCTAATGAGGTACCATCCCTGGGATACATTATGAGTAACATTCATGACAAATATGGGTAGGTGAAGTTCATTTATAATACAACAATTAATTTACAGCAGTACAGCTTTGCAGACTGCACAATGACTCTTAAGGTATATTTGCTTAGAGGCATAGACAAGGATAGAACATTTACCCTGAGCATTTTTTCTCTTAGAAGGTTATAACCCAAAGCTTTTCAGAATTTACCTGTATCACTAGATCCCACTGTCAAAGCTTTAAATTTCAGAATAACTGGAAGTATTCATTAATATGATTAATATTTAGAAACAATGGGATTTTTAATTCAACTGCTCTGTTGGAGGTCACAGTTACTTACAATTTCTGTTTATAATGAGGTAACCACCTACTATAACCTTCCAGTTTCATTAACACTTAATGACTAATGACATTTTATTACAGGAATGACCAACCATTTAAAATGTGTGTTGCCATTGTATTACAGTTTCTCTCTTACAGAACTCCAATGTTCTAATTTAAAAACAAACCTCCATGAATTAAGCAAGAAATCACACAGCATTGACAGCAGAGTCAATCTCAAAACCCCATTTCCCTCCCCCCCATATCTTCAGTAAACTCTTGCAAAACTCATATATATGTATATGTATTTGTGCATAGGTAGATTCTGGCATTTTGTTATGAAATAGGAAGGGAAAAACTTACAAAAATTCTTTCAGATATTGCTCAAATATTTCCATCTCTTTAGTATCTGTATAATTAGTGGGTTGTAGTATTAACTCTGCCCTTAACTCATCAAAATATCTGTCTGTTTACCTTATTTTTGCTGTTGACTGAAAGCCCCCAACCCCTCCTGATCTCAAATTTAATATTTTTAAAGAATCACCACTTTTTTAGAGGAGTATGATGTGTACAGTCAACAAATCTTCTCCAGAAAAGTTTTCTAAAGATATAATCATGACATGCATCAAAGGTTTGGACAGGCCATTGATTGGATGCTGCATACAACAACGTCTTGTTAAACCATCTTCCATTTTTTCACTCTTAAATTTTTTTAAATTGCTGGAAGTTTGAGAAGCATCTACTAAAAACTACCTAAAAATCAATACATCAAAAATCTTGAACAACATTAATTACGTTAAATACTGCTATTACTTCTTCTGCACAGTGAGAATTGCAGAAAAGTCCTACTCCTGGTAATGCAGACTGGCTCAGACCCAGCTACAGGAGCAGCAGATACTTGCAACATCAAACCCACACATTTCTCTTAGTCAGCAGACAGCTATTCTTTCAGATAATACTGGTACCAGCCTTTCTGAGTCACCTCAATGCTATTCACATGCCAATCCCCCTGCCTAGAGCACAGTATAGGAAAGCTGCTAGTACATAATGAGACAGATCTGTCCATTTCAAGGCTGAATCTCACAAAATGCTAAGGTGGCAACACTTTCCACTTGGGTTCAGTTTGGGAAATATAGTCATTGTCAGGAAAAAGCCACCAATGGTTTGGCTTTGTTTTCCTTATTTTTAAATTTAACTTCAAGATGTTAAAATCAGGAAATTAATACCTTATTATCTTGACAAGGTGCAATATCTCGTATAAAAATGTTTTTCTCTTCAGCATCATTATGTCTTATCATAGAATCATAAGCACTGAAACATAGAATGGCCTGGATTAGGAGAGACCTTAAAGACCTCATTCCAAAACCCCACCCTGGGGAGGAACACCTTCCACTAGACCAGGTTGCTCAGAGCCCCATCCAACTTGGCCCTGAATACTTCCAGGGATGGGGCAGTCACAGCTTCTCTGGGCAACTTCTGCCAGTGCTGGAACACTCTCACAGTAAAGAACTTTCTCATAATGGGTAATCTAAACCAATTCTCTGTAGAGAAGGTTTGTACCAGTTTGAAGCCATTCCCCCTTGTCCTGTCGCTCTAGGCCCTTGTAAATAGTTTCCCTCCGTCTTTCATGAGGGCCTCCTTCAGGTACTGGAGGCCCCCAATTATGTCAGTACAAGGCTTCTTTTTTCCAGGCTGAATAATCCCAGTTCTCTCAGCCTTTCCTAATAGGAGAGGTGCTCCATTCCCCTAACCAATTTGGTGGCCTCCTCTCTCCTCGCACCAACGCTTTCGTGTCCTTCCTGAGCTAGGACTCCCGAGCTTGACTGAGTACTTTGTTGGAGGTCAGAAGACAAGAAAAGAGCTTTGTATTTATTATTGCTACCTAGTTAGAGGATACTGTTGTCATGATAATGCTGCCTGCAATTTCATCCTCTGTACTTGCAACAGAATCTGCTCCCTTTAGCGCTTAATCCAGTTCCCATGTGTGGTACTTTACACATCTACACTATGCAAGGGGAATATCTAAGAGCCCTCTGTATACAGTAACTGCTCACGCACATTAAAAATAAGGCTCTACTAAAACAACTCAGCTATCAGAACTTTTACACACCTACTGCTTAATCAATACATCAGCATCAGAGAATGCTGATGCTGTAAACAAGCCATTTGCAATTTTATTAAGTGACAAGTGCTTTGGCTGCATGTTTTAAGGTATATTTTTCTGTCCATTTTACTTTTAAGTATTTACTTCAATGACCTAAGGGAGGGCTTCTCTTCAAACATTTTTACAAGACTGAAATTATATACTAGGTTTTTGTAGATTAATAAAGTGAACTATAACTTTATGAAAAATAAAATTTATTGTTTGCATGACAAGAGCTACTCTTCAAGCTTTTAGTATTCTAATATATCACCCATAAGATACACCTTGCTGGACGAAGGAATGTAACCATTAATGTTCACAGAAATTATTCATTGCAGGTTTAGTATTTTATATCTTAGGAATTTTACAATTTCATCATAAATGGAATTTGGAACATAGAGACTACTTAGAAATTCAAGATTGCTTTGTGGTTTCTTTAAATATTTTTACCCAAGTACTCAATTTAAAATAAATTAAGCTGTAAAACTACACAGAAGAAGAGTGCAGTTTTTAATATCAGCAAATAAAAGTTGACTATGTTGTATAAAACAACAATTGAACTTCTTGGTCTGGATATAAACTTAATCTTATTCAATAATTCTGTCATAAATCATTCCCTGCTACATGTGCTTGGCAAAATGCATTACTTGGCTCTAGCAGCTGTACTTTTCATCCTTTTGAGTCATAGGAACTTCTGGAGTTTATTTCAACAAACTATGATAGTGCAAGCACATTTTATAGGTAAAATCTCTTCTGAAAAAAGCCAGTGGGAAAAGAACATGACTCAGAGGGATGATATTTAATTAGTATTATGTGTGGTAATAAGCTATTCCAGAGCTAAGCTAGGCATGACAAAGAAAACAACCCCTCAATCTTAACAGGACTTCAGGGTTTAGCTTTAAATAATGACTTATCACTGAAAGTTTTAGCAAATGCAAATGCAGAGCTGCAAATATATCCTGAGCTGCCAATATAATACACAGATTTAAATACAATGATTTATTTAATCCACTACTGCCTAGTAAATAGATAATATTATTTCTTAAATAGATCTTATAGTAAAAATTTATGATCAAAATTTGCCTGTGCACTGGTTTATATCTACAAACTAGGGCAACTGTAATTACCTAGATAATAGGTAGGCACAGGATTATTTACTGCTGCTCTGACAAAGGAATGGCTGGAAATACTTTTCTGTCAAACACATTTTTAGCATCTATATAGAGCAGTTTGCCATATTTAAAGTACACTGGAATCCAAGAAGTCCATATCTGCCTCTAAGAAAGGAGGGGAGGAAAACATTCCAGTCAAGATCAGCACAAAGGTTTTATGACACTTCATCACCAGGCCTGTAAGAAAGACCCAGTGACAGGGACAATTTTCTATTAATATCTACAGTCTAAACTATATGCCAGCTGCTTGCCACTGGTAAAGTTTTAGGGTGAAGGTGGGGGAACAGGTCTTTTACTTTCTACTGTTCGTATCAAATCCATGAAATTATTTTCATTTCATGGTTATGACTGCACTATACAAACCACTTCAGTCTTTTATATTACTCGATGCAAGATGTAAAGAGTAATTAGAGCTTTCAGGGTTAGAAAACCCAGGTGTTTGCTAAGTAGCAAGTTCTTAACTCTAAAGGAGATTGTCATGAGAGAAGCACAGATTTGTCAGCCTTCTTTGCACACTGTAGCTGTGCCCAGCCAGGCTGGTGCTCCAGACTGCCCCTACGGTCAAGGAATAGCTATAAGCTCATCTATTCCTCCAACTTAAAGAAACAAGTAATGTCCAGACTGTGTAGCATTGACTGCCTAAATGTTTCAGGCTACCCAGGCCAAAAGAAACACCTCCATCCCTTTAATGTAATGCCATGCTAAAGCATGCAAAAGCAGCATGCAAAATCTACCCCAAATCCATTTGTGGAATTAAGTTTGCATTCCCAAGGGCTTTGACTAAATTGTTAGAAGTAAATTGAGCTAAAAGAATTTCTGAAAAGAACCAGTCAGAAGCATATTAAAACACTGCAGAATAATTTATGAGTGGAAAACATAATGATGTGATATATCATTTGTGAATATAACCATTTTTTCATTAGCATTTTAGAGTTAATTTCAGCAAATTAATTCATATTTAAAGTTCACTGTACTGTACAAAATTGAGCCTTACATCTATGAAGAATATTTGACAATAGTAAAAGAGTTTCTAGGTTTAGTTGACATTTTATATCTTAAGGTGAAAGAATTAAACAAATGGAGGTTATGCTTGTTTGACATTCTAGATATTCAGCTAAAGCTGTCCTAATTTTTCAGCAAGACTGGTCTCAGAACTGCCTGCCTCTGGGTGGCTTTAGAGCATAGCCACAGTTTTGAATTGTGGGTAGCCATGTTCTTGCTTACATTCTCTGATTTGAATTGGAAAACAGTAATGGGAATATTTTCAGCTGAATACAAACTTCATTGACTATTTTGCTGAAATTAAAGTAACTGACAGTTCCAAATGTGATACAAAAATAAGGAACCTGGAGTGATTATCCTCTGAAGTAACTCAATCTCCACAGTACATCTCTCTGAACCTTTTGCCTGACAAGGCAAATACTTCCTAAAGAATATTAGAACTCACAAGGACTTTTAGCAAAAACCAAAATTCAACTCAAAAGCATAAGTAGATTTTACTTTTAATTTTCCAATAGGTTTAAACTATGGCTTTCTAGACTAGAACACTACGTGATGATAAGATACAACAATAGAAAATAGGACAAAAAATGCATTGAATTTGAAAATGTCTGGATTGAGCCCTTGAATGTGACCCACTTATCTTGTGTTGCAACAACACATAAACACACATGTAGTACATGGAGTTTCATTTAATTTCTCCAGGTGCCCATTTTCCAGGAATAATTATTCCTCCTCTATTTGCATGACTCATGGTGTAAGATTATAAAATATTTGGAACAAAAGAGATTTTTGAGAATTTTGTAGGAAAGTGGATACTCCAGTCTAGTCCAAATGATACACCACAAAAACCCTAAGAAGTCCAAATATGTAAAAAGCAAATGCTAAAATAGCTTCCTTATCCTCTGAAGCACTTTTCCTAAGTTTTCCTGAACTAGAAACTCTAGTCATACTTGAAGAATGTTCATCATATAAGGATTTCAATTACACACAGATGCATCTGACCCAAACACAGCTAAATTCAAAATCATTATGGACTAAATGCTTAAAATGATAAATTTTATTATGATTGTTATTATCATTTAAATTACAACCAATGAAAATCTTAGTTCTGAAGGTTGCAATGGGAAAGCTCACCCCAGAGAAAATAAAGAGCATATTGCTGATATAGCATGTCATGCATCCTGAGATATTTGGTTTAAAACCTTGGAAGAATTAGTGTGGCAAACATCTCACCTACAGTGACAGGGTGTTCTTTTGATTGTTTTTCTGTGTGGGTTTGTTGACTTTCTTTCATTTTTTAAAAGAGATATACTTTGGTGGCAAGAGGCTCCTCAGTTAAACTGCAGTTACCTACTCTAAATTTATTGAGTTTGATGAGAACAAACACAAAGTCTGTTCTACCCTTGGCACCATCAATCAAAGTGTTGGGTAGTATCGCATCTTAAGCTTCTTGATTTAGAATTCTTTTCCTCCTTACTGAGAAGTGCAATGCATGCTAATGCACCTGTGGATAAGGACAAATAGTGTGATAAGCTATGAAATATTTTCCCTGTGATCAAAAAAATATCAAAAACTGACAAATGAGAGATCTAGTGGGACTAAGAAACATTTTATTAGAAAACCAAAGATCTGTTTGCCCTATCTTCTAAAATTTATCACTTTTTTCTCTCAAGATTTCACATCTTTTCAAGACAACTTTAGAGGTCTAAAAGATTTTTGTATATTGGTCCACTGAAGCTGAAATTGCACTTATACCACTTATGTAAGGTTATTTCAGAATCAAGAGAAGTGAGTGTAAATGAAAAATTATTGAGTTGAAAAGCCTTTTTTTCCTTAGAGGAAATCAACTATCAGAAATACCTTTTACTTATATAACACCTTTATGCACAAGGAATAGGAATTGTTTATGGATTGTGGCGGTGTGTTTTTTCTTTTACTGTCACCCTTAGTAGTTGGTTTTGCCCTTTGTACTATGATTTTCAATAATGGGTTTTGTAATCCCTCCTTTTCCCCTGAGGCAATGGACCATTCCTAGATGTCAATCCTCCCTTGTACCTTCCCCACTTCCAGAAGTTTCTGTGGCATTTATGTATCCCTTGACATTCAGTTGGTTGAGTTAGATTACTCCCTCCCCCTGTACCTACCCATTGGTCATAATATTGTAATCCCCTCCCCGTGTACCTCCCCTGCTCCTTAGTCATTGGCTCCCTTCCCCAAACTCCACCCAAACTCCTCCCCAACCTTGTCCCTTAAAACCCCCTGCGCCGCTGTGTGCAGGGTCCTTGTCTCTGCCATTTGTCAGGTATAGATCTGCTTTATGTTTCGCCCCTTATCTGGACATAAATAAACGATCCCTGGACAGGCAAGCAAGGCCCATCTCGTTTTATTAACGTGCCGGACCCCGAGCGACTGTTCCGAGGGTCCCTGGTTCCGGGGGAATGTTGCCTGTCCCTGGGGGAGTGTCGCCTCTCAACAAAGTGCGCCTGCAGAAACAGCACGGCCCAGAGAAGACCAGGCAAGCACGACGCGACAATGGATCTTCAATAATATTCTGGGGTGCATCAGAAATGGCATTGTCAGCAGGTCAGGGAGTGATCCTGCCCCTCTATTCAGCCCTGGTGACACAGATCTGGAGTGCTGTGTCCAGTTTTGGGCTCCTCAGGACAACAGCTTCAGTAGAAGTTACGGAATGATGAAGGGATGAAGCATTTCTTATGGCAGCAGCTCTCTGGCCATAGAGAGCAGGCACAGACTTTTCCAGGCATTTTCCGAGGGAAGGCTGTGAGAAGATCAGAGGAAAGAATGAGAAACAATTCTTATTTCCATTTGCATNAAATTCTGCACTGTGCAGTGACAGAGCACTGGAACAGATCACACAGAGAGGGTGTGGAGCTCTCCCTCACTGGAGATATTCCAGAACCATCTGAATGCCATCCTGTGCCATGTGCTTTGGGATGACCCTGCTTGAGCAGGGAGGTGGGACCAGATGACCTTCTGTGGTCCCTTCCAACCTGACTCATTCAGGGATTCTGTGAATTTGGGTTTTCTTTATATAGCTATCATATCACTCAGCAGATATATTTAATATTATGGAAACTGAAAAAGCATCAACATGATCAGGTGGACATGAGTACAGTGTGAATGCAAGATCTGAAGACATTTCTTGAAGAGGAAAATCTAGCAAGAATTCAATTATAATTATTAAACATAAAAAGTTAATGTACTTGGTTAGATTTTTTTTCCCCTCTTTAGTAGAAGGCCACACAGACTGAAAAGTAGCATTGTAAAATATAGAATTCCCTGGCCCACAAATTTGGGTGATTACATTTTCGCTATCAGAGTTCTGACTGTAATAGACCTGAGAATATGACAGCATTACTTCCCTGCCATGCTGATACTGTTTTTCATAAGTAAAAGACAGTTAACTGAGATCTTGACTGAACTCTTGTGAAACTCATGTTACCCTTGAATCTTTTAACAATATAGTTCTGTAACACAAAAAAAGAAAAATTATAAGCATTTTCCCATTTCAGAGTGCAATATGGAAAGGCATAAAAATGAGCTGTCTCTATCTTAAATTACAAAACCATCAAGAATGTTGTCTCCTACAAAAAGGTTTGAAATTATTATTGATATTACCAAAATAATTTCTTTTAATTGATGAAGAAAAAAAATGTCCTAGAGCCATAAAGGAGAGCTTTTTCTCTCAAAACAGCACTTTATTTGAGCAAGGTGAATGACTAACATGGTATTGTGGTGGTGCAGGATTATTCAAATTAAATGTACCATTTTTAAGCAATTAGACTAAAAAATAAAACCAAGAAATAATAATGCATAATTTCTGAAAAGACAGTGCAGAACTAATTAGCATGAAAAACTACATTCAGGTTCTTCCCTCTCACTTTACTCCATAGATAACATTGATTTCTACAAAGCAACTCCTAAAGTAATAAATTTTTTTATAAAAGTAACTGAACCTTCTCCTGAGAACATTGTAGTGTTATATGTTAAATTAGTCATGCATTTTGAATGTATAAGACATCAGAGACTACATCCACATATTTTCAGTGATCAAGCTGCCAAAATGATTCTATTTAAATTGAACTTTTTTTTAGATAACCTTGTTTTCCATACTGCTGGTACATTCCACATTGCTGTATTATCAGACTGTAATTTTATAAACCTGTTCACACTCCTTAACTGTGCACAGCTGCAGAGTTTTAAGTGACCAGGTTAGGTTACAGGTGTGCATCTGTGCCACAGAACATTCTCAGAGGCTTTGAAGCACAACAAAATATGTCTTCGCCCATGGTTTGAGCACTAAATAAAAGTACGATGGACTACCACTGAGAAACCCTGAGAAGTCTAACTGGAGACAATTCAACAGCTGTAAAAGCACTTACATCTACCCTTTTCAGAAATAAACTGGACATCATAGAATATTCTGATTTTTCTTATGTATTATGGACAGACTTTTTTTTAAAATAGTTTGCTAATAAACCCCTCTCCTCTTTACCAATCAACTCATATTCTGTACTGTTAGCATCACATTTCTTAAATAATTTCTTTTTTTTTCTATATCAAGTTCTGTTGATATAGAAACATAGACTCAAACACACTGTTTCCACTCAATGTACACTCAAATACAATTATCCTGAAAATAGATAAAAACACACATCTTCATACAAATGAGAAACTAGAATACTGTGTATCTACTCTGGTTGCCTGTAAGGTGTTATGTATAGGGAATATTCCTGCAGTATTGCATAGCTATTATGTTTTGAACCATATTTCTAAGCTGTGTTATGTTCCTATTTTTCTCCAAAGTCTTCCGGGGGTAGCATTAATATTATTTTTCTAGCATGCTTTCAAGTTTCTACTCCAGACAGTAAGAGAAAACCAAAGACATATTTATTATTTAAAGAACATTCATCGCAGACTATAATGACAAAAGACGTTAGTAGCCATACTTAAATATCTGAAACAAACCATTTAGGAACTAAAAAGGAGTGCAAGCACACAAGAGCCTGAGTAGATTCTTTCCCAAAACCAGAGTAAATAAAAATAGTGTTCAGAACATGAGACTTTCTCCCATTAACTGAATGACAGAACATATTGTTGCAGAGGAAAATCTTCATTCCCTGCTATGCTAAAAGCTTGCAATACAAGATACTGCAGTTCCAAGATGCTGCCTAATGCCTGTTAAAACCCACGGAAATGAGACACCTCTGTAGCTTTTAGCGCAGCTTGTAAAGTACGTGACCTGTTTTAGGCCACACAACAGCCTGACAAAAAAAGGAGAGGTTTTGGTGTAGAGTTCTGCCTGCTTGCACTAAAGAAATGACCTTAAGAGATAATTAAGAGCTAATCATGAAGACTAATGTCAATTAAATATTCATTATAGCTTAAAAATACACATTCAGTAATAAAAAAATCATACTACAATTAATTGATTTTTCTACTTCAAAAACAATATTTACAAGTTATGTCATTAAGAGCACAGAACCAACACAATACTAATTGCAGACCTCAGTAATGCCCATGGGAAGCAATTTCAGATTTTTCCAAAGACAAAAGGATAAGCATATGCATCTTGGTAACATTATCCAAATTAATGTGGAAAGATTTCTACAATCTGACAGAAAGAAAATGAAAGAATGTTTTCAGAAATTTCAATTATAAGAGCGAAACAATTACTCTGCTGTCTGGCTTATATCTCCCAAAGTCATTTTCTTTCAATTGACAGTAAAGGTGAACTTAATGCAAATGTATTTACATCCAGCTCTTAGTCATATACAGAATCTGAAACTAAAATACAGGGTAAAGAATTTTTCTGCTGACAAATACACAGAAAATAAGTTAAGAAAATTTTTAGGTATGTGGATATATTTTACCATAACCACTGGTATTGGTTTCTAAAACTAAACCATAGTTTTACCCCAGTAGGTTTTCTTTGCTTTGCTATCAATAATCTTTCTAAAAATATCTAGAATCTAAAAAATTCTACCTTTCCCTTGGAAGATATTCACTCAGATCTGTATATTTTCACAATACTACACAGTGGAAGATTTTTCTTGTTACTGACTATGTCAGAAAAGAAACTCAAGGTTCAACACCAGCTATGCTCAGTGAAACAGTCAGACTGCTTAACAAGCTGTTGGAGCAGCAGTTATATCTCAGCAGCTTTGACTCAGAATTCCCAGCTGAAGAAGGTCTGAATTTCTCACACAGACTCATAAAGTCAAAGGTTAAAAATTACTAAATTTAATCCAGGTAGCACTCTAGTCTCTTGTAAGAAGGAAAGCATGTGTGTGGTTCTAAAGTAGGACTGTTCCATGGAAGCCTTGCATTGGTTCACACATACCTTTGACATTGCTTTCTCTTTACAGGTTATTTTGTTTGCTACATTGTTTCACCATCAGTTTGTTTATTCAAATTTTTTCTTCTTGAAACCCTATTTAAAAATGTATTTAAAAATTAGGTGCAAGAACTTTGGAAGAAAAAGGAAAACCTTTCCAGAACACCCCCAATTTTAAAAGGATATAATTTTCCATTCTTCTATCTCGTTTTAGTCTCATGTGCATAAAGGCAGCCTGTGAGTTGCTTAATAAAACATCTTGTGAAGCTGGATTAAATCTGCTTACAGCAATTATAGCAGACAGGAGTTATAGGAGCACAGGGTGCTCAGAATTAGAAGCATTTACTGTTGGAATACATGAAAAATAGCAAGTTATGCATGATGCCATTCAGTTCAGCTCATTTTCAGCACAGCTCTTGCAAGTTACAGTAGAGTATGTTTGCATGCTTAACTAAGTGCATTAACATTTTGGGTTAGATTGGGAACACCCTTTTGAACCAAACATCTCTTATCACCTCTCACATGGCCTTGGTTTGCATTGCAGAATAGTCTCAGAGGACAAAATTGCATCTCTTTTGAATTAAGGTAAACTGACATTGTATTTCAGAATGACCTAAATCTTAGGCTGCTGTTGACAGGACCAGGGCAGAGCCAGGCTGAGCTAAATCCCTTGAAACCTGCATAAATACAGAAATATGTAAATTTCGGTCTTTAACCACAAAGTGGTTTGTTATGAGTTTTCTCCTGTTGCACTACACTACTGGCTAATGCAGACTCAAACTTTTCACAGTGGCAGCAGCCCTGGTATTCTCAGTGGAACTGCTGACAGTGTCAGCACCCTGAACAGACTGGGTAGACATTGAGGCAACAACTGTATATATGCTGGCCAGCTGTCATAAGTAGAGAACTCCTCTTCCTCTCTAACCTTAGGAGCTTGCACCTTGAATATGGAGAATGTCCTGACAGGTCCAGCCACTCCAAATGAACAGGTCACCTTCTCCCCTATACAGGCTGGTGTCTCAGCTATCAGAAGTGGAGTCAGAGCAAAGGAAAGGGACATGTGGGTGCCATGTGCCATTGTGGGGTTCTGCCTGTGTGAACACAGGGAGGGCATAAGGAAGAGGGGTGTTGCACCTACATGGGCTTCAAGGTTGGAAGTAAGTGAATTGGGAGGAATAGCAGTGTCCAAAAAAAATACATTCAGGAAGGTTACTCCTCCAGATGCAGCAGAAGCTCTGAGGACATTTCCACTTCTGACCCTCACGAAGGAACTACAGGTTTGCAGTTACAGGATTCAGGTGATGAACGCTCTGATCAGCGACAGAGGGGCTCTGTCTCCAGCCAGGCAGAGAAAAGGAACAGCTAGTCTTACTGGACTGTATAGAGCAGATTTCCTGGCACATCAGACCCATGGGAGGGGAATGCTTTGGTGGACACTGGTGCACAGTGCTACTTAATGCCATCAGGGTCCATGAGGCAGAACTCACCTGGATTTCTGGCGTGACAGGGGATCCCAGCTGGTGAAGTGAGCCCAACAGCGACAGAGGGGCATAACGTACCCTACTGTGGACCAGCCCGGATTCCCAGAGTGTCCTTGTCACAGACTACTTCAGATGAGGACACTGCAAGGACCTAAAACTGTACCATGGGTATATTTTGCTTTAGACACCATGAAGATTAAGCAGCTGTTTACCTTGCCCAGCCTCTCAGATGATTAATCTGTAACGGGCTTGCTGCATGCCAAGGATCAGCAGGTGCTAGTTGCTACCATGATGGTGCATCAGTGGCAATACTGCACTATCCAAGTGCCCCTGGTTCCCCTCCATGAGCTCATTCATCAATGGAGAATGAAGAAGTCATCAGCAAGACTTAATCACACTTGAACAGTCCCATACAGCCAGTGCAAAAGTCTGACGGAGAGTGCAGACTTCCAGTAAACTCTTGTGACCTGCACAAACCACTTTCCACAGAGTGCAGCCACATGTTAGCACTCCAGTACAAACTGGAGTTAAAGGCAGGCAAGTGATAGGCCACACCTTATGTGATCAATGCTGATTTCCCTGTTGCTCTGGCAGACTGTAGGCCACAGTTTGCTTCCATGCAGAGGGTTGTCCATTACCTGGAATTGTCTGTCCCACAAATGGAAGTACAGTGTCACATACAAAAATGAGACTCCTAAGCTGAGAGCAAAAGGAATGTGTTTATTGCCGAGTTAAGACAGTCCTTACACATTTAGTGTGGGAATCTCTGTTCAGTCCTTCGCACACAACCTGGTTGCAGCCTGTAATAAATCCATCAGCCTGACAGTTTCTTAGTTCCCTCAAGGTTTGCAGTCTTCAAAGAAACAGGATGCTTTTCCTGTGTAATCTAAGTTCTTCTGTGCTTCCCAAGAATTTTCTGCAGTGTCAGGCTTTGCTGGTTCAGGCTTTGCTGATTCCTTACAGTATAGTCCTACCATTTGCCATGGATTGATATAGACCACAGTGGAACAGGGTGAAGCTGCTCAACACTGATGACAAAATAATGTGGGACAACACCATGAAAGAAGCAATTGAGAAAGCATTATTTGGACCCCACCTGCAGGGCTGCATCCAGGTCTGGGATCCCAGCACAGAAAGGAAATGGACCTGTTGGAGCCAGTCCAGAGGAGACCAGCAAGATGATCAGAGGGATGGAACAGCTCTGTTATGGGAAAATGCTGGGAGAATTGGGAGTGCTCAGCCTGGAAAAGAGAAAGCTCTGGGGTGACCTAATTGTGGCCTTCCAGTACCTGAAGGGAGCCTACCAGACAAATGGAGAGAGACTATTTACATGGGTCTGGACTGGCAGGACCAGGCTTCAGACTGACAGAGGGTAGGTTTAGACTAGATGTTAGGAAGAAATTCTTTTCTGTGAGGGTCGTAAGGCATGCGTACAGATTTCCCAGAGAAGCTATGGCTGCCACATTCCTGGAAGTGTTCGTGGTGAGGTTGGATGGAGCTCTAGTGTAACCTGGTCTAGTGTATAAGATATCCTTGTCCATGTCAGCAGTGTTGGAACTGGATAATCTTTGAGGTCTCTTCCAACCCAGGCCATTCTATGATTCTGTGATTAATATCTTCCCTTAAAACTGACTTTGCCCAAAACAAAGCAAGGTCAAGGGACCTGCACAAGGGACTTTGTTTTAGGACATAAAATTTCATATAGATATTGCCACATGTTAATGCATGTGAATTATACAGTAGCAGCCATATTCCCACCAGTTAACTGAAAGAAAACACAGGCATGCTGAGTTTCTGGACAGTGCATATCCTTGGTTACAGTCAGACTGGAAGTCCTCTCCATTGAATAACACAGGAAGTATTTCAACCAGTTCCCTGAGCAGCAACAAACCTTTGAAGAGATCAAATGTGAAACTGGTCATGCAGTAGCCCTAGACCAGCTGGACAGTACCAGAATGCAAGAAGGATGGCCTACACCACAGCCAGGAAATTGTTGCTGCAGCCAGAGAGCACCCGGAGAGACCCAAGGTCAGCCTCTGGAGTTTTGGAGCCAGGATACAGAAGATCTGAATGCCACTGCACATGAACTACAAAAAAGTAAAACACAAAGTAGTTTGGGTAGCCTCAGAGGTAGTTATTACAGAAGAAGAGCTCTTCTTGGCACCACAAATATCTGTACTGTCCTGAATGATCAAATGAAGGATCTCTCTACACATCAAGAAGCTGACACTGCATGGTTCACAGTTGCATGAACATGCCAAAGAAAATATCACATGCTCTCTGTGGTGGAGGTGGCTATTAGATGTTCAGAAACTTACCCTGTAACCAGTATTGCCACCCAAAATACCTCGAACTTCGAATAACAAGTTTGATGATGACAATTCTCCACAAAAAGTAGTGAATTGGACAATATGAGCCAACTATGAAACTACTTTGTAGGCATCCAGGCCAAGAAACACATTACTTGACTGGGAATATCACATTACCTGTCATGCACCAGCCACCAGGAAGACAGAACAAGGCAATGTATTATTAAAAATTAGGCTGAAAGCAATGGGTGCTGAGACATTCAAGCACTGTGATCCACATTAGCCAGAAGTCATGTGTCTAGCAAACACTAGAGGATGTTTGAACATCCTCTAGTAGAAAATGAAAACCTGGTATACTATGGAAGGAGCTACAGCTCCCATGGCACATAAAGGGAATTGGATCAGAAAGTGTGGGTTACGCCTTCTTCGGGAAAAGGCAAAGACCTTCAAGGGATAGATTTTTTCCTAAGGACACAAAAGTATTTGCTGGTTAATTCAGCCAGATGGAGTAATCTGCTGTGTACCTCCAGGATGACTAACCTTAGAGGGAAGATAAGGCCTGATTTGAGTTTGCATCATAGTTATACTCCATTGGGAAACACCACATCAAGAGCCAGTAAAAAGACAAGAATTGTAAGGAGCTTGCTAAGTGCAGACTGATCCTACCTGAGTCAGCTTCTGCACCCAAAAATTCAACAACAACATCATCTCTCCCCTCTCAAATCACCACCGCAACAGACAGACCCCAAGTCATAGATTTTTCTTCCCCATCCTGCTGGAGTTTTTGGACAGTGGCAGCATGAACAAAGAGACTGCTTAGTTGCTGTCTTGTTCAACCCCCGGTAGCAACTTGCTTGTTTTTTGTTTTTTGTATTTTTTTTTTCAAGACAGATTCCTGATATCTTCATTCGGATTTTAATTGGACAGAGAATGCTGGAATAATTTTTCTTTTTCTGAAAATAATGATTTTGACCAAAGGGAAAGTGGCATGTATTTAAATACCTGTTATTTTGTGCATTTACCCTTTAGCGCTAATTTATCTTTAAGTCTCATATATATTTACATCCATATATAATTTTCATGTAATCAAACAGGTTTTGATTCTTACAGCTCACATTCCTTTCTGAATTTAACAAATGAGAAAAAATAGCAGTCAGATATAAAAATCTGTATGCTACCAATGCCACTGAAAGCTAATTTTATCTTAAATTCCCTTGTAAACATCTGTTCCTAATAAAACATCCACCCTTTGAGCAATTTTAAGACTACCAGGGAGCAAATAAACATCTAAATAATCTCTATTTCGTTTTGCCTCCCACTGGAGGTTACTGGGACATATATTTCTTTCTTTCTCGTCTTTTCTACCCTGTTCTATCTCTTCCAAATTAGTTCAATGCTGAATGTATGCCTCAAAAAAATGAGCTGTTTGCCTGAAAACATGCCCTAACTTCAAAACTTGACCAAAGTTATAACAGTTGTTCCTTTAAGCCTGCATCAAGCAACCCTGTAATTAATCATCTCTTTCCTTGAGGGCTGCTGTCACTCAGCATAAATCAGAGAATGTGTTTTCTTCTTGTTAAGGAAAACATTTGGTTTTCTCCTTATGAAAAAAACACATTTGGGATTCTTTTTTTTTTCTTATTAAAAGAAACATTTAATCTCCCCATCGGGAGTCTTAATCAAGGACTCTGAAGGCACCATATTTTCACCTTCATACCTGAACCTCCCTCAACAACTTTTGTTCTGCTAAATTGATATTTAAAGGTCTGGTTTTTAGTAAGTACATTTTCCTGTGAAAATATAGCTTGTTAGAAGATTGAAATTTTCATAGGGGAAAATTGCCATGGGACGGTAAGTATTTGGAGGTTCTCCTTCTTCTGCTTTTTCTCAGAAGAAAAGCTGACACATTTTTCCCTGAAGGAGAAGATTTTTTCTCTTCCCACAAAGCTTTTGCCCTGGCTCTTGAAACCATTTTCTGCAGGGATGAAACCTTCCGTGGTTTTGAGGATACTTCGCATTAGCTGGACCCCAAGCATTGAAAGGTCTACTGGATTTACCAACACCTCTCCAAGGCTGACTGGGAGAAGCTGACTGGGAGAAAATTAGTTTGGTTATCAATAAAAAATTATCTTTCCTTCAAGCGGTTTGTACCTTATTCCTTAGGAGATCTGCTGACTTTTACTGTGTAATTGGTTCTGACTTGAATAGAGCACAGACATATATGGAGTAATCTTTAGCCAAATTAAGGTTGACTAACCCATTATCCTGGAGATGCAGCAGCAGTGGCAGGTTCACATGTGGTAAGATTTTTCCAATGGGATTTTAAAAGAAGAATCAGGAAATGCAAAAGGTGTAACACATAAAATTCAAAAGAATTTTGTAAAACCACAACAAACTGATGCCAAGGGAAGTCTAAAAGAGTCTAGGTCAAACAGGAATGATAACACCATCACAGTACCCCAGGGAAATGTCCTACATACTTAATCTGCTAGTCTTTGATAGCACACTGATACCTTATTCCAATACTAAGGAGAAATGAAGTGACTTGCAAGTCTGACCCTAAACTTCAGTTTCCCACATCTTACATCCATTTCACAGTTGTCCTGGTGAGGACAACCCTCAAAGCACAAGTCTGCCAAAGGCTGAAGTGTTACAAGTGCACTGATAGAAATATGTGGAGAAATGAGCACATGTATGATCTGGTTTTAGGCCAGAACTATAAGGCATATACTTACAGTATAGAAGAAGCCTTACTTGCTCACTCAGTAGCACATCTCAAGAAAAGGAGGCTCGGGGGGACCTT
The DNA here is from genome assembly GCA_013399945.1 of Ploceus nigricollis. Taxonomy (NCBI): domain Eukaryota; kingdom Metazoa; phylum Chordata; class Aves; order Passeriformes; family Ploceidae; genus Ploceus; species Ploceus nigricollis. The sequence goes on along the minus strand of VXBC01012721.1, from coordinate 205,349 downwards.
ATCACTCTCTACAATTGCCTGAAGGGAAGTTATAGCCAGGTGATGGTTGGCTTCTTCTCCCAACAACCAACTACAGGACCAGGGGGTCCTCAGGCTGCACCAGGGGACGTTGAGGTTGGACATCAGGAAGAATAACTCCTGGTTGTCAAGCACTGGAACAGGCTGTCCAGGGAAATCATGGAGGCCCCAGCCCTGGAGGTGTTCAAGAAATTACTGGACTTGGCACTCAGTGCTCTGGTCTGAGAGACAACGTGAGGATCACTCACAGGTTAGACTCAATGATCTTGGAGGTCTTTTCTGAGTTTCTTTCAGCACAGCCTGGTGTTATCTATATTTACATAATTCTGTCTCAAAGAGGGAATTTCCAGGATTTTTTAGAATTTTCACTCCTGAGAAGAGCATAACCCTTAAGATAAGACATATCAACAGGCTAGGAAGACAAAGCAGAGAAAACTGTGTTTTGTTTTCAGTGCAGGATTTGGAGCTTCATGGGTCAATGAAAGGGGCTGTGTAGCATGGCAGCTACAACTGGAAGTAACATGTGGAAAATCCTTTCCATGTCATCCCAGCCCAATGAGACTTCAAATTTGTAGGCAGCTCTCTGAGTAGACATAGGCAAAGAATAATGCAGATACTAAATATCCAGTGTTATCTCAAACTACAGATGTTTGGCTTCTGATATTGAACAAACAAGGAAAATATACAAAGTCTTGAACAAATAAATATCCCCAAGTTTTACAGTAATCTTGAAGAACAAATTCAGTAATATCTATGATTTACGTTCCATAGTCTCTATTTATGTAACAAAGACTAATCAGCAAGGTCTGTTCATAATAAAGTGACTTCTTGTTCTCTATTTCATGTTTATATTGCTAGATGATCAGAAAATATCAAATGCAGGTAATTCAACTTTGCTTCCCAAAATTTTAAATTCTTACCATAGCCTTGATCAGCCCTCCTCAGTTATAAAAATCACATCTGTTTTTAGCTTGTGATTTTTTAAAGAAAAAACATAGTATGAAGCACAGAAAATTTCAGTCTAAAAATTCACTGTGTTTTACTAAACAGAGATCTATGTACAGTAACATTCCATTTATTTGCTATAACCAAGAAAAAACAGATCATTAAGCCAGGGATTCCTGGGGCAAGTTATTAACAAAAGATTTTGTGACTCTTTTGAAGAAATAGCTCTTCTTCTACTAATAGTTATATTAACATATGTTCAACTTCGATCCAAGTAATTGCAGCATAAGGAAAAAAATACTTGCATACTAAAATCAGACCTGCATATGTAGTTATATGTTTGGCTGTATAAATAACTAAACCAGGACACTGTTAAAATTCAATTCTCTATTTCTGGTCTGAGTTAGTTCAGGTTTATGTTTGTTTGTTTTTTATTTGGTTTTGGCTTTTTTTTTTTTTTTTTTTTTTGCAAGAGTTCTGCTTTTATTTTATTACTCAAAAGCACCTGGTTTCCCCAGGGATTAGTTTTCCTTCCCAAACACCAATCAGGGAAGACTTGAGCAACTGCACATACTTCTTCCCCTCTCTCCAGCACAGAGAAGCACAGGGGTCTGTGAAAAGCCTAGATCCTTCTACCTGTTGAATGTTTTAGAGGAATTACCCTCCTCAGCCGGTTTAGTTGGACCTCAAATGTTGTTGCACAACAAAAAGCTGCTGCATGCTTAGCAGCTGAATACATTTGAGTCACTGTGGAGAAAGACCAAACAGATACTATTCTGAAAATAAAGTGCACCTGTTCAGAGTGCCCCTACACAGTAACTTTGCTCCTCTCCACAGATGGAGTCATAGATTTCCTAAGAACCTGGCAATTACACTGTCTGGAGCCAGTGGCATGTCAACAACAACAGTCCTACTGCAGCTACCACTAATCAAGTGCCATGGTAACAGCTACAGGTGAAGCAAGGAAAAACAGCAAGGGACAACTGCAGGCTGTAAAGGTTCTTAAGAGAAAGTGCCCCAGTCCTCTGATTATCTTGGTAGCCTCCTCTGGCCTGGCTCCAACAGGTCCCTGTCCTTCCTGTGCTGGGAGCCCAGAGCTGGATGCAGCCCTGCAGGTGGGGTCTCAGCAGAGCGGGGCAGAGGGGCAGAATCCCCTCCCTGCCCTGCTGCCCACGGGGCTTTGAATACAGCCCAGCACACAGGGGGATTCTGGGCTCCCAGTGTACATTCTTGTCTGATATTCAGCCTCTTACGATTTTTTAAATGGGCTTTATGTCAGAAATAATAAAATTTATACACCATAAAAGATCACTAGTAGATACGTAATATACATTTTCAGTAAATCAAAGCAACTATTCTGTTTTCAGATCTCCTACTAAGATGTGTTGGGAGAGTTTGCATTACTAGAAAGCTGTGATGGACACACAGCTCTGCAGGAGAGAAAGTCTAGGGAGACATGGGAAGGGAGCTGCCTTCTGTGCACAAGGGCAGTACAGATTCAGGGAGCTTTTCAATAGGATGGGAGACAATCCTGTTGAGAGCTCATGGGTTAGGAGCAGGTAAGAGGCTACTAAGGGTGATGTCCTGGGGAAAGTCTGTCACTGACTCCCTGATCAAGGTGAGGTAGCAGGTAAAACCTGTAAAGAACTTGAAATCTCTGTGTCGCAGACTCTTGTTCACACAAGAAGCTTTGACCTCCCTGATATTTGCTGGGATTGCAACATGACAGGACACAAGAAATCATGAAGGAGGATGTCAGGGGAGAACTGTCACATCCCAGGTATACAGAGCTGGATGAAAAAGCCAAAGATTATACAAACCTGGATCTGCTACTCACTAAACAAGAAAGAAACTAGTAGGGGATATGGCAGTCTGTGGCAATCGTGGTAGTACCTTAGCACCCACAGCTGAAGGCAGAGCACAAAGCCTTGACTTCAAGAGAGCAGATATCACTTTACTGAGTGGGGAAATGAGATCCATGGGCAGCTTCAAACAGCAAAAGAACCCAAGAAAGCTGTCTAATCCTTGAAGACCTCCAAGTGCAAGGAACAGTTCATCCTCATGCTGCAGAAAACAAGGAGACAATTTAGGAGACCAATATGGCTTAAGCAGGAAATTCATGACAGACACGTGGCATAAAAAAGAATGCTATTATGCAGATGGAATTCAGGAAAGCGACTCAGACATTTAGTGAACCTTTTAGCAAAATTAAAACTTCTGCAGCTGAGACTCGCAATGCACTTTAAGGGCCACAAGAAATGCATTTACTGCTTCAGAAATATTAAAAGTCTTAGCAAGGAAAGTGGGGGCCCATTGCCATGTGGGGCAAATTATTTAAGAGGAGACAGATTAAGGAATAGGGACTTCATATTTTCTTTGCCTCAGTCCTCAAAAATAATGTCTCATCAGCCTCTTACTTTAGTGAAAGTTCAGGGAAGAAAAGTACCAGGATTGGATAGGAATTGACTCAGGGATCATTTGAGAAAATTTGGCCTGTAACATCCCATGGATTCAGATGAGCATAATAGAGATCACCACTGTCCTCACAAGGTAACTCTACCTTCTTTCAAAGATTGTGGAGATTAGGAAAAATCTTGATCTAGTGATATAAATCTAAGTGATAGTGATACATAGAATTCAGCTTCTGAACCGTTATATTTGGTGCAGTGAGGGCAAAGTCTCCCTAATCACCTAAGGAAGTCTGGCCTTTTACAGATGTTGGAACACAAGAACACATGAAGACTAACAAAAAACATTGAAATAACCATTATTTTAGGAATTGTATCTCCTGTTTACCATCATGATAACTGAGAAAATCAGGATAATTAAAAAATGCTAATACAATGTTTTAAAATGCATAAGGCATGTAATGAGTTTTTTTACAGTTTGAAGCAAAAGCTTTTACTCCTGAACTAGTCTTCCATATCTAATTCACTATTAACTTTCAATTTCAATTTAAACACAAGCTGTTTGTGTATCAATAATGCAATGAAAATGGAAGTGACAAACTGCTATTAATGGAATGTACAGGCCTGAAACAATAATGACAAATTAATCCAGTCTCTTCTGCAGACCATATATTACCAGATTCACAGATGAAGAATTCTATGTGGTTTCCATAAATGAAATATTAATATTTAGAGTAAGACAGTAATCTTAGGTGTGTGTATTAAAGTTTACAGTATTCACATTTCAGAGGATGAACTAATAAATTCTGCTTTAAAGGAAAATTATTTATAGAAATACTTTCAGCGCTATCTTGCAAATGGAAAGTTTAAGGTAAATTTTATGGAACTGCAGAGGCAGAAGTTGACTGTAAAACATCTCACTGTAGGGTATTTAAACACTTTAAGCAAGAAAGTTTCTCTGTTTCCCAGAGCTAAATGTAGAAGGCTGACTTTTAGAAAGGTTAATAACACCCAATGGCATGCCTTTATCCTTATATATAAAACATGAGGATGACCAATTGTGATGGAAAGAACAAACATCAGCAGCCATCCTTTAAGGACACAGACCCTTCAGGACTCTCCCACCACTGTGATGAGATCTGCTTTTAAATCTGTCTCAAAGGAAAGCTGACAAGGTGCACGTGTGCCAATGTGTGCTACAAACCCTGGCAAAGGCACTGAGTGCCAAAAGAAGCTGCTGACAAATTAATCTCATTTGATAACCACAGGTTTTTGAGGTGATGGAGCTGGTACTTTCCTGCACTAATCACCTTAAAGGTCTCAAGATACTTACTTATATCCTTAAGTTCAAGTTCTCTTAAGAATTATTCTTCCACTAGCTGACATCCTTCTACATCCCTTCTGAAACCTTTAAGTAAATGAACTTTTATGGATTTCATATTAAAGCATCACGTTATCACAAATCACAGCCCACAGAATTTACACAGTATATAACAGTAAAAAAGGCATCAGAAATTTCACCAAGTTTTCTTTTAACTTCACACTTCTCATTTAGTCTTCTACTCTGCTAAACAAGGGAGTGGAGACAAATTGAGGTAACCAAATAGTGAAGAACTTAGCACTTTATTCACACACTGTCTGTTTTAATCAATCTTAGAATGTAAAACACAGGCTAAATGACAGCCAAAAAAAAATCATTAGATGAATTATTCACTAAACAGTTTCCACAAAACAGTCTTGTTATACTCTGGTGTGGTAAGTCAAAACACCTCCAGCTTATATCTGTTACATGTAAACAGCAACTATAATACAAATAGCAATAATTACTTCTACACCAGGATGGGTTTCTTTCCTCCTAAAAATTGCCTGGATTCTACATTTAGTCAAAAAGCTGCTCTAAAGCAAGGATAGTCCTGACTCAGCTTTTCAAAATGACCCCGCATGTTCATATCGTCAACAGGACATGCACCACATTTTTCAGAGAGCAATGTGAATGACAATATCTTTGAACTGATTACCAGGCTGAAGACTGGACATGCCTGGACCTCACACTGGTGACAGGTTTTTATAAAAGAATTTATAGCCAAGGGTGACAACACACTCCGCCCCCAAGGAAAAGATAGCAAGTAAATCCTTCTTAACTACTTCCAGCTTGGAGGCATTTACTTGGCCTTACTTATCAAAGGAAAAGGAGGTATACTAAACAAAATGTAATAAAAACAAGCTCTGAAGTTATTTGGTTTGTCTTCCTCTACTGGGGGATATATCCAAGACCACAGGCTGGCTCAAAGTGCCCAACTCTCATTATTATGTCCTTTAAAATGGGGAACAGGATCTCAGGGTCTCTCAAAGCTCAGCTAGTCACTAAACAGGAGGGCTTATGGGCTTTGACTCTCCCCCTTGACAAATTTCCCTTCCAAAAATCTGGAGCAGAACTACCAACTTAGAGCAGCCCTCACCCATGTTTTCTATAAAAATATAAGCTGAAATAAAATGAAAGCTGGAAGACTCATGTCTGTATCTGTCTAATTTGGTGTCACAATTCTCTCTATGTGCACCTTTGCTGCTACCACTTCCTGATATACACCCTTTCCTGACTTTGGAAAACTGTCCCTCTGTAACTATTGTCAATACTGGAGAAATCAAGAGCACTGACAAACAAATAAAAAATTAACACCGTGTCTCTGATTACATTGCATTTTTAAGTTTTGTGATTAAAATAACTATTTTATCACAGTCTCTGTAGCCTCTTGTTAAATACTTTGAAAAGAAAAAATGTTCTTCTATTTATAGTACAGAGTAACCAATTAGAAAATCTGTTTTCTTGGAGTGGATGTATTTTTTTTTAATGTGATGTGATTTCAGGTTCCAATTTCTTAGGTGACATAACACTTCATAATTTCAAGAGAGTATTGAGCAGACACATTTTAAAAAGCAGAACCGCTACAGATTTTAATGACTATTTATTTCTGAAAATGTAGACTATAGCCATTATTGCTGGCTCTGCTATCAATGTGCTCTGACACATTCTTACACAACTTTTAAGGTTTTGTTTCCTCACTTTCCCATTTGCAAAAATTAGTCTTGTAGTATTTAACTTCTTCATATGGTGGTGTGAAAATTAATTAGTGTTTGACAAGCTATTGCTATTTATTTTTTTTGTTGTCCTCCTTTGCAGCCTACTGCACACAAGAACTTACCAGGAACATGTATTTGCTCACCATGGCTATTTACCATGAGGAAAATATATTATTGGCAAGCACAGATGTCACTCTGAGGCACAGGTGATACGAAAAATCTAGTGGCAGTCATTAAAGCTGTCATAGGATACAAAATATCTTCCTATCAATTCATTAAATGACACAGAATTACTCTGAAGTAACGTGAACTTACTAAACAAATTTGATCAGTAAAATCGCAATTTCTAAATAATTTTTATGCAGAGATGCCCTTGTGGTCGTGTAGAATTTTCTGCAAGACAGCAGTGGAGGCAAGCATCCTTAAGTGCACACAAATTCCTTATCTCAAACTGCATGCAAGAAGTGCTTACATTTCTCACAGGATATCTGTGTATCTTCATTTTTCAGCTGAGAGAGACGTGGTCTTAAGGAAGGAAATTTGTGGGTAGGATCCTGAGGTCTGAGATGCTCCAGCAATTCCCAAATATCAATTCTCCCCACTGCAGAACTATAACCCCCTTTTTTTCCCTAAAAAGATTGGAAACAAGTATTTTTCAAAGTAGCCATATCACTTAATTTTCTGCTTCAGTAGAGGTGCACCACAACCTGGTGGTCTTGGGGATTTGTGTTTGTTTGTTTTGTTTGTGTTTAAGATTAAATATATTTAATCTGAATAATTTATCCTTTTCTTTTTCTTCTATGAGCAAAAAGAGGAACTGCACATGTATTGCAAGGGAAGTTTCCAGTCCAGTTCCAGTCTCATTTCTAACCTATGACATTTCTCCAATTACTGTTTCAATTAAATATGGTGTACTCAAGCTGGGCATTCAAATAAATTGAATATAATGAAATGCTGGGTTACTCATTATGTTAACCTTATTATAATGAATTAATGTAGTGATAAATAGATTGAGCTGTCTTTAACTGATGACAAACTAAAAATGGAGCACTAAAGACCTCCCACAACTAATTTAAATAATAAATCAATTTCCATTTTCCAGTGAATTTAATGTGATCTGAATGCTGTATCTTGCCTTCAATTAAACCAAACTGTATTTCTCTTAATAATTTCAAATACAATTATGTGTTTTCTTATTATCAGGTGAATGCAGTTATGTTTACCTTTTATCTAATACTTAGTCTCCTTGATGTCCTATGTAAACTACACACAACGAATTCTAATATGGGGCAGTGTGATGCAGGAGGTTGATTATCCACAGCATCATTCATAGACAGAAGAGAAACCTGTAATTCTGATCAAGAAGGACTAGAAAAGGGAAAAGACTCCTGCAAACAAGAGACAGAGAGTTCATTTTGAAATCCATGTATGTTCTTCTAAATCCAGTGATAAATACCTCAGTTCAACAATAATATATACACTAAAACACTGGCTGGCACTAACAATAAAACAGATGGAGTTCTGATACAGAGCCAGGGATGCAGACTGCTACAGGCAGATCACCAATGCAGAACCTTTTCTTTAAGGTAAATTCCCCAAATACATATCTTTTAATGGAATACATTTGACCATCAATGTTCAATGGGTTACTCCCATTGCATTCTTCTTGCACAGCATCAGTAATTTTGGTCTTTACTATTTATTTATTAATTTTTTATACACTTTCCTGTGTTTAGTTCTTTAAAGATCTGTTCCTGTTTCATAGTGTTAAGAGATGGTTAAGTTCCTCAAAGCAAATGATGAAATAAAGATCTCTTGCATGTGATTAAAAAGCCTGTTTGGAAGAACAAGAACTTCAGAAGATTTGTGGAAGTGGGGTAACCTTAGATATACAAATAAATAGTTACTAATCACCAGTGAAGCTGCAATGTAAGGATATAAAGATGTTCTCTTTTCTCCTCAAACTTATGTAGATGAGCTTAGTGCTATGACAACTCCCCTGCTTGTACAAGGCTTGTCTTCACATTTTGAGCTGGCCCCAAGATGCCACTTGCAGCACTCCAAGTGGCAGGGTCAGATATCCTAATTATTAATTCCATTAAATCCCATCAAGTTCATTCAAGAGAACTGGATCCTTGCCAGTAATGCAATCTGCAACTTCAGTCCCATAAGTTCCCAAAGTAAAAGCAGACTTGGACTGAGTCTCCATCATCAATCAAAACACATTATTTTTCATTTTGAAATCGTTGTAGACCTTAAATTTAAAGGCCAAACCTGAGACTATGACAATTGAATCTGGAGTAAGCAGGCTGAGAACACTATTGATTTTGCCACTACACGCATAAACCAAAAAAAATCCAAACCCCTTCATAGCTCTAAAGTTTTCTTTAAAGATTTTGAAGTATGAACTGGGGGAAAAAAGGGATAACAAAAAAAAGAGCTACTATAATTAAATGTTTCTATTAAACACTCTAAATTACAAATTGAAAAAAAATATATAGCCACAGATGTATCTATTTTACTGAAATTACAGAAATCCTTCTTTTCAGAATTTTGCATGGTAATCCCAGAGTTGAGATGTCAAATTTCTACATAAAACAAGACAATCTTAAATTCACTGCAAAGACTAAATCATTCTATATCAATTTGCACAGAATTGGAACAGTGGAAAATTAAATGGCTGACAATGTAAATTTAATCAGTGTCAGTTAAGCGGCCCCATGGCAAAGGAGCCTTCAAAGTCCAGTTGGATATAGTGTCTGACCCACAAGGATTTAATTGATTAGTTATAATTAAGACTGACTTGGCAATTCTGAATATAGCCTCAGATGATAATGTTTTTCTGCTTGCTAAATTTCAGAGAGATATAGGGGTTTTATCAGGACTGTAAAAACCAAACCCAAACCCTAAGCAATCCACAAATTCTTCACTGGTGGTGCTGGTTGCAGAGGAAGTTACAGTTTCATGAAGGTGCCTAAACAAGAATAAGGTTACCCTGTCTTATCAGCGGAAACACAGGACTCCTGCTGGAGTCAATGTGAAGAGTTATACACTTCTTTTCCCCAATGATAAAAAAAAAGGTCATGGAATTAGAGCTTGGTTAATAATTCTACTAGCCTTTGCTACATATATGTAACTCATGAAAATAAAGTCTGCATGGCTTCAGATGCCAGGAAAGTAACCATTTTTGTAGTTGGACACATTTTTTGATGTCTGGACATTTCCATGCAGTCTGTGCACCAAGTCTGAACTTCTGAGTGCATGATGCACTTGCTCTTTTATGCCAGATCTGATTTTAAGCTTCCATAAAAGTGCTACCACATACTTAATGGAACAGCAAAGTACATTAGCAACAGCAACTAAAAGGGATAAGTGCTATTTATATCTGACTTCTGTTCCCCATTGATAAGATAGTTGCCAGAAAACAGCAAGAGTAGTCAAAATACAAGTGTTATAGCTATATATGTGTATGGCATTTGTAAATGATTTTACTGTTGTGATGTTTCTAAACCACAATAATAGTAATTCATGATTCCATATTACAGTAAAGGAGATATTTTTCTGGCCTCAGGTAGTATATTACTTGTAGGATTTGGAGTGTGCTGAGAAGGATGAGGAAAAAAATACCTAACTCTATATATCTATAAGGAAGAAGTTTTCCTTTTTATCCACTGATAAAAAGTGACCACAAATTAGAGCAGAAACTCTGCTGATAAACAAAAAATGCTCTTAGCCGACACTAATTCGGAGAACCATTCAGAGAAATTCTGCATATAAATACAAGACCTGGAACTTTGTTGCTTTTAATTATCATTCTGTTTTCCTGTATTATTTTGGAGGACAGGAGTAGTTCTTCTGTTTAGTCTTTGTGATAAGGTGATCTTGATAATACTGCATGACCATGGAATGCTGATATATCAACAAAGTAAAAATTCTAAGCCAGCCTCTAATAATCTGACCACAGAGCTCCATATAGAGTTTGGATGTTTTCCAACATCCTTTCTAAAAGATCCCATGTAAAACCTAAACTATATCTTTCTGTGAATCCTTGTTTTTAATTATCAAAATTTTAATTAGCCAGACTGAATAATTCTAATCATGATGAATCATTGAAAATGAGTTATCAAATGGTCTTCTGCCTCTATCGGGCAAAACAGGATGTCACACACAAGAGCCACAGAAATAAATACTGCAACTGTACTTCTCTGACTACAGCAAATATAGTCAGAGAGGTAAATTTTCACTGGTAACAGCATTGACATTTCCCTTTTCTATTGCTGATACTTTGAGCACTGTTTGGATCTTCCATTATTTTCAGACTGTAAAGGAGCCACACCTCACTACAGGTGCAACATATCCTTTGTGACTCTTCCTCTGTTAGGAGGAAATCAGCACTTCTCAGACCTTGCTGTCTGTACAGGTCCTGACACCTAATCTGAGCCTCTATGGTAAATAGCTATCTGAAGTCCTGTTATTTAAAATAGATATCCACTTGACTTTCTGCCATTTGGATAGCCAAATAAATTTGTCCACCTGGGGAAGCAAGTGTTCCAATATGACCTTGTCATAGAGTGAAGGGTGGAAAAACCTCAGGATAATATTTTCTGCTTCTGAAAACAGATTTTCTTACTCTAACACTATACTAAGACACAATGTCATTTTTGGAAAGGAAGAAATGTTCCCAATTAATCACTGATCATGAGCATACATGAATTATTATTTGGATAGCTTGACTCCAGACCTCATTAAGTAGGTACCACACAGAAATTGTACTACTTCTGCATAAATATTTACATGAGTTTTTGCAACCCTTCCCTAATTCTGGCTGATTAGAAAGTTATGTTTATAGCCCTTCTGTTGTTTTCTTGCTTTCCAAACTGCATATTCCCTATATCATAGTTATGGTATCTGTTTAGTCTTCAAATTGCACAGAGTTTTTTACATGCTCACTGATGAATACTGTCATGAATCACCAGATCTCAGCTTCTTGAGAACTTCCTACTAAAATATTGCAATAGCTAAAACTAATGTTTTTGAAATTCTTGGTAAGTGAAACCAACATTGAAATACTGAGCATTTTGGGGTCACAATTCTAAAACTGTTTAGAACACTGATTATCATTAAAATCCCCAGCTGATAAACTGAAACTTCTCATCACCATACCTTTCTGGATACTCAGGAAAAAAATCTGTCATTTTCTTAATGCTGCTGTTATCTCTAATGTGAAAGCAATTAATATTTGTATCTTTCTGTGTTCATCCTCAGAGAGCAGCTGGGTAAGCTGAAAGACCTGCATTGGCACCAGTTTAGGAGTATCTGCTCTATCTCCCAAATGTATCAATACATTTTTACTTTCACACATCTCATAACCAAACAGTAGGTTCAGTTAAAAGCCCTCCAGGCTCTTCAACCTAGTTTCTAGGTAACTTTTAAAAAAAAGGAAAAGTACTGCAGTGTGACAGTAATGTCAATGAAAGTAAATTAATTCAATACAGCCATATATATGAGTCAGGAGTAAATTTGTTGTTTGCAAAGGTTTGAGGTTACTGTTTGCCTATAAAACTCCAAATGTTAAAGAAGGAGTACACTGGGGCACAGGTGTACTGTGCAAAAATTATTTATAATTAAAGGAATTTATTCAATAATCATTTAGAATCCCCCAAGTAAATCTTGATCCTCAGACTTTATTTCAAATATTCACTTTGTACTTGGAGTAGCTGGCCTTAAAGCCCATTCATTCCATTCCCTTACAATAAAACTGCTTAATTAAAATTAGTTCAATTTGTATACACTCTTACATTTATGTTGGACTTCTGAAACAACCATTAAAGGAAATTAATTCTGGTCCTTTCTGAGACTGAGAGAGCTCATATAAACACATATTAGCAAACCTGAGGAAAAACATTTTCAGATGGTTCTTAAGCAAAAGCAGTAGCACACTGAACATGCCCATTCCCTATACCCAGACAGTAATCAGGTGCTAACCCACCTGACGTAAAGGACAATTTTCCAGAAATTAGAGGGAAAAAAAAATTTAAAAATCCCTGCAGCTGTAAAAAAGGGGGAAGTAAATCCAGAGTGGTTCCTTTTTTTTTTTTTTTGAGTTCTAGCCTAACCACACAGCTGCCAGGATTAATCTTTTGGAAGACTAGGTTGCAGAAAACTTGATTATGCAAATTTCAAATAAAGAAACATACTTTACCCAAGCACTGGTGTTTCTGTGTACACACCCTGCTGAACAGGGGTTGGTAGCTAAAGAAACAGAAAGATTAGTAGACTCTTTTCCAGCTATTTATAGTCAGATGGTCCTGCTGGAAGTGCCCAGAAGTGCATCATTTTCTTACCTATATCTGCAGATAGGTCAGTAGAGAGTATTTGGGTCTGGACATGTAACCCTTGTTGTTTTCAATGGAGGACAGTGAACCAAGTCTTCCTGAAAGGGTGTTGTTTTTTATTTTACATATATTTATATATCTTAAAATTGTAAAATCTGGCTTAGACTTGTAAAATCTAGCTACCAATCCTCACAAAGTCATAACATCAACAATAAAATTTAATTTTTTTTTCTAAGAAGTTTATGGCTCTCACTTTTTAGGATGCCAAATAATTTAGGAGTTTAGAAAGATAAGCTTATCACAGGACCACTTCTTAAAGTGGGTTTGTTTAATCAAACCTAATTTCAAAGACACTTTTTATTTTATTGTATTCTTAATTTTGCATAATTTCTTTAAGAGGGCTAATTTTTAACATCCAATTTACTGACTAACACTCAAGATGCTGCATTTAGTCCTCCTAATTTTTTAATGTATTTTAATATCCTTTATTCCTCAAGATCAAAATCTTTTTCAGAAGATGAGAGAACAGTAAATTTTCTTTTTTCTTTTTAACTTATTGTAACATGAAACATTTGCAATAAAAAGAACATTTTATATTAGCAGTGGTTTTCAGGGTATGTATTCAGCACCCTCTCTTTTTTTATTTTTTTAATAAAAAAACTTTTCAGAAAAGTCCTGAAAGCCCATAATCATAAATCATCTATAGTCCACACAGAGCAAGTATATCATTTTGATTCCAGGCTCAAAGAAAAACCCCGAAAGAGAAGTGAGAGTATGGCTTTCGTTCCCTCTTATAACTGTTTGATGGTTTTTGTTTGTTTATTACAATAAAATATTACTCATTCACAAATCTTTAAAATTCCAATTAATTTATGAATATGATTCAGCCAAGAAGCGTACAGACTGAACTGTGTTTATCTTCATGATAATAAAAAGAGATTACACAGCAATTCTTAATGATCACAAGATATTGTCAAAAAGGTAAATACAGAACTGAACTATTTCCCTGACCAAGTGACCTTCGGAGTTGGAGTGACTACATCAGAAGGAGGAGAGGTACAGATGGCATCTGTCTGGAGTGCTGTAATGATGGTAGCTGCCCACAACATTCTTATGTCTAAATTTGAGAAATACAGGTTTGATGGGTGGACTGATGCACGTGTACGGAATTGGCAGGATGAGCAAGTGCAGTTACAATCAATGGCTCAGTGTCCAAGTGGAAACCATGAGCGTTGTCCCTCAAGGGTCACTACCTGGATTATCCGTTGTTATACAAGCCCTTGGTACTGCCAAATTACGTATCTCTAGCCATCAAATCACCATCATGATTGTCAGTATTTTGAGTCAGTAGCTAAATCCATATGTGGGCCTTTCTATCACCTTTCTTGGATGGCCAAAGTCTCATCCCCCTACCTAAACCCATTACGGTTCATATAATTTTTACCTGAGGGACCTGAAGAAAGTTTTCAGTTCTTTTTTATTTAAATGTATCCAAAATTATGCTCCTGCATACTAAAACCTCTACTTTGCTTCATATTTTGTCTCTTGTTATCTTGGCCTTGAAGGATAACACATTTTATAACTTTGAAGCAGCAGGATATCAGAAATACCAGCATTAGAAATATTCAAATTACACATTTGATATGCAATTCTTCACTTCCCATCAAATGTTTTCAAGCTTTTGTTGTCTACTTCAGCAAACAGGGTTATTCTAGTCACATTTTAAGGTGTTTTCTTTGATGTGCAAATAAACGAAAAAGTTCAGATAAGAAAATCCAATATATTTTGTGTACTTCACGTCAGCAAATCAAATAGATGAAGTGAGCTTATTTTGTACTGAGGGCAGAAAATGTCAGAAGGCATATTTAAAATTAAATGTAGTAATTGCAGGAAAATGTGTGTTAATACACTATTATAATAACAACAGGAGAGCACAGATGAAAGGGTAGAAATAAATTTAAAATATCTCTGCTAGTTATAACCAAGCACAGCACAGAAAAGCTTTATACTTTTTATAGGTGCAGAACTGCTAGCCATACTTGAAGCAATCTCACATTTTTCTTGAGATTTTAGGTACTAAAAAATGAAGCAATTATGTCTAACTCACAATGTCTGTAAAGATAATGATGTCTACTTACAGTGATTAATTAGTAGAAGACTTGCACTTTACACAACCTAAATTAGCTTAAAAATAAAAATTTCTGCCCTATAAAAGTTACTTTTTTGTCTATAGTTTATCTATTCAGTTGGGCTATATTTAAGTTACAGAAAGTACTTACAGATGTTCTTAGCTCCTAACAAGGTCACAAAATTGCTGTGGAGATGAAGAATTGCCAAAATCCTGGTGGGTAAACCATAGCAACAGCCATACCAGAATCATGAGATCTTGCAGGCCAGAGCCTTCTGGAAAGTTACTCTGCTATTTGTTTAAGCAGGTTTGTGAAATGAGCAGTTTAAAAACAGAAGTCTCAGCATCACAAGGCAATGTTTTCCCTTATAACCTTTTCAGGTTGCAGGACTGAGCTCAGCTTGGAACCTTTAGTATTCTAGAGAAGGCCTTACAATCTCTATAAAGCCATCCATCCAAATCCTGAGCAGAACTGGGAATCATGTTCTGGTGTTTCTCCAATCCACCCTCTTAATAGTGTCAACATCCTGCACCACCATTTTTTTTTCCTTTTTCTTTTCTCTTTTGACATTCACGATAGGAAGCAGCACAACTACACGGAAAGCTGAAGCACCCACATGTCCTGCAGCTGTGTGTGCCCATAGTCCCAGAAAAAGGTGCATGTTTGGAACCCACACCACTTGGGAAAGGGGGTGCCTGGAAATGCAAGGATTAGTTGCAAAAGGATATTTTCAATATGTAAAAATTATTAATGCTTTAGAAGTCTTTAGTATTCTGTTTCATTAGTTGTATTAGTCATATTGATCCCAAATGTGTATTTCACTGATTGCTGGCTAATTATGAATCATTAATAAATCACTAAATTAATTAAACTCCTTTGATCCTGATTTGGTTAAGCTATATTAGCCCATGACAGGTGCCAGCTCAGCAAATGCAGGAGCAATTCCTAGAAATCAGAATTCATGCCAGTAAATTCCATTTTCTCCTTGTGTTCATTTGTATGCAGTCGTAGCTTGAGTGTGCAGCTGCCACAGGAGACCCATCACTTAATTTAGTGTGACCGGCCTTTCTCTGGCAATACAGAATTTCTAAAGGCAAAAAAGCTTTCCTTTCTGGTTCTTAAATATAAAAGAAATGAAATATAACACAATACAGGATAATTTTAAACAAAATAAGGTTAAATAAATTTTTTTTGCTACTGCTCCAAGATAGTTACCTGAATTATATACCTGAATTTTCCAACAAGGAGAGACACAGACAAGTAGATACCTGCTGTATTCTGAATATCAGGGGAAAGGTATCACACATCAGTTACTGTAAGTTAGAAATCCTGACTATACCAAAAAAAAACCCCAGATAAACATATTTCCATGAGTGTCTCACACAGGACTTCCATACAGCTACAGTGATGCTGTACAGTTCTACTCCTGCATATGTGGAGGTTTCTCAGACTCCACTGCCTTGAGTCTTACTGTAATTAAACAGCTGCTCTTTAGAAAAATTGTCTGGATTTTTCTCCTCATTGCTGAGATGAAAAAGTGATGAGAATACTTGCATAAGGGGAATCTGATATTGATCCACTGGATTTATATTTTTGTAAATTTTCATATGAGCTCATAGCTCATATTGTGATTTTACACTTATTCTATGTAGAATGCCTATTTGTAACAATCAGGAGCAGAAACAGAAACATCAATTTCTCAGAAAACGTTAGGTCTCTGTCTAAATTCCTTCAGGCATAGAAGCAACATGTTAAAGATGTAGAAATTGACATCTGTCTCACAAAGCTGCATGGAGGACCCTGAAGATAAAACATTCTAAATAATGCTCAAGGCAAATGTTTATTCACGGGATTACTCATCTGAATTTCCAATATTTACCCTCAGATGGCAGTTAATCAAAACTTTTATGAAAAGGGGGGGAAAAGGCAGAGAGATAAAAGCTAGACTTTAACTGCAAAAAATGTAGTTTAGGCTTTTTTTTTTTTAACTAAACCCAAAATTGTTTCCCAAAATAAAGTATTTTAAAAGCTGTCCATGAAAATCAGTTAAAATATGACAAAGATTTTATACCATCTACTGGTTTTAATGACTTATCTTCTTTTCATCCCTTAGGCTGAAATTGCATTTCCTGTCTCTCCTAGATTTCCTGAGGGGTTGTTTTATCTAATGGGACTTATAGTGCTCATTTAGTTCTTCCAGAGCTTCCACCTTAGGGAAGAAAAATGCCAGAAAAATGCCACAAGCTTACTACTTTTTTCTCTAGACTTGAATCTGTGGTACTTCAAAGTCACCAGGTATGTTTATATTGCTCTTGGCAAACAGCAGTGATCCAGAGCGTGGTATGATCTAACAGCTTCCTGAGGTTGAATACTTAGAGCTGTGGATCTCTCTCCTGGCCTTACTAAGAGGATAATAAAATATCTTGAGTTAGAAGGACCCATATGGATCACCAAAGCATCTTCCTGGTCCTTCCCAAGAGTCCTACTCTGTGCCTGAGGGCATTGTCCAAACACTTCTTGAGCTCTGTCAGCCTTGGTGCTGTGACCCCTCCCTGAGCAGCCTGTTCCAGCGGCCAATCACCCTCTGGGTGAAGAACCTTTTCCCAGTATCCAACTTAAACCTCCTCTGACACAGCTTCAAGTCATTCCCTCAGGTCCTGTCACTGTATTGAGATTAACCTTTCTCCCCAGAATTTTGGTATGAAACAGCATTAATTTAATCTACTGATGGACCAATTTGTAACGGCAGTACGATATTTAAAAGGAAATTTTAAGAAGTTTTAAATACTTCAAAATCAGAGAGATAGGATCTGTCAGGACTACATGTGACAAAAACATAGAAGACACACTCTGAAATGTTCAGGACATAAGAGGAGAAGTTGTGCTTTACTCCAGTTCAAGATTCCCAAAGTATTCATTGAGGAAGACAGAGCAGAGGAGCTAGATCAATTTCTAGTCCTTTCATAAGGAAAATAAATTATTAAATCAGATGAGTAAATTAGATATATATTAGAATAACAGCACTCACACAGGAGCTCAGAAGGAACTCATGTGGCAGTTATAAGAACATAGACTAAGGTGTGTAAGCTGTTGCTGTGCCAGGAGACTACCAGGCTTGCCAGGGTAACCCTTGTCTACCAAAAGAGATATTCAGGTGATTCCAGGAACTACTGGCTGATGAGTCTGATTTTCATTTCAAGATGGATATTGAGATGGAGAGTCTACAGAAAAACATACAGTCACTGAGCCTGAACATAAACAGCCTGTTTGGAAGGGAACAGCCTGGCTTTCTGTGAAGAAAAATCCTGGCCCAGCAGCCTGCCAGACTTTTTGAAGAGGATCAATAACCACATCCAGCAGACATATTTGAATTTTCAAGACACTTTCAACAAGGTTTCTCAACACAAATTGCTACAGAAACTGAACTACCTTACGACTGGGAATGTTTTCATAAAATAAAAAGCTAATTAAGGTAGAGGAAAAGAAAAGGAAGAGCTTGATGCTCCCTTTTCAGTACAAAGAAGGACAGTCCTAGGGCCCTCCAGGCATCAGCACTGTGATTGACTCATTTTATTCACCTTTCATGACAGAAAAGGAAGTGCACTGTCAGATCTCCAAGTCTGCTGACAATAATAAGCTTTTCCAGTTAGACAGATGCCACAACAGTGGTGAGTCTCTCACTAAGCTGAGAGTGTGAGCATTAGATGGCAGATGAGCTTCAGGGTAAACAGGTGCAAGTTTGTAAACAAAAAGCATCTGAAGCAAGCTGAACTCTGAACTAGCAGACAGATCTGGATCCTGGAGTCACTGCCAGCAGTTCCATGAAATCTTTTGGTCAGGGTATAGTGGCAGGCAAAAAAGTCAACAGCCCTTTGGGCATCACTAGAAAGGATACAGAGAGAACAAAACCACAGAAGGCCACAGTTCTGATATCTGTCAAAATGCAGCTTGAGCAGCTCCTCATGAAGAAAAGCTAGAAAGGCCTGGAACCTTTCCTTTCAAAGACCACAAAGCTGAAGAGGATATGGTCATTTCTCAAAATCATGAAGATGCTGTACAGTGCAAATGCAAAATTATTACAATCAAGGCTGGAAGTAAAGAGTATTTAATACTAGATTAAGAAGCATTACAAAGCAGGCCTTGAACTTTTGGGACTTCCTTTTGTCAGGTTGCTAAATTAGGGTCTGACAGAGGGTTCAAAAGGAGTTTGGACAAATTCAAGTACTACAGATTCATTAATGGATGTTAATGTCAAGTTTCTTCTAGAAGGCCTGGCTCTGCTGTTGTTAGATAGGGAACAGTGATTTGAGTAATCAAACCTAGAATAAAACATTAAGTTACTAGTCAAAACCCAAAAAAGCATTTAAATAATTTAAATTTCTAGGTATAAGACCAGGTAGCTTGATTGCTGAAAATGCCTATTCAGCAGTCTTTGACAAGTAGAAAAAGCATCACATAATTTATAGGATTCTTTCCTCTTGGGACTAAATGGGCAGAAAAAAATAGGAAAAACCCATGCAAACTACTTTATAACAAAACCTGGCCAATCCACAGAAGCGAATAAATATGGTTTGTTCAAACAGGTTGTGTGCATGTGTCAAGCTGACAAAATTTTGACACACGCTCCTTTCAGCATGGTAAACACATCCCACTTCCCTACAAAAAGCTGGCAGTTGTTGCATGGTTGGTTTTAGTGGGTTTTTATGGTTGTTTTTGGGTTTGTTTTTTTTTTTTAATAGTGGCAATGCTTTTATAAATTTAATAGTTTATATTTCTTTCTCATATGCTACCACTTTACATGCATGCTTGATGTTCTCAGGATTTTCCTATTTGTTTGTCAACGACCCATTAGTCTAGCCCTGAACCCAGGATGTTATTAGACCTCTGTTTAGTTCCTTCATTAAGTGGCATGCCTAAAAAAATTTGTCCCATAGGAATGAAAACAACAAAATGAAATGTACTCTTAAAACTAAGTCCGTATTGTAAGAAGTCAATAAATAGTTAAGCAGTTGATAATAGCAGGAGTAACTGTCACCGCTCTTGACCACTTACACCATACTTAAACACCTTTCTATGATATAAATTTTCAAATTCTCTTTGTATATTCGATTACCAAAGATATCTTAAGTGACAATGACTTTAGCAAAAATTTTTTAGAGTGAAATTACCTATTCAACTATAATCTAAACACTGATCTACATGAAGATTAATGCTTTTCTTTCAAGTCTTTCACCTGTGGCTTCCTCTCCTTTTGGATAGACATTTTACTTCTGAACTGCTAAGGCTAATCAGCTTTTCTTTGATGCTTTCAGGTTCTCAGAAGCTCTTCCTCTTTTCACTGATTAGAAAATGTATCAGCCCTAATAAAGAAAGCCATTTATTTCCTTTCATTAGAAGAAGTGAAAAAAACAATACACAACTGATTGTCTGTGGTCAGCATTAAACAAAAACCTGTGTCAGTGATGAAGATCACCAATACTCCTTTATGGCTTGTGAATAATCAGCTCTCAAAAGCAAGTAAAGAACAAGAGAAAACAGCAAAGTTTCTTTAGGATGCAACGTGCATCACACCAATAAAGACAGCACTATATGAAGATTTGTGGATCCATAATCTCATGTGCCCACTTTCATTTTTTTCATCTCTTGTTTTTCTTTATAGGCATGAGTTCTTCAGAAAAGGTCAGATATGTAAAGCACAAAAAAAATACAGAGATCATCATCTAAGTGCTTTTGAAAATTCTTGCATATCCAGCTAAACAAGATGTCATTAAGTTAGTTGAACATCCTTAATTCTCCCAGTCTCAGGGACAACCGCTGCAAAGCTGCAGAGAAGCATCTGCCACAACAGTCTTCAGCAAACAAAACTCAGAAGAACGTAAGCTGGCAACAGGACAGTCCAATACTTTTGTGAAATGTTTTCTGACTCAACATCAGGAAGAGGAAGACTAAGAACAGAGGTGAGTAACTATTCCTGTAAATATCTATGTGGGATCTTTGCAGTGAAAAATTTCATTCAAATAGTGCCTTGGAAACCAAGTAGGAATCTCTTGAAACTATTACCACGAGGTGTAGAATTTAGCCAAAATGTTAATTAAAGCCCTTCAGAAAGCAGAAGGCTAACACATCTCTGGCCACATATGTAAAGTTTATTCACAGTATTCACAGTGCTTTTCTCATAACTTCTCCATTTTCCATTCAGAGAAGGTATGAGGGAAATGTTAACTAGGAGCCTGTAATGGCTTATAAACCACAATAAATAAGGAGATTTAATGATAATTATTTTTAAGTATAACATTAGTATTTTCTGCAAATAATTAGAAATGCAACCTTCAATGGGATGAAAGATTTGATAATATTCATATTTTTATATGAAATGTTTATGGTTTCTCCAGAACCATATTTAGCCATTGTCAAAAAAAACCAAATGTGCCAGCATATAAGAATAGGATAAAGAGAACAGGAGGATGTAGCTTTTTTTCTGTATGTATGTCTATCTTCTGTTTTTCCCCCCTCTTCCAGCGTTAGGAAATGCCACAAATGAAGTCAAAACAAGGTATGTCACAAGAGATGAGAGATTCAGCTGTCTCCGACAATGCATCTGACAGCTTTTATTACTGCAGAAAAGGACATGGAGCTAGGCAATGGAATCTCACAAGGGACTCCAAATGGTGCAGAAAACTTTTCACACTTTGAACAGTAGCTCCACATGAGAAAATTTTAAAAGTTCAAGATGCAAGTTTTCTAAAACTTTCACTTATTTTTAATGTTGTTCCGTAGTTAAAGTTCATGTAAGGGAACTGAGTTTCAGTACCTGACTGAAAGTTTTGGCATAGTAATTACATAGATATCCTAAGACACATTTTTCAAAGACATATTTCTATTTAGACCTTTCATATTCTTTCCTGGTGCGAAGCAAACTAGCATACAGTTAACCAAAATTAAGCTTTCAGAAACATTTGAGGCTGTGAAAAGGGAAGTTGAGGTTGCATGTTAGGAAAGGTTCTTCCCCCAGAGGGTGGTTGGGCACTTGGAACAGGCTCCCTGGGGAAGTGGTTGCAGCACCAAGCCTGACAGAGTTCAAGAAGGGTTTGGACAATGCTCTCAGGCACAGGGTGGGATTGTTGGGATGTTCTGTGCAGGGACAGGACTTGGACTTTGATGGTTCTTGTGAGTCCCTTCTAAATCTTTATATCCTATGATTCTATGATTTCAGGATAAGGAAATAAAATATGACCCAATAAAGCATTAATAAGTAAATGCCTACCAAAATACTATTTGTGGATTGAGAAACCCTTTTGGTCTTCAGCCACTATCAAACTGTGTGTGTATCCCTGAAATGTGGACAAACAAAAAAAACAAGCAAGACAAAAGTGAAGATTTCATATAAAAGGAGAGGACTAAAGTCATATCCTCTGAATTAATCTGTACCCTATTAAGCAAAAGGAATTTTTAAAATAAATTCAGGGAGCTATTTCACCAGCTGAGAGCATTAGAAAAACATTTATTTTCAAAAGGAGGCACTACAGAAGGTATTCCAAATTTTCATGCAAATTCTTAACACCAAAAATCAGCTACAGAAATGCCTTAGTCTTCACAGGTCTGAATCCAAGCATTGAGCAAGACTTCAAATTGTCACCATCTGATTGGTGTTTAGTCACACACAGTCTGTAAAATGCTGAAATGAAGTCTGATGAACATCAACAACAAGAAACTAATTAACATTTCACTCTATGAACACACTCTATATTCAAAACTTACTGTGTGCAGCCGTATAAGCATTTAAACAGGTTAGCTAAAAAATAAGTATATGCTTAAGGTACACATAAAACCAATTTTGGTACATCATCTCATAAATAAAAATGTAGATTGTCTTATTTGTGGTCCTATTATTGTGGTGTTGAAGTACACTGAAAGAAATTTTCTATTTTAGAAAATTCAAGCAGAAGAGGGAAGCTGCCTTTCCTAAAAAAACCAAGAAAAGCCACAACAAACAAGAAACAAACCTAAAGACACTACTACAACACAGAGGACTTCTAGAAAAGGTTAAATATAACACTTGGAAATCTCAGTGACTTAAACCTGGGAGCCCAGCCTGTCACAGTCCAGTTGGTGCCAATCTTGTTTTTAAGCACAATTCAGTGAAGCAGTCATCACTTACAGTTTAAGTAGAAATGTGTTATTATGAATACACAATTTAGTAACTACTGAATCTGACGTCAGACTTGTCTCTAAGTTCCCACCTTCTACTTTTATTCACGTGCTTACTATTCTTCCCATGGTAAAGATCTCCATTAAATTCCCCATCATTTCACCAGGAAGACATCTGTTTGCTTTGCCAAGTTTTCTCTCTCCACATGACTAAGTTCAACATCACTTTATAGCAACTCTCATGTAATAGGATACCAGGGCCTATTTTTTACATCTTCACATGTAGATTTACATTTATACATGTAAAAATATCTCCAATATTACATATTGTCCTTATTAAGAGTGGGATACAGGTGTTATCTTACTGCAGAAAGCAAATACATGGGTTGTATGTTCCATGTTACCAGACTGATGATGAAAGGACCTTTTCTGTCTGGAGCAACTTAAAGTAAAATCTTTACCTTTCACTATTTCCTAATAACATTTTGACAAGCTGAAACAAAACCCTCAATGCATTTGACTTCTCTTGATGAATGAAAATCTAAAGCCAGCTACGATGTTGAAGCAAAATTGCTCATAATAACTAAGAAATCACTTTGGCAACAGCAAAAGAAAAAGAAAAAAATGAAATTCTGATTTTTATCTGAAAGTGCACTTCATGATGAAGTCTGTCATGCTTCAAGTGTTGAGTTTTGGTGAGTTTTTTGACAGCACCTTAATGATGACACAATCTGACAAATATAGACTGTCCACTGCTGCTAGTAATTTTTAGCCTTTTATATAAAAAGTAGGTCAGACTGACCCATCACATTCTGCTAGGAGGTTTTTGGAGGAAAGATATAGAACACCAGTGTGAAATTCACATCAGTACATTCTATAATTCAGTCATATTATTTGCGTACAAGCAACAGAACACTCTTTGATGGAAAAAAAGCTTAACTGTATTTAAAATACAATCAAATGAAAGAAAGAAACCATATGAAATTTTGAGCCTGTTACCAATTTTTCTAGAAAATTTCACTGAATAAGAGACTAACCACAACTTGCAGAGTTACACGTAGACTCACATACTGAATATAGATTAATTAATCTTTAAAATATTTCTGTCCCTGGAAAGCTTAATGACCAGTTTCAAACCAATTTAGTCAGAAAAGTGTCAGGTGAAAAGAGAACATCATTTTACTTTTAGCTAACAAAAATTACATTTTTGCAACATGTAGCATTACAGTTAGCATCAGTGTTTACAACACCATACTGTTCCTTGTTTATATTTACTTGTTTATATTTACTTGTCCCAGGTACATTTGTTAGATGTTTATATTTGCTTGTCCCTGGTACATGTACCTTAAAAGAATGTGGTAGTCAAGGCATTATCCAGCATTTTAGGACAAAAAACTAATCATAGAATCAGAATTATTTGGACTGAAAGGAACCTTCAAGCTCATTCCATTCCACATCCTCCTTCCGTGGGTGGGGGCAGCTTCCACTAGACCAGGTTGCTCCAAGCCTCATCCAACCTGGCCTTGAACACTTCTAGGGATGGCACATCCCCAGCTTCTCTGAGCAATCTGTGCCAGGGCCTGACCACCCTCACAGGGAAGAGTTTTTCCTAATCTCTAATCTAAACCCATTCTCAGTTTGAAACCATTCCCTCAACACTGCCATTTGTATACAGAGGAAAGCAGACATATTAAATACATTTACTATGAAAAGAAAATCCCACACCAACCCAACGAAATAATTTTTCTGCTCTCTGAAGATTTCAAGTGTCTGTACGTACATGAACAAACAAAAGCTGCACAGTACATCATGCTATTTCAATTTATATTCAGTATCCTATCTTCAGTGAAATTTAACCCATGCCTGTTTTCAAGGGCAAGCACTGGCATTTGCATGGCAATACAACACACAAATCTCATCAGAAAAGAATTTAAGTTCTTTTTAGTGTTAAGTACCAAAGTAGATTTTTACCCCCAAAAAATAAACTACCACTTTTCCAAATTTTTCTAATCCAAATAAATGTATGGAAACAATTCCAATAAGGTTTTTAATAATTCTTCTGATGTACTTTCCTTGCTCTGAACCTTTGGAGTGTGTTCTGCTGTAGCATCTACCATCTACATGAATGTACTCTTCAGCTCTGTATCCACATTAAAGATATTTTAAAGAAAAAGTGCACTTGCATAAGACTTTTCAATTTATTAAATTAACCATGTGATACTTTTAATATCATTTTCAAGAAAGAATGCCATAAGATCTTTCCCAGTTTTGAGTATGCAACCCCTAATCACAAGGCGAAGCCTGTAGCTCCCATTTTAAAAGAAAATAGCTTTAGAAACAATGGTTATAAAATATATGGAACTACTTTTCTTCCTGCATTGATTATTTAGGGCAGAATAAGCACAAATAATAAATTAAATGCATATGACTGGCTTTTGTAATGCTAAATTTTATATATTGTTACATTTCGGTGATGAACATTTTGTTTCCTGGAACAGGTTTTAGAAACCTTCTAATCCTTGCCAAAACATCTGTATGACATTCATTATTTCAGGACATGCATTATGCTTCCTGTATTTTGTGTTCAGTTGTAGGATGCAAGTCAGGAAATAGACTCCTTAAGACACATTCATCCCAAGTAATCTCTAGGATATAGATAATTTTTGGAACTACATGAAAGCAATCAGTCTACAAGTAATTATTTGCACTTAAATTACGTGACATTAAAACATTGGCAGTGCCGGATAGATTCTCTAAAATCTCATTTATCTCAATGCAGTATGGTGTGATGTTTTGGTTTTTTCCCCCAGTTCAATTATTTGAATTAGTGGTTGGTTTTAAAAAGCAGAAATCCTTCTTATTAAAAAAAGGAAGACCATATTTTAATTTTTTTTAATAATTTACACACTTTTTGAAGGTGAATACTCACAATTATGATTTTTCCTCTTTTTCAACTAATGGTAAATCTTCCTGAAGAGTGAGGCAAAATAAAGTTTTGAAGTTTAGAATCCAAGCAAAATATACTATCCCCCTGCATAGACTGTTTCTTTAGAGTTTAAAACTGTGTTTAATTCTTTAAAGGAGATTAATCTATGGTACAGGGTGTATTTTCTTTCATGTCATCAGGCGTGCACTGTTTCACAGATAGAAATATTATACCTTATGCAATATTTAAGTAATATTTTTCCTGCCAGGTGCAAGATTCAGCTTTAAGACTTATTTTTGCCATTTCAAATTTTTAGGGGGAGTGATTTCAGAACATTTTACAGCCAAAATATTTACTTGAAGAGTATATAATAGCAGAAGCTCTTCTTCTGAAACCAAGATCACATTGTTGTAAATAAATAAGAAGTTTGGCTAGAGGTGGCGGCTGATTCACAAATGCTGCTAAAGAAACATTAGCTAACATTTTCAGGGGTGGAAATATTCCCATTGCACACTAGTCTGAAATAGAAAATGCATTAGCTGAGTGTTTAGTTCTGGAGCGACAACACCGAGTGTATCTGGATACTTCCAGACTCCAGTGAGGCTTCCCAAGGCCAGTTCACTTGACCTTGAAATTCTCATGTAAAACACCCAGAAGAGAGCTACTGAGATTATAGTATGAAATGTGATTCCTGTGAAACTGTTTCAGCCAGTGACATTTTAAAACTTTAAAATTATTTTTGTTCCATCAAAGCTTTTTTTCTGTGATCAAAACAAAGACATTCAACTATTTAGCTGATATTTACTTCTCATTTCCTGCCCTATCAACTAATTGATCAATGACAAAGTGTTACCTTAGTATCACTATGATGGGTTATGATTTAGCCCTGTTCTTCAGTAGATTATTCTTTTTTTCTGTATTTTGAATTCATTTAAATACAGCTAAAATATTTAGGGTTTAATAATTTGGAAACAAAGTTTTTGCAAATCTCTTAATCAAGATCCTGTTTCTCAGTTGAAGTATTTATCATGATCAGCCATCAGGTCATCAGGATTCAGCAATGTAATGTTAAGGTTACTAAATGTAAGTAAAGTATTTAGTTCAATATCGAAACAGATTTTCGTCGGATGTGTAATTTAGCCAACACTTAAAAGATCAGTAAGAATACTATGAACAAAGACCCTGCACTTGCTTCCATATCCTGAGTAATAAATTCAATGAAGAAATACCCATTTTTGCAAATTCCTGCAAACGTTATATTGTTTCTCAGTATAATGAATTCTGTTACCTTCCAACAGGTACTTTAGACATACAGACTTCCAACCAAACAGGGGAAGGGTGTTGTAGAGTCAAAATCACACAGTGCAAAAGTCAGTTCTAGTCCTAGATCTACATTACAAATCTCTGAACAAAAATAACTCAAAACCACTCTATAAATATGCTGAGAAATGAACAACATCAAAGAAAGAAAGAAAAAAGAAGGAAAGAAAAAGCAGATCCTAAAAGAAAAAAATTCCTATTTGGTGTATGTCACCAGTCTATATGCTTCACCAGATGAGGAATATATAGGTTATGCTCTACTTCCCAAACTGAGATGGAAAAAACATTGGCATTCATTTCAGAAGGTATTTCATTGATTTAAAACCTTACTGACAGAGCACCGTGTAATAGTTAAATTCTTTGTGCTATAAGTCCATATTGGTGAAATTTGTTCTGGGCAATTCTTATTCCCCTATCTAAGCACTTTCTGTAATAATAAAAAGCAGCGGGGAACCTATAGAAAGGAAATAAATTCAACATCAACAGAAATACAGCCATGGGAATGTATTATGGATTCATCTTTGGAATATCAATAAAAGTAAATGCTGTCATAACATCTGCTCCATGTTTTATGACTCAGCCAGAAGTGGCCCCTCCAACCAAACAAGCAAGTTGAAACTAAGCAGGTATTGTCTGTGCATCTTATTTTCCTACTGTCACCTGCTCTCTTGTGTAAATGGATGTTAACAGGATAAAAAATGTTTTGCATTTGTCATTTATTTGACTGAACAGTTTATTATACCACATTTTCACTGTACACTATTGATTAGACACCTTCCTTGCATCCACAGATCCAAACCCACAGAACCTTTTAAAAATGGAAGATGTCTCTGTAGATCACCTAGTCCAGTCAGGACTTGGAGAACACGGACATGGGGCAGGGTGCCCAGAGCAAGGGCCAGGCAGATTGTAAGCATGTCCATGGACAAAAACACCTCTTAGGGCAGCCTGTTCAACACCCTTTATTACAGGAGAAACTAATAAGCCCTGAACGCATCTCAGTTTGCTGAAAGTAGGCTGGAAAATAGCACAATATGTGCTTGTAGTAAGCTTTTGAGGATTTAGGAGAAATTAATGAAGCAGATGTGCAATAAAATGCAGGAGTCCACATGAAATCCATCAGTGTTATGGATAATCGTGGGAAAATTGACTGTATGCATTAAATTTGCAATGTCTTGCAAATGAGGAGCAACTTAAAACCAGTTTAACAAGCTGGCATTTTTTACATACTTCAGAATAATATAGAGCAGCTGAAGTGCTGATATAGCTTTAAAGAAAAACTTAAACGAATAAAGAAAAATAAATTTTTCTATCATTATCTGCATCATTGCCTATATTAGCTGTCTGCTGCAGCTCCTGAAGAGCTGGTGTCAGTGTTGCTGCATTGAGTTTACTGCAGCACAGCTAAAACACAGAATTGTTTTTTGTGTAAAAATGTGCCAGTTTGGTCCTAAGCACTTACAGAAACCCCCTGTGAAGTACAGTATGTCCTCACAGTCCACAAGTTGCTTGGCTACGCAGTGGATTACTTGCATGCCTCCTGTCAGAGGCCACATTGTTGGGTAGTATTTATTTATACCTTCTTTCTTGTTAACTTTACTAAATAAGTACATTTTAAAAGCAATAACCAATCAATCAGTGAATAGTGCTACATAAAAAAAAAAGACTCAAACCTGTGGTAAAATTTATTAATCGTTTGTTGTCTCATTATGCTTGGATAGCTGTTCCTCAGACTCTCTGCAGTGTATGAATGACCAGTTCTATGGGTTCAAAGGCTGATAACATTAATTTTTTCATTTACTTCACATTCATTATTTCAATGTCCCCCAGAGAACAAATGTTGAAAGGATTTCAGGAAACCTTATATTATAGCTATTAGCTACAAATATCATCAGTGTGAAGAGTGGGTTTCTGAGAAGAAAGTCAAGGGATAGTCCAACAGTTGACAAACAGCTGTTATATGATTACATATATTCAACTACCTAATTTAAACTATGTGAGTTAATAAGACTTAGCAGAATACTTACTGGAGATGCTTTTATCACAGTAGCCAGTATATAGGCCTTTGATTAATAAAATTCTTCTGCACTTTTCTGGAAAATGAGGGGAGAGAAAGGCATAAAATTAAGGACAAAATCAGAAATGTTCCATGGAAATCAGGTGTCTTAAGAAATTGTTCATTTGAAACCCAAACCAACAATATATTTTGACCTATGATCTGTCGAATACAGATATCTAGCAAATTAAAGTGGGGGTTTATATCTTTTAACTACTTGGAAAATTCAGATTTACATGAGGCTCTCTGTTTAACATCATGGTGGATCAATGTTAGTGCAAACAAAAGCATCCACTGGTGTGTAATTGGGCATGAGGTTTTCATGAAGATTTGTGGCCCAGAGGAACTCACTGTGGGATCCCAAACAGCATTTGAGTGGGATTGTAACAACTGTAAAGATTTTATCATAATAATTAAAGCAAGGTATAGGAAAGGTTGAACTCTGCTCAAGCGTGTACAGAAACTATTGTTCCTGTTGTTTAGATAAAATGTGCAACTTGACTTAGGTAATTGTTTACATGACTCAGAATAAAGCAAGCAGAATGCTGCAGTAATACCTGCATCAATTACTGTTTTGAGAGTCCTGCTCTGGGTAAGATAATACTTCTCTTATGCCCGTGTAGCCTGGAGGATGAAGCACTGTATGTGAATAAAAAGAAAGCCCTGATCAGTCTCTTACAGAAGCTGTTCTCTAGCATTATGCTGCAGTACCATATATCAGATTTTGGAAGGTTTTCTTTTCACATGCTGTTCTTCCTCTGCTGCATGCAGTATTTTAACATTGTCATGAAAGAGATTTTGATAAATAATATTATACTGAACTTATAGCACAAGTCAAAAAGTGTTCAGTAAATGAAGTTCTTCCTTCTTGCCCTGCTATTTTCCTAGTTATCAAGGTTTTGCTAGATATCTTTTTATTATTTTCCTTTACTCGTCACCCATGTTCAATAACACATTGTCATCAGCCAGATCAGGAGATAACTCTCTAAAGGGTACATCTGAAAACTGGTAGCTGCATACCAGAACCTGAAACCCAGACAACAATCTTACGTATGTTAAGGAGCACCTTTTTTTGCAAAAATGGGTAATTTGCAAGGTGTTAGTCAGATTTTAGGTGGCTTTCCAGGTAACTTTTAAGTTCTGGGGAAGGCCTGTAGACAGTTGTCTCCCTTCTCTGGCAGGGTAGTGTTTCCACTATCAAAGTGCTGCTGCTTTTGGGTGTGGCAATATCAGACACTGGAAGAGAAACAGTGAACTGTACTTCTTTCTAACTCTTCACTTGGGAAAACAATTTCTCATTTGCTCATGCAACCTTGATGATACTGAATATTTTCATCAGATTCCTGTGACACACTTGTACTTTGGAGTATATTTTCAAACTGTCAATAGATACTAACAAAACCTAGCATCTTACACATCAATTTCAAGACTTTATTAAAACTGTTTGTTTTTACCATTTCCTGGATGTTATTTTGGACATTTCATTCTTTCTAGTTGGAAGCCTTTACACTGGAATTCTGGAAGCACTTGTACCTGAATCCCAAATCTTTGCATGACTTATTCTTTCTGTCCTCTATGTTTCAAATTATAGTCAAGCAGGATTTTTGTTGGTTCATTCTACTTTATTTCTAGCTTTCTTTATAACACTGTGTATTGTTTGAAATGCTGTGTGAGAAGTAACTTCCACAGGCATGTGTTTGGATACTCGTTAGAAGCAGCAACAGGGCTGAGTCCTGTAGATTAGAGTTCACAGAATGACAGAATGGCTGAGGTGGGAAGGCAGCCCTGGAGATCAGCTTGGCTGCTCAATTAGGACTGTGTCCTGGTTTAGGGCAAATTTGGGAAAAAACCTCCAGAAGGAGCNAACATCCAACATAAACAGAACATACGATTGGGGATACAAGCACCATAACACCACCCTAGGACAGACTGCCTTGATCGGGATCATTTCCAGATATCTTCAAAGTAACTCAAAGGTGACTCCACAACCTCCCTGAGTGATTTTATCCAGCGTTCGGTCACCCTCTCTGTGAGAAGTGTTTCCTAACGTTCAGGTGGAACCTCCTGTCTTTCAGTTCGGCCATTGCCTCTTGTCCTGTCACTGGGACCCACTGAGAAGAGCCATGAGCTCTCATTTTTTTCACCCTCCCTACAGATATTTGTTTCCAAATATCTGTGTCCACCCAGGTCTCCCCATAGCATTTATTTCCCCAGGCTGAACAATCTCAGATATCTCAGCCTTTCACCGTAGGAGAGATGCTCTAGCCCATTAGTCTCCTGAATGCCAGACTCTCTCCAGGATGTCCATGTCTCCCTTGCAGTGAGGAGCCGAGAACTTCACCCAGCACTCATGATGTGGCCTTGCCACAAGTGGTGAGTAGAGGGAAAGAACTACATCCCCTGGTGTCCCCTTGACCTGCTGTCAACACTCCTCCTAATGCAGCCGAGGACATCCTTAACCTTGTCTGCTGCATGGGCACATTCCTGGTCCATGCGCAGCTTGGTGCCCGCCAGGATTTCAAAGGCAAAGCCACTTTCCATACACTGGTGTCTGGAGTTGCTCTTCCCCAGGGGAAGGACATGGCACTTGTCCTTTTTAAACTTCCTGAAGTTCCTGTTGGCCCATTTCTCCAGCCTGGCAAAGCCTGTGGAAGCCATCACAACCATGTGGTGTATCAGCCATTCAAAGCAGGAATTGTGGAGATGGAAATAATTTTAGAAGGGAAAACATAAAATGTCTTCCTAGAAATCTGTTTACTATCACAGCTGCTCATCAGAGTGCATTGAGTAGACCAACTTCAGAAAGAAATGGCTTGACTGTTTTACGTATAGGTATCCAAATCCTTTACTCCTAAGTTAAGCACTTATTTTCAAAAATTCTGAAATACAACCAAAATTATTTCTGAAATTTGCTGGTTTAAAACAACAGCAAAAGAACTCCTTTGAGTTATGTATTTGCAAACAGTTCTAGAAAGATTTGAAGCCCCAAAATGGAAGCAAAAAAATACCTCTCTGCTCATACTCAGTGGCAGAATTGTATTTGTGGGCAATTATTACAGATTGTAAACTCGATATTCACTCTGATTTCATTTTTTTTTATTCTGATAATTATTTACATAACACTGTAATGTGTATGAATCTTTAAAATAATTAGAGTGGAAGAATACAGGGAAAAAGTGGAAGATTCTTCAACTTATAGGTAACATCTAAAGCTCAAAGGAATAGAAGTTCAATAAAGAACAGATGCAGGATGAATGTTAATACTGAAGTGTTTGTTGTAACAGATGGATTTTGAAGAGAGCAGGGAGTGTGGGGCTACTGGCACATTTTCTTTGGCATACGATTTGAAATTAAGGCCTTTATGCTTTCTGGCCAGTTTGAGATTGTCCAGGGACATTCACACGAATAAAAACATTGTTTTCTTTTCTGATTTATCCTAGTTGGTCAAGGGATAAAAAAACCCCCATAATCCCTGTGATTTGAGATCTGAGAACATAAATTACTTATACAAAAGACAAGGAAAGACAGCATAGTAGCCTGGCCATGTATTTACTCTTCAAGAACACAGTTGCTGTATCAGTGAGGGACCTGTTGCAGATCATAAGAAACAATGGATTGAGTAAAATAACTGATGTGGTTCATTTATGTAAAATACTCCTTTCCTGTTCAGATACAAGTTCAAACCAGAAAGGATTGGTAGAAATAACTGTTTACTGAAATTCAAAACTAAAGTTCTTTCAGTTCCCACTATAGATGATTAAAAATTTTGACAGTGAGGTTTCATAAATTCAGGATTTTTTTCTGTTATTACAGATACTAAAACTCTAATTTAAAACTTCATGCAGACCAATTTAAATATCTAATTATGTAAAATTGACCCAGTCATTGTAAAATCACAGTAAGATATTTATTTCTTGTAAATAAGGAACATGTCTTCACATAAGACTCTAAAGCTCACTATTTTTGAAAAAAGAGAGATTTTATACATCAGAATTAGAAAGAAGTAAATATAATTGAAATTCTGAGCTTATTGATCTAAAAACAGTGAATAGCAAATCTCTTTATGAATCATCATTTAGTATAGTTTTGCCTCACTTCAAACAACCTTATCTTTGTCCTTAGAGATATGCCGTGCACACATTATTTTTTAGCATGACTACTACACTGTTATTCACGGTAGTGCAGTATCTGACAATCTACCGCTGGGGTTGCTTCTTACCATTTGCAAAAATTGACTTTGTGTCTACAGCATTGACTAGTGGTGATTTCTCCCCTTTTCTTTGCTAACCAGAGAGTGAGCATGCAGTTAGAAATGGGAAAGATGGGACCTCTGGCAATACAGCCCTTTGAAATTTATCTTTTTTTCCTTCTTCCTCAGGCCTTTGTTGGAGGCATTGTCAGTTACTGTGAAAGCTTTCCCCTCGCTGTATGCCTGGTCAGAATGAAGAGAAAGAGCTTATTGCTTGTTGTCCTTGTTCACTGGTGCCTAATCAGAATGCTGTAAGGAATTTTACTTTGTCTCTTAGGGCTTCTGCTGTTTGCTCTAGGCAATCTCAGGCTCCATGTGAGAATCGAGTAGCAGGTTTTTCCATCAGACTTTTGTGGTTACAGAATACTGCCAAAAATAGCAAGGCTTGTATATTATGTACTCTCCTTGATGCGCAGGAGAACAGCGATGCACTGGAATCCTTGCAGCTAGGATTTGGCAGCTTTCTTTCTCTTACTAACTTGAGGAATCCTGCAAAGACCGATGACTTCTGTTTTCACTCAGTTGAACTCTGTGACAACTCAAAAACGTTTCTCTCCTGAGGTGTTCCAGCCAGGATTGCAGTCACTGTGTCCTAGGCAAGACAAAACACTGCTAATTTTCTTTTTCATTGGCTACCTGCAGATGAATGGGTGTTTTCTTGGATTACCTGAGCTATGGGAGCTCAGAATCAATATATTCTGCAAGAGCAACCACACTGTATCTTGATTTTTCTCATCAAGAAAGTTGAATGCAGGGCCAAAAAAATCTATATTATGTCTAAAGTTCTGCACACTTTACAATGCAATATTGATATAAATGATGCATGGCAATAGATTTCCTGGGCAGACCTGGTAATGGTGGTGGACAAGACCTATAGACGACATTTAAATGGGTAACAGAATTACAAAATGAACACAAATTATTGCATTCACTAAAGACATTCAGTTAAAATGCATAATGCAATAACAGTCAGTGCTAATAGCTGAAATTACCAATCTATCTGAAGAAAAACTTGTTATTTTGGTACCATATTGTACATAAGTCTTAGTCTGTATATTAACAGAATACTTTTTGTATTCTGAAAGGAAAATACACAATACTTTGATTAGCTGTGGGTGAAGTGGTAGAAGAGTCTCTGATTACATGTTCATTTTTTGTCTTAGATCAACTTCCTAAGGGACTTGAAACTTCTTTCTAAAAATTATTTCTAACTGAAACTTGATATCTAACCTATTAGACTAGGAGCATGTATAATAAATAATACTTCTATGAAAAAAATAAAGGAAAAAATAAGAGTATTTCTACTTTATGCTCATCTTTGCCTTCAAGTAAATACCTTATGACATCAATTTAAAAATTGCTTTGTCTAATGGTTTTTAACAGTTCTGTTGCACTTGGAAAATTTGGGGGTTATTTTTGAAGGAAGGAGAGGGAAGGCAATAGATAGTATTTAACTGAGGAAATTCATAGTGACTTTTTAACTTATAATTCCCTGCAATTTGTAAATATAGGGTTTCCTGATACAGTGTGCAAATACATTTTAACAAGTAGACAAATAGCTCTGGTTAATGATTTATACACACAAATAATATTTTGAATGCATTATATGTGCTTTGTATATAAATATATACAGCTGAAATGATGAACTGAAGGATTTC
This sequence comes from Ploceus nigricollis, assembly GCA_013399945.1. Taxonomy (NCBI): domain Eukaryota; kingdom Metazoa; phylum Chordata; class Aves; order Passeriformes; family Ploceidae; genus Ploceus; species Ploceus nigricollis. The sequence continues at coordinate 170,079 of VXBC01012721.1, read as the reverse complement.
TGCATGTGTGTATAGAAGTATGTGTTCACATTTAGTAATATAAACGTGCACATTTAAGACAAGATATAGAAAAACTACATTTTTTAAAATGGATTTTGGTACAAATTGGCTTGATGCAGTTGCGTAGAAAATATTTCAGACACAGTGCTCATCTGAGGATATAAATAGAGAAGCATTCATTCTGTAAATGTTCAAGCTTCGTATTTCCATATCATAATTATTCTTATAATAAGAGTATTCTAAGTTGTTTTCATAAAATGAATAGAGAGCCTTGACTCAGCCCCTCTGCTGTATGTTTTGCTAGGCAATAGGTTGAATATAGCTTGTTAAACTCTCAATCAATTCTCTTTGCCTACTACATTTAAAATTGTTCTTTTCAGGAATTTTTTTTTTTTTGTCATTTATTCCTTTATCCTTTAATGTTGTACATTGAATGCAAAAAATTCTAACACTATTGCACCATTGTCCTAACTACATAACTTAAAATTAACATATGTGGGGATTTTGAAATATTTAATGGCCTTTATAATCTCAAGGATACAGTTGTGGAGAGGAGCTTCAGTTTGAAAGTAACGTAACTACTGACTCTGAAAGGGGTGATGGAATTTTTTTTCTTTTCTGTTTGCAAAGGTGTGTTTTAAACCACCATGATGTCTTTTGGGGGAGGCAGCATTGTGGACCATAAGCTATGAAGGTTTCTGGAATGCATTCCTGACACTGGTGATGGAGAAGCCCATGGGGTAAGATAGCCTGCTAGAACTGTTATTAAAAACAAGGAAAGACTGTGTGAGGATGTGTGAGTTGGGAGGAGTCTTGCTCATGAAATGGTGGAATTCAGGATCCTGAAGAACAGTAGCAAGGGAAATCATGTCTGATGAACCCAAGAGGTTTCTGTGATGAGATGACTGACTTGTGGATGAGGAGAGAACTGCAGATGTTGCTGATTTCAGCTGTGTCGCATCACATCACAACTGAAAAACTGATGCAGAGTGGACTTCATGGGCAGGGAAGTGGAACTGAAACTGCTGGGCTGAAAGTGTCAAAATCCAGTCCCTGGCAGTGCTCTGCAGGGTTCAGTGCTGGGCCTAGTTGTTTCTTAATACCCTCAGTACTGAGCCATATGACAGGACAGAGGGTACCCTCAGCAAGCTTTGTAGATAAACCCAACTGGGCTGATGGACCAAAGAGATGGTTGTACAGCCCTCAACAAGAACATGAGCTGGAGAAATGGGTGGAAGGGAATGTTGTAAAGTTCAGGAACAGGAAACATGGACTCCTGTATTTGTTGGGGGGGAATAACCTGGTGTCCAAGTACAGGTTGAGGACAGACAAGCTGGAAAGTAATTGGAATAAGAAGGTATGGGAGAGGCATGAGGTGATTGTGGTGACATCCTGGTTGAGGCCACGAGCAACCGATGCATCTGTGTGGCATCCTTGAAAATTCTCACAAATTGGCGGTTGTCCTGGGCACCTTGCCTTGTCCACCAGCTCTCTGAGCCAAGGACTGGACTGGCAAGCCCCAGAGATGCCTCTTAACCTGAGTAATTTGGTGAAAACCCTTAAATCTACAGGCTACCAGCTCAATTTTGGCACTAAGCAGGTTTCTAAATGCTTTCTGATAACTAGAGCCTTTTTTCCTGTGTTTTCTGTGTCAAAGACGGAAATATAATTTTTTTTTTTGGAGTTTCTTCTGACAAAAGAAGAAACATACATTTGTTAGTATGCAGATGCTGTAGTCATGGTATCCACCAAAGAACTTTAAATACATTTTATGATTTATGCTCTATTTTCTTACAAGATTTTTCTTACTGCATCAAGTGTCAACACAGATATCAAGCACTTGAAGAATCCAATATGAATTATTACTGTATGAAATTTGAATATGCCATAATGATTACATAATTGTTGTACTATATTATTATTTTTGGCTTTGACTATTTCAAAATAATTTAATCAATAACACTAACTATAAAGGTTCATTTTTATTTGTGTTGCAATTGTGCTTAATAATCTGTGGTGTGCATTGCACTACTGTTTCTATTAATATTTTTTTGTGCAATCAGGGGTAAACCATACATTGATGTTTTGTGTCAGTTAATTTTTCCCTGTTGCATTTTCTAGGAAGGAGAGTGCACTTTTTTTTCCCCTTTTGTTTATCAGAGGGAGACATTAGTGATTCTAATCCTAGCTGCTTCTAATCTTAGAGCAGTTTCCTAGTTGAGCTCTGTGAAATGGTGAAAATCCCAGGGTGGAATATTGAAGCAGAAGGTGCAGAATTACTGAAAAAGAAGTTATCAAATGTGAATTTAGAGATGAAATGGTTGCTACATCTGTGTAAGTACACAGTAGTACACTGTAGTGGCATACTAGTGGCATAGCTGCAGAAAATACTAAGGTTCTTGGTATTTTAGCCAAATACTTTTAAAGTCATTCTGTACACAGAAGAACTGAGCCCCACGCACTGATAGTGCTCTGTATTTCTATCCATGGTCTGTCACAAGGGATAATAGCCACAAAATGCAGGGGCGGACAATCTCTGGAAAAGGTAATAAGAGCTGCATGTTTTTCAGGCTCTGTGGAGAGATATATTTTAAAAGGAAATTCTCACCTATTTTCTCCAGCTTTACATAATTTTTAATGTTTGAAAGGGTAGTAGATGGAGGAGGAACAGAAAGATTCTCGGTGCCAAATCAGACAGCTGTAAAGCCTGTGTCCTCCAAAAAGTCATATATAATTAGTACTTGTCATTGTGAGGAACAGTAATTAGTTACTGTGTATAGAAGCACAAAGAAAAAACGTGTGATATACTTTTTAAATTTTAGAGTGAGAGAAGCTTCAAGCGCAATCTAAACTATCTCTTGATTAATGATAATAATGGTAGCCTAGAAGATATGTACACCTTTATTTTAAAGCTCAGTGAGACAAAAACCTAATAGCAAATATTTCCCAGGTGTTTCACAAACATCACAACTTTTTTCAATTTGTTTTGACTAAATTTCAGAAATCAGCAGCAGAAGTTGTCAGCTAACTAGTATATTTTCAAACAGAGGTTTGTTTTTTCTAATTGAGAATAATATGCAGATACATTTATCTTTGGTATGTCCCAGTGTTAAGTGTGAAGGTCTTTATCTGTATATATGAATATTGCATGCATAAATGAACATTTTCAGTAGGTGTTCAGTAATAAGCATTTTAACTGCAAATTGAGATAACATACAAGTCTTCCCAGAGTAATTGTAAACGGTTCTTTAAAAAATTAACTGAGTGATGGTTTTATTAATTAGTCACCAATAGAACAAATGAGTGACTATCTGCCTGTCAGTATTCCCTACAGAGCTTAGTCTCCTTTGAAATATTAAAAGTGAGCTAAATGAAACTTCCTATGCACTATAAAATATGTCTTAAGAAATACTTTATGTTGTAATCCCCTGTTTGTAAGTATTGTATGAGAGATGATTTTTGAAGTTGAGTGGTTTGAGCTGTGTATAGACACACATGAACTTTGGAACCTTTGATATGGTATTGTACATGATATTGTGAAACTTCTGTTCCCTGTGGGTACTGTGTTCAGGGTAGTTTTAAGATGGAGCAGCTATAGTAAATGAAATCAATTTCATATTGATCAGAAATGTCAGTCTTGAGGAGAATAGATAGAACATCCCACAGCAAAGTCCAGAGCTGGACTGACAGGACACAACCATGTCACTTAGTAATGGAGAATCCAAGTGGGATGAGCTAAGCAGATAGATAGAGGTGTGCTCTCTTTCCCAGTAAAGGCTTCTAACCACCACTCAAGGAAAGAGAACATTTATTTGATCTCACCCAGGTGAGCATCATCTTCTTATCATTACCTAGCCTTTCCACAGACATATCTGTGTCTTATGCATTATGTAATGCTCCACAGCTACATTTCTCTTATTTGATGATATCAGACCACTTTGAGTAACATAGATTAGGATTTTGGGGATCCATGTATGTAGTATAAATTGAAATTAGCTGTATTCTTTAATTTTGCAAGATGCTTACAAACTTTTTGATTGTATTGCAGCTTCAGGTGCGTTCCAAAGAAAGAAAGAAAAAATACAAAAATTTAGCAATTTCTAATTAGAAAAATTAGAAAGAGAAGAAAATAAAAGAAAAAAGTAACATAAACCCTGCCATTTTGATCATATGCAACAATTTATGCTTTGGGTTATAATTGAAACATATCACCTTACTTTGGAATAACACTGAAATAATGCAGAAAATATGCTGCCTTGTATTTCTCAAGGATTAGTGTGGATATCAACATTTCCTGCAGACAGTAGATAATTTAAAGCTGTTGACAGCTAGAGGTAATATTGTGTAAGATAGAAATGCAGTGGAATGAGGGATGCTGTTGCTACATAAAAACTATGTTTACTGTCTAAACTATTAATGCTTTAACATGCCACTGAAAGGTCAGTCTTAAAGAATAATGGAGAAGCTATTGGAATGAAGGGAAATCAATTGAAAAGGATGTACTGCAAATTCATTCCAGCTCTATCTTGTTCATAGGGGATGATAAAGTAGATTTTTTCATATTATTTTCATTGTTTTGTTTTGTTTGGGATTTGGGGTGGGTGGGTGTGTGTGTGATTCAGAGGGAAGGGGCGTGTGTGTGGTTTTATTTATTTGATTGGTTTGGGTATTGGTTTTTTGGGATTTTTTATAATTGTCTTAGTTTTATACAAATAATTTTCTTCCTAGTAGTTGGCTGTTTGGATTTAATATGAGAATGATGCACACTGATTGTGTGATTGTTGCTGAGTGGTGCTTACCTAAGTCAAGGACTTTTGAGTGTCTCATGCTCTGCCAGGGGGCAGGTGCAAAGGAGCTGGGAAGGAGCACGGCCAGGACTGCTGACCCAAATGGGCCAAAGGGATATTTCATAACACAGAATGCCATGCTCAGGATATGAACTGGGAGGAGCTGTCCAGGGAGGTCCAATCATTACCTAGGAATATGACGGGCATCAGTCAGTGGGTGGTGAGCAACTGTGTTGTGCATCACTAGCCTTTATTGGGTTTTATTCCTATTTCATCTCTCCATTTTCATTGCTATTATTACTATTGTTATTACTATTATTGCTACCATTACTAGCACTACTATTATTACAACAACAACAACAAATAATAGTATTAATAATAATTCAATTGTTAAACTGTTCTACTCGCAAGCTGTGGGTTTTGCCTTTCCTGTTCTCTTCCCTATTCCATCAGGAAGGTGTTGGAAGCAAGTAACTATGTGGTACTTAGCTGCTGGCTGGGTTTAAACCACAGCAATAATAAGTAGGCGTTAAGCACTTTCTAGATGTGTAATACTCTCCAAAACCACTGGTGAGTTCTAACCTGTTCTGATATTATTTTAATCAACATTTTCCTGCATTTTATAATGTGATTCATTAAAGAAGCCAAATGCACTGTAAGAATGGTTCTATTTTTCTTCAGCCAACAGGGAAGAACTTGGGTAACACCTGTGGGGTGGGTGTTCCCCGTGCATGCCAATACCAGAGCTAAGGAATCTGCCCTTGAACAGGTGCTCAGCATGAAGTTGCATCCTTCTACTTAAGATTTCTTTGCTAGTACACATTTATATACAGGCCTCTCCTGCCCCCCATATGAGTAGTTCTGATCTGCCCATATGAATACCTACTGGTTTTTCTCCTGCCCATTAAGGTCAGTTATTTTTGGCACTATTACATGAGTTTTCAGTTTTTCCACCATAATAGTGTGTGCTTTTGATTGACCAAACAGAACATACATCTTCATGGCTGTTGCTGATGTGGAGTGTCTAACTTGTCAGCTTTAAGTAATTTGCATTGGTGTCCCCAGAGATGGTGGTGTTATGGACACCTGTCCTGGAGTGACTTTATGATGCTTGTATCCCCAATCGTCTGTTCTGTTTATGCTGGATGTTAAGTCCTGCACCTTTAAGACTGGTTCTGAGAAGAAATCGAAGAAGAAGAAGAAGAAGAAGAAGAAGAAGAAGAAGAAGAAGAAGAAGAAGAGGAAGCAGCGCACAGTTTGTTTTCAGAAATGGCATTCACTCCTTCACATTCCTGCTCCTGGACTGTGTTGTCTGTGGACGGACAGACGGCGGGACAGACCTCTCCTTTGCTTTTAGTTAGTTTTTAGCTAGCTGAGGCAGAAAAGTTCCCTGGACTGTGGTTTTTCTTTTTCTTGGAACTGTTCAAACCTGCTCTGAACTGGAAACCCAGAAGAGCACCGGCAGCTTGTACCTGTGGCCCACCGGGCCGGGCCTGGGCCACGGCATTTCCAGGGCCAGAGGGACTGATAGAGACTGAGTGAGCTGAGCTACAGCCCATGAAAAGGACTTTCAGAGTTTGTCATCTCTTTTGGAGCGGCAAGAGGTTTTAATGTTTAATGTTGTTCATTTTTTGTGCTGATGGATACTTTGCCTGTTAAATAAACAGGTTTTTTCCACTTTTCTCCAAGGAAATCTTTTCCAAAATCAGCTGGGGGAGGGGCCACTTGAATCTGCTTTCTAGAGGAGCCCCTTTGGATGTTTTCCTCCAAATTTTGCCCTAAACCAGGACACCTTTGCATTGAAATTTGAAAACAGAATCACAGAATCACACAAAATAGTTATGGCTTCAGTGGAGTTTTGGAGATCATCCAGTCCAACCCCTGCCCAAAGCAGGGTCACCTGGAGCAGGTAACACAGGGACACACTCAAGTGGGTTTGGAATGTCCCCAGAGGAAGAGACTCCATTCCCACATGGGCAGCTGTTCCAGAGCTCTGTCACCCTCAATGTAAAGCAGTTTTTCCTCATGTTCAGGTGGAACTGCTCGTGTTTTAATTTATGGTGTGCTACTTATGAAAAGGTTCAAGAAGTACAAGCTTCCAAACTGTTTATAAATTTAGAGTTTAGCATTAAAAAAAGGCCACTGTATCAGTGATGAAAATGAATGACAGAAGATGAATGTCAGAAGATGAATGTCGAGGAATAGGTGGACCTAATGTCTAGCTCTCCTAAATGGTGAAGACAGCTTATCTGGAAGAAACAGAGCCTCTGATATTACCAGGGAACTGAATTTTAAAATAGCATTTAGGGAGAGGTAAGTCAATGAAATTTATCTTTTTGAATGTTATCCAGGAAGTATCCTCCTAAGAATACTACAAAAAAAGGGTGCTTTTTTTTTTTTCAGAATTCTCAAACAGAGACCTCTCTGTTCTTCAGAAACCAGGCAAAAAAAAAAGCATATTTGCAATTAATCAAAAAATCTATAAGCACCAACAAAAAAGTAATACATTAAAACCGTGAAATGTGAAATCTATTCAAGAGATTCAGAATTTAAATAATCAAGAAACTACTCATTAGTAAAAAACCACTCTATCATAAAATAATACTTGAAACAATTTGATATTCAGCAATTCACTTCTATACATATGCATTCATACAAAAAAACCTCCTACATCTAACTATGGAGTGGAAACAAATGCCCTTTGGGAACACAGAAAACAGGTCACTCCTCATATCACGCCCTCCATTAGTTTTTGACAGGTCATTGATGACCTTATAAATATTACTCATGACAAAAAATTTTTTTGAAATTTCAAACATTTAAAGACAGGGCTAGACCTTCCAGAGTTCCAGCTACCTGAACTGTGTCTATAAAGCAGGTTTGCTCTGTCAGAAAATTTCAAGAAACTGTGATGCTAATGCAATTCAAAGTAGCCCTTCTCTCGCTTTAAGTGAAAAAAACTTATGTTGTGCAGAAACCAGTGGGACAGCCCAAAAAAAACTGGACACAGTATGCACTGGGCTTGTTTCCTTCAAATTCCATTTCTCTCCAAGGTTTCAAACAAATGGAGGAAAACTCCAAAACACAGTGCTCTGGGTATAAGGCTGCAAAGGATGGTAGGAAAATTTTCACCTGTCCTTTTCTGATAGTAAAGGCTGAACAGTAGCACTGCTTCAATGCAAGAGAGGCTAGAATGCAACTAATTGCTCCATTTTGTAGCATTATAGGCATTTCCAGAGTTAAAGAGGCAGTCACTTCTACTCAGGACTATGAAACTCATAGCCAGCAGTACCACTGTGACATTGCATACATGAGACAGGACTATCTCAGCTACTTTACTAAATCACAGCATCAAAACATTTCCCAAATGCATGAAGAAAAAAAATAGGTAAAGAACAAGTCTTAAAAGAAAAATGGGAAACCATTGTGCAATACAAAAATAAATGCATTTCTATAGAAAGAGGTCTCTAAGCATTCTAGCGTCTGTGCCAGTGCAACACTTAGAAATTTTTACTGCATGTCTTAAGAAGAATAAACACAATAGGTCTGAAATTTACTCAACACCCTGTGACCACATCTGGAGTACTGTGTCCATTCTGGTCTATGCAGCACAGGAGAGACATTGAGCTCCTGGAGCAGCTCCAGTGGAGGTTGCAGAGATGATGAAGGGATGGAGCATCTCTCTTATGAGGAAAGGCTGAGGGAGCTGGGGCTGTTCAGTCTCAAGAGGAGACAAGTGAGAGGGGACCTCATCAGTGTCTGTCAGTGCCTGCAGGGAGGGGTCAGAGCAGGGACCCGGCTCTGCTCAGTGGTGCCCAGCAATGGGACAAGAGGCAACAGGCAGGAATTGATGCACAGGAAGTTCCACCTGAACTTGAGGAAGAAATTCTTCACTGAGCAGTGACCAGGCACTGGAACAGATCACACAGAGAGGGTGTGGAATCTCCCGCACTGGAGATATTCCAGAACCATCTGGATGCAATCCTGTACCATGTGCTCTGGGATGACTCTGCTTGAGCAGGGAGGTGGGACCAAATGATCCACTGTGGTCCCTTCCAAACTGACCCATTCTGGGATTTTATGAAACCATTTATTTAAAATTCTTGCCCTGGCTTAGCTCATGAGATTTCTTTTTTACATTTCAAGCACAAAGAGACTATTTCTGTGTTCCTGGAAATTTCTTACTCCAGTGACATACTAAAGGTGTAAGAGTAAAAAGCTGTCTTTATAAAGGGCCGCACAAAAATGACTACCCATATATATTTTTGTTCACTTCTACTATTTGGACAGAATTCATCTAACATAACTTACCTATGTTTAAAGAACTATCTAAACCCAGAATGAGTCACCTCAGTTGAAATTTTCTCTTCACTGATTCTGCAGAGCCTACAGTTTAGTCAATCTGGAAACAAACACTTCAAAATACATAATGTAACTAAAATGTACCATGCTCTTTTCTTCTCCCAGGAGGGCAGCTAAGAAATATATACTTTAAGCAAACTCACAACCTGCAGAGGACAATTTTTCTGCAATATAAATAAAAAAACATCTTGCTACCCTCAATTTTTTTGCACTTATCCTTACTAATATTTAGTCACTCTTTCAAAACACATGGATGAGTGTACAAGCATATACCTACACTTTATATACATAAAACATATGCTGTCATTGTTCAGCTGCAATAGCAAATACAGGGGAAGTGAAAACAGCTTCTCTCAAATTAATAAAAAATAACTTTTCCCTCTAAGACAATTCTTTCCCCCTCAGTAAATATATTTTTGTAACTAAAAGCCACTTTCTTGTCACAGGACTCTGAAAATTTTGAAATATGTGGTTTGTTTCAGGCTGATAGATGAGACCACTTAGGTTTAGGTATGTCTCCAAGACACACTGCTCTCAAGCACGGCAGCTGATGTTTGAAGTGCACTCCTTTACAAAGGTTGTTGGAATTCATCCACTCAGAGTCATGCTTCTTGCATGACTTCTGAATACCACTGTTGATCAAAGACTGAGAATACATTACAAACCAATTCTGCTATGAAAATGTAGGTAGGTTGATGCCTCTTTAGAGGAGTACTCAAGATCAATAAAAAATTAAGTAGAGGAAGAATGAAGCAATATTTTGGTCTAATATGACAGAAAATTGTAAATTTTGCCATATCTTTACACATTATCTTGGAAAATTAAGGCTCAGTTTTGATAATGTGTGTTTTTATTAACCCAAATTGCCAAGCAGAATTCCTGCCCAAACAGAATTTCTGTCCACTGATCACTTCTCCCATATAGTCAGAACAAAGATATTATGTTCTGGAAAATGAGCCTTCTCTGGCCTTTCAAATACCAGAATTTATCAGTGTGTTTGAAACAGTCTCCTCAGCTTTCCCCCATTTCCCCAAATAACATGAGCACTCACATGGGTAACTCACTGGACAATGCTTCTGATCCAACAGTGGATCTAAGGCTTCTAGGACGGATGTGCATTTGGTATTTATGCTTTCTCAAATCAATGAGGGTATTTAGGATGGGTTCTGGAATACTGCCCTACAAAACTGTACCCTCATTCCCAAGAATCACTGAACTCAGAAGGAGCCTCTGAGAAACAACTTCAACTCATAAAACACTCTTAGCTCTTGAACATATTTAAAATAGACCCTGAAGCTTCTTACACATGGGTACATTTACTAAGCTGCCCTAAAAGGCCAGCCACAACCTGAGGTGAGATTCTTTCCCCATTTAAAAATTTACAATGTTTGCCTTTTGTGTTAAAACCAATCAGCAGTAAAGTTGCACATCCTACTCAAATGAAAGATAGAGGAACATTTTTTCACTGCCACAACAGCTCCTCTTTGAACACTTCAACACACATTAATAGCACAAGAAATTAGGTGACTGCTTAGCTACATCCAAATAAATAGCTTTTTCAAATGGGAAGCTGAAAGGAAGAAACATCCTCCTTAGGAAGGTGGGGGGGCAGGCATGGGACCAGCAGTCAGGAAAACAAAGTCTGGCTGGATCCTTCCAAGCCTTGTTAGTGATCCAAGTGGTGCTAATCTGCCTAAGTTTCCTCATTAGAAGAGCCAGGAAGCTCAAATGCAGCCTGCTTGTGGAGGATCAGCACGTGGCATAAAAGCTGACAGGGATTAAATTGAAAAGCAATACTGAGAGATCACAATTACATCACTATGAGCATATCTTAAAATAAACATGGCAACAACAGTTACAGGCAAGGCAGATGACATAAGAGCTATGCTATTTTATAAAAATGCCTCCAATATTTTCTTTTAAAGGTTATGTATGGCCTCCAATCAAAGGTCATTCTACAACAGTCAGGAGGGTGCATTTCAATCACACATTAGTCAGACTGCTTCTGTTGTTCAACGGTGCATCCCTTGACAGGCAGCTCCCCCAACTCTCTTACATAGCAGCCACAGATACCCTGATCTAATCACTACCATGAAAGGGAACAATGACAGGAGACTGAAAAAACAGAATATTTTTGTTTTCTTCTGTGTATATCAAAGGACTGGATAATTTAGTACATTTGATGATCGTGTCCCATTCCCCCAAGATTTCTATAACAAGAAAACTCAGGCTATTCAGTGATTTCTTTTAAAAATTCCTTCTACAGTTTCACTTTAACATCTGTTGTACTTTGCTGAACATTGAGGGAGTAAGCATTTTGAGACTGACATTTACTTAAAAAGAACAAGCATCAAAATCTCTCAGAGCACAATGATTTTACTCCTCCCCAAATAATGCAAGGATGCTTGCAAATGTATTTGTGGTGAGCATTTCCAGGATTACTACATTTCCATCAGAAATTTGTGTGTGAATAGTCTTCATCAATCTCACAGAATCAAAGGTCAGGTTGGAAGGCACCACGGTGGATAACTTGGTCTCAGTTCCCTGCTCAAGCAGGATCATCCCATAGCACATGACACAGGATTGCCTTCAGATGGGTCTGGAATATCTCCAGTGAGGGAGACTCCACGCCCTCTCTGTGTGATCTGTTCCAGTGCCTGGTCACTGCACAGGAAAGAAGCTCGCTCTTCCTCATGTCCAGCTGGAACTTCATGTGAAGCCATTTCTGCCCATTGCCCCTTGCTGGGCACCACCGAGCAGAGCCTGGTCCCTGCTCTGACCCCTCCCTGCAGGCACTGACAGACACTGATGAGGTCCCCTCTCACTTGTCTCCTCTTGAGACTGAACAGCCCCAGCTCCCTCAGCCTTTCCTAATAAGAGAGATGCTCCATTCCTTCATCACCTCTGCAACCTCCACTGGAGCTGCTCCAGGAGCTCCATGTCTCTCTTGTCCAGAGGAGCCCAGATCTCAACAAACTGCAATCTCTCTGCTGTCTTTGATTCCCAGGTGCCTTCCTAGACACAGGCGCTCACCTGTAAGAGATGCACAGTGTCTCCACAACCACACCACCTATGTGCCCACCTCCTTGGGCACATATGTGCAAAGATGTCTCTTCAAAACATTTTAGAGATATGCATCAATAAAAGCAAATAAGCACAGATATTGGCAGCAAATCCTAAAACAACTTCATGTCAAAAGACCTGCAAAAATACAAATGCGTTTCCCTGCCTCAGTTTACATACCAATTCTGATCATCCAGTCAGAGCCCTGGACCTCGGGCAGAGGTCACTGTATAAAGCACTGGACCTCTCTTCTAATTAGAGAATTTAAGTAGTCTTTGTAGGCACCACAATGAAGAGAATTAAAAGGGTACCAAAAGGATAGATTAGCACATAACTACATTGTCAAAATCAAAAGTGTCACAAGATTCCATTTACCTCAGGTGCTCAGCAGCACCTCTCCAGTTATTAAGCAATGTATTCTGACCATTAGCACCAGCTGAAATCTGTCAGTAACATCCAGGGTAAGTTACCTACATTACGCAAAGTACCATAAAGATAGAATATATATACACCAAACCATATCTTATTTTCCTTTAAAAAATGGCTGTGAATCCTTCCAGCTGCCCTGTCAAAATTCAGGAAATTCTGTAGACAAGAGAGATCACAGCTTCTTGTCTGCTTGATTTTCAAGTTCGAGCCTGAAGTGTTACTTAGGCAGGAACTAGAAAGGGCAATACCCATCTTTTTCTCCAAAGGATACTTCTTTTGAATAGACAGTAAAAATTAGACTATCCCCTATCGTTAGCTCTATGCCAGGTACAAGATTTTGTTCTGACACCTTCTGTGAGTTTAGCTCAGTATGAAAACAGAAGAGAAGACGTGGCAGAAAACAAACTGCACAGTCAAAATGCAGTTTGCAGTCTGACACCCATACACAGAACCTCTAACACCAGGAAAGATGTGGTACATAAACACTTTTCCTACGCTGTTACAATAACATTGCAAACCAAAAGGTTTATGCAATTCTTTCTTCAGCTGACATTTAAAGCACTGTCTCCTTTAATTTATGCTGCCCCCTCTGTATTTATCCTCCTCAGAAGAATGTTTGGGTGGCTCAGAATTGTCAGGACTCAACAGCCCTTGTACAGAGGCAGAACAATAAAAAAAATTTATTCCTGCATTTACTGTATTTAATTAAGGCTTTAAAATATGTGTCCAGCACAAAAGCTATGCAAGTAGCTGACTCTGACATACAAAGTGCTTAAATGTGTAAAAGCACATTCTACACATCCACACAGAATCTGTAATGTTTCAAGCCCTTATCCAATACTAATTTTATCTGTGTCACCTACACAGAATGTAAATCAGTAAGATAGGATATTTCCAAACATGCTTAACTATTCTGTAAAGGAATGCAAGGGCTAGACTTGCTTACTACCATTTCAAACTGTTAACAGAAGTAATCCCCCCTGCTCATTGCAAAATCTGAACCACATTCAGGCTCTCCTGTGAGTAGCAGGGAAGTGCAAGCCCGACATTTCCTGCTCCAGCACTTGATTATAGACCTGAACTGAAGTGTGAAATACTGTAAACTTCCAAAAACTAGACTGAAATAAGGTTGTTTCTCAAGGTACACTTTTGTGTGCCACTTTTATGCTGCCATTGTTGGCAGTGGCTAAACTCCAGCAGACAGGATCTAAAAATCAAGATGCAGATTGCTCCTGATCTTGCACAGACAAACTTCTCAGTAACTTCAATGGTGACACTATCTGTACAGTCTTAAGCATCAAGCTCTTCAGCAGCAGCACATATAATTGGATACTTCCTGAGAACTCAAACATTTTTCCTTCATCCTATCCCATGGTTGAACTTTTATTTAGAATCCTTTTGACAATTACTGTGAAGATTCTATAGTGTAGCGAGTAATGGAGACAGGGTTTACATATTTCATTATTTTTCCAACTGTCTTTTCTTAATGACACATCATTGCTCATTTTCTAAATGGCATTTCAAGAGTCTTAATTTCTTTTAAAATATAATAGATACTGAAAAATTGTTTTTAATGCTATGGGTTTACCTTCCAGCCCCTGTGCTATGATGAATTATTCATACATACAACTAATCTGTGTTGTGCCTCGTTTTCCAAACTGGCTACTGGGAGGCACTCATTGCCAAAATAAGGTTATTCCTTCTTTACTCAAACTGCTGAAGTGCATTAAAAATATGGAAATAAACTATAAAATGCAGTTTTCATTTTGTTAGAATTTATTTTTGCTGGAAGGCTGGGGGAATGGGGACACTCAAGACTTTTTCCAGAAATGTCAGTGACAAATAGAAGCATTGTCACCAAAAATGACTCTGCTTTTAATTCTGTGCTGCTAACCAAAGTGTTTTGACTGCATAAGTGTATTCTCTACACTGCATTATGAATTGCAGTACTAATCTCAGGAGCCCTAGGCAAATAATACAATGCACAATACTATATTTTTATCTAATAAAAGCTGTTCTCAGCTGTATGGATATACTAGGTAATGTCAGTCTTCAGTAAGCAATACATTTTGGAAATGTATTTAGGTGGCATAAATAAGTTCAGAGTGAATGTAAACAACTACAGATATCCCACATTGCTTTGTTATCCTAGAAACCTGGGAAAAATGCTTTTTGATTTTGGTTGAGAACACTGGTCTTGACAGCTCTGCATGTTTCTCCCCTAAAACCCACACGATAAAAGTCACAGATAAAAGCTTTCACTGCAGAAGCTCCTGAATTTTTGTCATTTTCACAAGCTTAATACTTATAACCATCAAATTTTTACCATTCATCTAGCTGAGCACTGAATTCAGTCCCAGAAATTAAGCAAATTCACCTGTATCAGAAAGGTCTACAAGAGCAGCTTACCTTACATAAAGACAGGCTGCCTAGAAGCTCCAAGAATTTAATAAGAGAGGGATATCCCTGGGAATGGTCATAAGTGCCTCTCACTTTCCTATAGCTAGCAGTGACTACTGCTTAGGGTTGCTGCCTAAGGGCAAAATCTACACACAACCTAATTCAATCCTTGTAATTTGTACTGTCTGTCCTTCACAGGTAAAAAGCTACCAGCAACTGTCTGACTTAAGTCATAGAGATACCACTGAAGTTCAAAGGCACTCTGAGGGTTATGATTCAGCATTTAATACGAACCTGACCTTGAAAGTACTGGTAATAATTTCCATTAATATCTATGGGAATTACATATGCATGCCATGGAGACCATGAGCCTCTAAATGCTTTTATTGAATGATTTAGAATCCCGTTAAACTGGGTATCATGGTATTTTAGGGCCTAATTCCTCCTGCCTCAGCCAGCCAAAACTCACATGAGGAAGAAAGGTCTGGATCCATAAAGCATACTGAATTAAAGCTCATAAAAGAAACCAATTGCTTACCAGAGTGATTAAATTCAGATATGGTTCCACAGGGAAAATAAGAAGCTTCTTTGCAAAAAATTCACTGCCAATAGTAGCTAAAATTCCCTTTAGCGATAGTCACACTTTTCTTCAAGTATTTCTAACAGACAGTGAGGGATGCTTTCTTTCCTTTTCATATGTGAACCTCTTCCCTCCTGCCCAGCTCTTCTCACTGTACTTTTTATTCTTTGAGACAGAGAACACAAACACGCACAAAGTATTAGACAGGTCTATTCTTCTATTTTCATCTTTTTTACAATCTGCTCCTCTTCCCCATAAAAGTCCTTGTCAACAAACATTATTTTCTCTATAATACAGTTCTATTTTGCAGCCAAAGGTTTGACAAAATGAGAGAAGCACCACTATTGTGTTTTCCCTGTATTAGTATATGATGGGCTGGCATCACCTATTGCAACACACAGTTGTGAAGGTATCTGAAAGACTGCAGTTTCTCCTCACAAAACAGAAGAATTATAAACACTTCTATTAGGGCTTTAAAATTTTTTAAAAATTTTAAAAACCTCTAGAATTTATGAGAGAGCATTCATTTTCCTGAAAATAATGTTAAACTATCATTTCAGAAGAAAAAGTTTTACTAGCAAGTAAAGTTTTACTCTTGGGCACTTTTATGTCAACCATTAGTATTTTATCTCTTTCTATTTTGTCCTTTTCAAACACACCTGAGTTAAAAGAAGGCTTAATTAATTTTCTCTTAGAAATGGTACATTTTCACCATCTTTCAACTTTTTTTGGCCTTCAACATGACATTTGAATGTTCTAGGAACATCTTCATCCTTTACAACATACCCTGAATGATTCATTTCCATAGAATCATATTCCCAACATCAATTTTTGTTACACATACAGCACAAGAAGCTCTTGTCATTACATGCCATGGATTAATGAAATTGATTAATTTTTAAACTTATTCATCATTGTACCCCTAACTAATGGAGGTCATGATGTTGGAATTAAAAAGAAGTGTTTTTAAGAAGTCCAATAGAAATGGTCAAGACTACGAAAGACTAAGGCTATGAAAATATTATTTCTAGACCTAAGTGTCTGCAGTAATACTAAGAAGCCAACAAGGAGCACAAAAAATGGAAAAGGACAAAAACACATATCAATATTCAGGAAGAAAAAAGAAAGATATGATTTCATTACCCTTCCACTTTAAAGGACTGGTACACTCAGATTTTGACCAACACCTACCCTCTAAGGAGCCACAGAAATTTATGAACCTGAAAGAAATGCCGTATCTCAAAATCCTTCAAGGCAACTAGTAAATACTAACTGGGGAGTCTGATGATTCAAAAGCCTTATGATCAGGAAAAGAAAAACAAACAAAAAAACTCCAAGCATTGCTCCGATCATAAAGAGAAGCCATAAAGTTCCAAATTGGAAACAATCTTCAAATGACCATACATTCCTCTACACAATATTGTTAATATAAAAGCATGTTCCACATGAGCTTTTTGTGGTACATATATCATTCCTTTAGAGCCACACCAGACTGGGGAGTGGCTGTTATACTCTTAGGAACAATAACCTGGAACAAAATTGTATGTCTCATCCAGTCAATTGTCATTAATAAACAAATGGAGGCTTAGTGCAAAACAGTATTTAGCTCCTTTTGTAACTGGGTCTTTTTGTAACTGTAATTCCATCTATCACAGCAGAAGTTTGGCAGTGAACTGCCTGCAATCAGTGTGAACTCACAACAATGCCAAAACCCTGCAGCTGACTCTTTATGCTACTTGATGTGCAGGAGTTGCCTTTCCAGAGCTTAGGATGCTTACTTTATGTATTAATTTGTAGTCAGTAGATACTAAGGCATAGGTATTGTCACATCTCATGAAGGCTCTACTAGGAGGAGAAAGCCTCTAGTGTCTCTGCTGCAGATCACTCTGTATTCCATGGCAGCTGAAATCATTCCAGCAAATACAAAACACATCCCCACCTCTGCCAGCAGCACACACCTGTGGGGCTAATTAACCAACTGCTAGTTCCACTAGGGTATCCAACTCCTTTTCCACAGAGCTGTTATCCATCCATCCATCCATCCATCCATCCATCCATCCATCCATCCATCCATCCATCCCTCCATCCATCTCCTAGTCTGTAAACTGGGGATTGCCCCAACTCATGTGCAGGACATTGCACCTGACCTTGTTGGATCACCTGAGGCTCACATAGGACCATTTCTCAAGCTTGTTAAAATCCTGCTGGATGGAATCCCTTCCCTCCAGGGTAACCATCATGCAACTCCATGTCATTCACAAATTGGGTGAGTTTTCAATCTAATTGTCTATGTCCCCAAAAAAGATCACAAAGGTAGAGGAGAGTCCCTTTGAGGGAATGATGCCTTGAGACATAAATGAAGAAATTCTGGAAAGAGCAGCAGGCCAGGACAGAGAATTTCAGAATATGCTATAAAACAAAAAAACCTGAATATGCAGTGAGCATGGCTGATCAGAAAATTAAGCTGTTGGGATTAATGGCTGAATTCCTAGGGCTGCTGGCCATCCTGATGCGCCGTTCCTGGTATTTGTGGGCTTGTCTCCAGGTTATGATCATCCCTAACATTTGCTCCATGGAAAGAGGTAAAAGGCTAAAATCAGAGACATCTGCTGCAATCATCGAGTACTCTGTTTGCTAAATCCAACAAGAGCAAAAGCCTGTAATAGCTCAGCTGTTCTCTTTCTGTCGTAATTAGGAAATAGAACTTGATTTCATGGAAGAAGAAAACAAGGACAGTGAGACAACAAAATGCAAGGCTCCAATAAGAGCTATGTTCAGGAAGTTCTCGTTTCTTTTTTCCAGAAAACAGGTTACATGGTGGGAAGACAGCATGCCAATATGTCTCAATATAATTTTTTGGAAAAGGCAAACTTGAATTGGTATATTTACCTCTGACCTGAGAAGTTAATGGTACTTTTGGTCTTATTTTACCTAAATTCAGTTATCTATGCACCTTTTTCACTTCGTGATTATGACAGAAATAAACCCTACATTCTCCAATTTGAACTAATATTTTCTCAATTTTCAGATGCATTCTATCATTCCAGAAATGAAAAAAATGCTAAACCACGTCTTCAGAGTAGTAACATATATAAAATAATTTTTTTAAAAAGTATTCATCCATGATAAAATTCCAAAACAAGTCTATAAAAGAAACTTGCAGGCCTGAATTGTTTTAATGGTATTTCTTTTATTCCCAAGAGCCTTGTCAGTAGCACACACAAATAAGTTTTTACCAGGGTGTACTTCCATCACTATCCTTCAAAAGGTGAAAACATTTTTTTTCCTGTTCATTTTGTCTGTTTGAATGTTTTTTCCTTCTGTCTCTTAATACTCATAAAGAACTTTAAATAGCAACAGGTCTACTCTTTTAAATTTGCCTGATGGGAAGCATGGTATTAATTAAAACACAGGAACAATCAGTTGTCAGGGGGCTGGGAGAGAGCTCAAGCACGCATATAAACACTTGAAACTCAAGTTTTCTGTCGGGAGCAAGATAAGAGTTCTCAACCTGAACCTGGGAGAAAGGACATGCTGTTCCTCCAGATGTTCAATTAAACATCACACACTGAGGCAGGAAAATTAGATAGAAGGTGATCTCTCTCTAAGAAAATGAGTTCAGATGGTGAGACTTTTGCTTCTCTTGATAGAATGGAAGAATTCCTAAGAGATGCTTTCAAAATGTTTTTAGGAATTTCCATGTGCTCCAGATTACAGAAGCAAAGATAAACAGCCAAGAAAAAAAGTTTCCACAGCTTTTTCTGCCTTTTAATACAGAAAGGTCCTAATACCCCAGTTCCTTCTGGGGCTGAACTATTGAGTAGATCATTAAAACATCTAGGATAAAATAATCCCCACAACTGGAAGACACTCTTTCCTGTGCTGGGGTGAAGGAAAAGTTATAAAAGTATTGAGAACTTCCAAATCAGATGATTTCAGTGAGACTGGTCTCTGAACAGCATTCATAGATACTTTACAAATACAAACAAAACCATATCCAGTCTCAAAAACAACTGTGGTTTCATTATTTTAAAAAAAGCAAAAAAAAATCCCCAGAACAAGTCCTACACCAAAATAAACCAAAAACCAACCCCCCAAAAGCTACACTAAGCAAACAAAACCAAAGTTTCAACATTATAACAGTTAATGTCACTCTGAGAACAGAAAAAAGAGCAATAGCTGCCAAAACCATGTGTCTTATAATTGCATCTTAAGTTTCCTAGGAACTCCAAATAAACAACAAAACATCTATGGAAAAGGTTATTCCAGAGGGTAGTTAGACGCCTGACAGACTTCAGCGGAAATGTAGTCTTCTTTAGCAAATAAAAAAGAAGCATTAAAAACTAAAAGATAAGAGATCAGGCAATGGCACATCCTTCTCGGTTTTAATTTCTTTAAGCTGAATTTGCAGGGTTTTTCCCCATTTTGCCTGTGAATCAGGATTGAGGTGCTTTTCAGACATGATTGCAATAAATTAAATGTGCATTACCAACATCTACTGGGAGGGACTGTCACAATCAAAATCTCAATATGGGTAAAAGTGAGGATGCTACACATGTGGAACCAAGAATATATTATCAGCCTAGTGAATATTTTGACATTCAGTTGGGCCAAATAATCAAATACAGAAAATTTGCAATGGTTAAAAATGTTACATGTATACTTATGTATGACTGTATTAAAAAAAACATTCCTAGTCCTTCCTTTTTTTGGTATGCCCATGTCCCCAAAGCCTGTGTGGGTCCAATGGCATTCCCCAAGCAGAGAGCTGAGGAATGTCATGGGCACATCAATGTTCCCAGCTCTCTCTGGGGCAGGTAGAAAGCTGGTGGTGGCGTCCTTTCCTTGTCAGAGCCAGTTCAGAATTCTTTGCAGACATTTGCATACTATGGCCTGCTCCCTTCTCCCAGGGAAGAGGTGAAAGCTCCCCCACAGCCACCCAACATCCCTGGGGCTGTCAAGCCATTCCCCAGTGGCATTCCCAGAGCTGGACTAAGACAGTGTGGGCAATGGGAACCCAACTCATCCGCCTCAGGGCAAGGGCAGCCCAGTCACCCCTGGGACCCAGCACAGCCCAATTCCTGCCCTGACAGCATTTACATGTTAACATGATTTTGCTCTTTCCAGGTACATGTAGCTACCTACTTTAATAGATTTATTCTCCAGCTGTTCTCCAGCATGATTCACCTGCTAAATAAATAGTTTGGCACCATTTGGAATTTGTGCTAGACGTGGCTAGCTGGGGAACTATAATTCATATTTCACTTTCTGAACTCATTTCAGTGCCTGCTTGCCAGACTTTTAAAGTTACTCAGGATTATCTGTCTCTCACTTTCACCCAGTTCAGTCAGAGTCTTAATCAGGATAAGACTCATTTGCTTCAATAGGATTTACTGCTTAAATTAGGCAGATGCTTAAGACTCTAATTCAGCAAGGTGTTTAATCATTACAGCCTGCCTGTCAAAACAGTAATCCCAATGGGAACAGTGATTTAACACTTATTTAAACTCTTAAATATATATTTAATTTAATTTTTTTTAGTTCTGTTCAGAATATAAAGGAACATAAGCATGTGCTTAAACTCACATATTACATGCTTTGATGCATGGATTTCATATTCTTTGATATACCACATTAACAAGTTAGGAGAAGGATTTACAAACTCTTCTATCCTTTTTTCCTGATAGTCTCACCAGGAAATCCATTATACATATATACAAAAGCTTCAGTTAAAGGGGAAAAAAATCCTACATTTTTTATTAATAATAGAAGAGTTATTTGATTAGCATTTTGGCAAAGAATATGAGCCCTTTATGCTGTTATGCAGGTGTTCATAAAATAGGTGAAAATGAAAACTTGGAAAGGCTATAAAATGTTATTACCATGATGAACTTACTTGAACAGAGATGAAAGTCAGCTCAAAGTTATCAAAATACTGAAAAACTGCAGAACGATACAAATACCTCCTTTTAATTAAAGTATTTATGGGGGAGAAAAATTACCACTCAATCAGTATGCATCCTAGCCTTCATGATAAAAGTTTTAGATCTTTTTCTTACTCAAAAGACTTTTATTTAGTGTTAGGATGTGAGGAAAAGGACTGATCAACAGGCTTCTGAGCATTCATTCTTCCTTCAGCTTTGTTTGTTAGCATGAATGTTCAACTGCTACTGGACATCACACCAAAACATCTCACTGACATGACTGCATACAAACTCCAGGTCCAATAAGTTTGTATATAAAATTTATTAATTATCTGTTTATGACATAACATAGAATCATTCCAACCTAGGGAAAGGGTACAGGAATATTCTTAGTCATGTTTTGCATGCCTTTTTGAATAGTGACATGAGCAGTTCCCTAAATGGAGATAATCTCCCAAAGTGGACGTGAGGCCAGAAGGACTTGCGGCAATAAACAAGCCCTAGTAGTCTAACAAGCCTAACAAGATAACAGTGACTCAAGGTAATAACATAATTATTTGCAATCCAATCACCTAGGAGTTCATTTACTTTTTTAGAGATACTGCCACATTGAGATCAAGGAATACAAAGTAGCTACTTTCAAAGTAAACAAGATACAAGGCTGGAACAGTCTCTGGGGCACCTTAGTTAAGAAGTAGATCTATGTTCAGTGAAACCTCCTTTTATACACATTTTTTTACCTAATTTTATTAAACCTGTTGAGTAGCACATGGTCTGCAGTAGCAAAGTTTGGGGACTTTTTCCATTTGTATCCTACAATAAATATGACTGAAGAAGCAATTTGAAAATGAGGACTACTTTTCAAAATTGCCTAAACGGGAATTTACACAAATAAGGTTTTTGAGAAGAAAATGATCAGAAGAGGAACAACAAAGATAAACTCTCTCCTTAATGGCAGGTCTGAAGATGTGTATTTAGTGTAATGACACAAGTTAAGTATATATATTTATCAGAATACAACATGACAGCAATTGTACCTATTACCTTCCACCGTGGAATTACCACACTTTCCAATATAATTCCTGCTGGGATGCTCTACCTCACTAGTATCTTTACTTGTATCAACCACTTTCTTAAGGACAAAATAAGGCAGAGATTCCTTTCCTTATAAAACCATGTGCAACTTTAAATTTAAAAAGTATCCAGCTCACAGATCTTTTAACTTGAATCGCAAACAATAAGAATGAATGGATGGGGACATACCTAGTAAATGCAGAATTTCTTCTTGTGAAAACTGGGCTCTTAATAAGGAGACTTTTATTTTTTAATCATTCTTTTGAGATGTGTGAGCAATATCTAACAAAATGGAGCTGAGTTATACAGCTTCCCAAGCCTCCATGCACTAATAGAGCACAGGAAAATGACAGTAGTAAAGTTATTTGGTTTTGACTCCTTCAAAGACTTGAATTAAAGCAGCAAATTTGAAACTACCACCTTAAGCACAAGAGGTAAGGGAAGAATTCTTCTAAATTAATTTACATCTCAGTTTTTTATTGAAAAAGAATGCCGAATCCTGTCAGGAAAAGCCCAAATTTATTTTTTGTTTATGCATGCCAATGAATACTGACAGGTATAATTCATAGTCAGTTTGTAATTTATGTCTCAACCTGTAGAGAGTGGTCAATTTAGAGTTTTAATATTAAGTCAGCAAATAAGGAGGTATAGCATATATATTTAAGTATGTGCAGATGTTTTTATATTTTGATATTTAACCAATAAATTTCACAAGTAGCAAACCCATGAATGGATGGAGACAAACCAAAAAAAAATTCCGAATTTCTTCTTGTGAAAACTGGGCTCTTAATTAGCCGATTTTTTAAAAATAATTTTTTGAGGCATGTGTAAGCAATATCTAACACAATTCATTCTTATTCTTTCAGAATACACACATTTGCTACTCCTCTCCATCAAAATCAAAGTAGAGAGTAGAAAAACTAAAGCCATAATCTGTGAAGTAGTTTTCTTCAGGGTTCCATTTTATCTGCAGATGCAACATTGCAATAAATCACCCTATGTACAACCAAGATGACCACAAAAAGCTGTGCCTGAATTATTCTGAAAAGTTCAGCACTGAGATTTGAATGGCCCAGAATAATTTGGAAGTAACTACTCTTCACTTTTCCCTTCAGTTAGTGCAATATTATCTTGTTTTCATTTAATTTTCTGAAAAATTTTAAAATATATCTATTAAATTTCTGAATTTTAAACAGCAAAGGTATAGAATATTTTTCATGTTTATGTCCTCTCTAGGGTTTTTACAAAACCACGTGAAAGTTTCTTGTACTTTGAACATTTTACATTGGCATCCTATAATTTTATTGAAATAATACACCTCCTATTCAGGTACAAGCTTTTAGTCCATTTCCTTTAAGAATCATTTACAGATGTCTGAGGTTCAATTAATGCACACTTCCAGAAGAAATCCATTTCTCTCAGATGTCCTGCTTTAAGTCCAAGCCTAGTTGTGCAGCCTTATTTTCAACCTTGCCAGACATTTAATTTTCACTACTACTTTTAGTTGAACAAACTATAGCTTATCCAAGAAGAGGCTGGGGGAAGAGGAGAGAAAGGGAGAAGAAGACATCCAAATTTGTATCTTCTCCACAGAGCCAAAATACATTATGCCCTCATTTAAATGGGACTGTGATAGTAAGGCTGTCCATGGTACATGACTCGTCTTCCCTAATCAGCATTCCTCAGTTTGACACTAATGTATCCTAACAAGGACAGCCAGAAGTTGCGTAAAAATAAAGAGAGATTTGGCAAAGAGCTGAAGTTGTCAATAAAATCTTACAAGTAACTCAAAGTCACTGTGTCAAATAACTCACTTCACCTTGTGTGGAACTGCAAATTGACATGGGAAGACAAACAGTTTTTCAGAGCTCCATCTCTGCCTGCTGTAAGACAGATTCCAGGCAGATTTCAAATTGGGTGTTTTGAAATCTAAACACTGAAGTATCACAGTTTCATCACCTCTATCATTTCTGCCTATGGGCAAAGTAAATTGAAGGCTTCCAAGAAATGTTTCATTCAAAGCTAACATAAGTATGTGTTGTGCCACATAAACAAGACTTGGAAAGGTGTATTGCTACATCACTATGAAACATAAATGAAAAAGGCAGATTAAAAGTATAGAAAAGAGATACTGAATGTCAGGGACAAAACAACAATGTCATTTTAGTCTGAATATATGAGAAAGATACAAGTGGTAGAAATTTCAGAATTATATTACTTTTAATTACACAATAACAAAAGAGGCTCCAGCTGGAACTTGGGTGTGGTTATTCATGAGGGAGAACTGGATATAATATGATTTAGATTAGATTTAACGTTAGAAAGAAACTAATTAGTTGAAATAAACTACAGATAGAGGAAAGAACGAGACAAGGTAAGAGCTGAAAATAAAAACTTTAGCATAGAGTATCGCAGGAAACTTGTGTATAAACTGAGTAAAGCCTCTCTTAGTATATGAATTAAATATTATGTTAAAGTCAAAACCATTTATAAGGATACAGACTCTATTAAACTAGCATAATTAAGAGTAATTTCTGGAAGTTATTCTGGTCATTATGGTCATACAGAAAGTTTAGACCTTAAACACAGAGAGTTTTATTACTGCAATGATATTCCTGTTCATACTTCTTTGGTCTAAACAACTGTATATGTGTGATATATATTTCACTATGTTTTTAATGTAATTTTTTTACTCAAACTATGAAAATATGCAGTGTTTCTAAAATATGCCAGGTGAATGACTCTGAGAGGGGAGTGGGGGTTCACACCAATATGCTGTTGATTTTGCCATTAGAAATTCTACTGTGTATATTGACAGCTTCACACAGAAAAAACCTGCAAATATCTGAAAAAAAAGGGTGAGTTTTGCATTATACATTTTGCATTATGTTAAAAGTGACAAGCCCAGGCTGTCACCATTCCATTAAAGAACAATATCATCCCCATTTGACAGGAAAAAGTACTGTATCTCTGTGCCTTACAGATGAAAACATATTACTGGATTCAGGAAATTGGGACCTCCTGGGGCATTTGATGGAGTTAATAGCAGCTATTTCATTGAAACAAGCATTTTGGAATGTAAAAAAAAAATCCCACCATATTATAACTAGTATTTGTAGCTATTTTGCGACATAATAATAAATGGACCAACAAACAAAGCTGGTTTTAAATACACAAATAATTTGTAAGGAGATATTTTAAATAATCTGTGTTATTTTTCTTTCTAAAAAGCTGTTATTTCTAATTACAGAAAGAAAAAACCCAACAAAACCAACCTGCTCTTATCTTGGATAAAGAAAACAAACCAAACTCACAGCTAAAAAAGACCATTCAATGTAATTTTTTCTTCTTCTTGTTTTATATATAATTTTTGGTATGATTTCCAAAATGTCTAGTAGTTAAAAAAGAAAACATTTTTATATTACAAGTCATCTTTAGTCTTATGCTCTGTATGTACTATCCAGCCCAGCTCATCTAATATGTGTAATTTGCTGAAACTCACTTACTACAGAGCAAGGTATATTAGCAAAACCCACTAACCTAATATTTTTGAACAATGAATAGATATTCTTTTATATTGTACCCTTGATAAAGTCACAAGGAAAAAGGTAAAACATTCATCAAATAAATCATTAATTAGAAATTAGCCACCAAGCTCTAAGAGTAGGGGGCTGATATATGTATGTTTATGGTGACTTTCTAAGTGCACTGAAACTGGGTGTCTCTGGAGACTCTTGAACTCAAAACATGAGTTTATGTATTTAGCAAACTGATGGAGGACTTTAAGACACATAGCTGGAGACACTTGGCTTAGTGTTACTTACATATGTGTGTATTTTCCTTATCACATAACTTTTCATTTTAGTATTTTTCTTTGTGGAAGACTAAATTAGCCTGTTTAAAAAAGTTGTAAAGCAAGTCATGCAAAAGCTCCCATCTGCATTCTTTTATTTCAATGATATTTGAATATACCATTAGGAAACTCTGCCATTAGGGAAGAGAAAATCCAGACTGCAGACAGCATTTGCTTTGAATTTCAGACTATACATTAAATACCTGGAATGATCTTCAAGCAAACCCAGAAAGGAAAACTTTGCCATTAAACTGCTGTATAAACATACATTTTCATTAAATCTTCCTCATACTGCAGATTAAAATTTATAGAAGTTCATTAGTAGCTAGTAAACACTTAGACTGTGTCAAAATGTTGCTGTGTGACCTCTGTGATGTGAATACTGATCAGGAGTTGTTAATGAGAGCAAACAGAAGAAGCATACAATTGTGCACAGACAAGACATGCTTGTGTTTATACATGCAATCAGAGCTTCTTAAGTCTTTCTTCCTGATGCTACCACTCAGCTGAGGGAAAAAGAGAAAAAATGCAGACCCAAAAGCAGGTTATAGAGACAGCATGGATTGCCTGCTGGATAGAGTACACATGAGGACCAAATAATACCAGGTAAGACAGAAATCAACAAAAAGTTTCAAAGCAAAGAAAGGAAGATACTGAGTTATATGAGTAAAACATTAACATAAGACAGCTTCAAAATTATTTTTTGAAAGAGTTCAGAGCACAGTTATGAAACCTAGAAACGTAATTGAGGATACAATCCTGTCAACACGCATTATGAATTAATATCAATACATGTTTTCCCTTTTTATATTTTTGGGGGATTAATTTCTGTCTGTTAGGTCGAAAATTTTTTGTTAAAAAATCCCATCCACCTCCATATGTGTTAAGACACTGATGTGTCTGTGGATCCCTCTACCTAAAGAGAATAGTTTGTTATTTCAGAATTCAAGTTGCATTCAAGAAAATTAACTGTATTTTAGCCCACAGCAGTATAAGAGGGTCCAATTCAAAATCTTTTAAAAATTGCATCAGAAGGTATTAGTAAGAGATCCTGTATTTCTTATGCAGATGAAAATAAAGCCCTGATATCTTAGCAAGATCACTGATTTCAAAATATCTTTATATTTAGGGTCAATATTTTGTTCTGAAATCTTCCTACATTGGCAGCAGCCTGTGGGTATGCCTGTTACAAAAATATTTTATTAAATGGGAGACAAGAGTCAGTCAATTAAATTTAAGAACAATAGGAATAAACAGCTCCTCTTAAAACCAGATGGAGCATTCTTCAGCTCAAACACTTGACTATCAGATCCAGGGAGGTATTAGAGGGGCAAGCATAATACAAAAATAAGTTATCATATTTAACAATTTCATTGGCATTATTGTTAATGAGGATTTTCTGTACTAATTGGGACTGTGTTTTATGGCTGGACAACTGGCATATTGTGATTAGGTTTTATCATTTTTTGTTAGGTTAACAATAAATTCTTGGTACTCCTTCTCCTGTATGTGATGTCGTCTTCCTTTGTAATAACAACTTGTAATTTTGTACATCTCAGTTTATTTTCTTGAACTATATCCCAAAAGCTCAAAGAAACTGCATGTACAATTGTTTTAAGTTCTGTGCATAGACATCAGAAAAGCTGGCAGTCCAAAGTTGCAGTCCTGTTAAATATGATATGACAAGCCAGGAAAAAACATTAAGAAAACAAACAACTGTGTTGTATCTAGCAAAGTGAGGGAAAAATAAAAAAAAGAAGATATTAAAATAACTGCCTTGTAAGCATGTAATAAAACAAAACTTTAAGTTTTGTTTTAAACTCGTCCTTATCCAGAGCTGTGTTGTTTCCTCCTTGTACTTTAAGATGATAGAGTCAAAATATGACTTGATGATGCTTTCTCACCTGTATCTTTTTTCTTTTAATCCTTATTAAATATATAATTACTGTCCTTTTTGGATACAAGGCCAGTTTAAGAAGTTTTTTGCTTCATTACCATTATACCTAGTTTTTCATACATAACAGCATGAAAAACCACAATTATGTTTTCCACAATCAAAAAACAGGAGGACTAAGGTATGAAACTTGGGGTGCAGAGCAGAAGGCCTCTATTAAGACTTGCAAAATGTAACCCTTTTCAGGCAGTTGTCTGGATCTTGTTTGGCTTTGGTAGGACTATGTCAGCACACACCAGCAACTTGATCTACTTAGGGCACAAACGAGACCTCTTTATCCTGCCCTTTTACGTGTCTTTTCAAGGGTTGACATAAAAAATTGGGATGGAGGAAAGCCTTGCCTGCAGACAGGCTGAGAACGAGCACCTGGAACACTGGTTTTGCAGAGCCACAGCCTTAAATGTACCCAAAGTGAAGAGGAGCAATCATCCGAAATGCCCAACACATGGGGAAACAACTGTTCCAGTTGCAGCATGTGCTGTTCTGAGCAGTCACTTCAGGGGCTGGATCTTTCCTACTTACAGGATGTGTGGAGCCATTAACAACCACCTTCACTGCAATGTAAGTGAAGCCAAAGAACTTACCCTGGTACTCTCTAAAGTTCCTGCAGCAGCTTGTCAAAGAAACGGGTGAGAAGAGAAGCAATTTCTGTTGATTAACTTGTAGCTCAGAGAGAGCTGGATATGGACAATCTTGCTACCAACTAAATCTAGAGTGCCCTTATCCATACAAAGATCAATCTAATGGCTGTGGCATCTTATCATCCTCTCTTCATTAACATATTAAATCACACACCAAGTCAACAAGCACTAATCTGGATCACAGAAGAAGAGGTTATTTTCTAAGTGGGAGAAGAAAGAACTAAAACAAACCCTAAAATGAACTTCCTTCTTATGGGGAGCAGCTCACTATCCAGCTTTTCTTTCTGCCTTCCTGCTCCATGATTTTTCTTCTTCATTTTCTCACATAAACAGAATACATATGGAAAATAAATTCTTTTGTATCTCTGGCTAACATTTTGTATACAATGAATTGCTATTTAAACCATCAGGAATGTAATTAGGATAATAACTAACTAGGCAGTAAAAACTTTTCTTCTTCCTCTATTCAGCCTCTCCTCCCTCCCCCCTCCCCATGCTTCTGCACAAGTGGAGGATGTTAATTATCTTTAACAAAAGGTAAAAAATCCTTCTAGTGAATGTTAAAAAAAAACCAATCTACATGGTTTTAAATTAGCTGCTATGTTAACTCTTGCATATCAGTAAATTAATTTTAGCTTAGCAAATGTAGCAGACCTAGCTCAAAATATTTGTACATAGAAGTCTTAGGCAAGAGCTGCACTGAAAGACAGACCTATTTATAAGCCATGGATGAATATAGAGCACCAGCTGTGGGGTATCAGCACTTCATTTTCTGCACCAGCTTTGTTGCTCCAAGTGTGAGAGAAAGCTCAGACAGACTGCAGTACTTGGGGATGGGTTATACCTGTGCAAACACTTAACTGAAGTTAAATGGAAGATGTAAGAGAAAACCTGTATGGTGAATCATATTAATAGTGAAGATTGTTCCATTATACTTTCTGTAGAGTAAAGCATAACAAAAAGCCTACTTCTAGAGTCCTTAAATGGGGACTGAGTTGGGTTCCACCACAAAAGCAAAGCTTTGATGAAATTGCCAGTGGAATCAATTTGCCTCCCTTTGCTCTCTGTGGGTTCCACAGCATATCTGACATAGTCTTTCTAATTTTGGGTTTAATTGTAGGTGGAAAATTCTGTGATTGCTATTTAACCATACAAGGAACTGACTTAACTCAATTTATGTATATGATGTTAGGTCTTATAACAACCTATCTGGGATTTGTCCTATTCCTATTTTCATCCCCATTCAACACTGAAAACCTTAGCACAGATGGTTCAGCTTTATAATTCTGTAATTTAAAGTGTATTATCTCAGATGTTTTGGCAGTTCTGGATGGTCTGAGGAGGTTTTCTGGCAAAAGAAGTCAAGCCGGTACAATATTGTGATGAAAAGGAAGCAATTATGATGTTTATTTCTGATATATTTTGTAGCAAATGATGAATCAATCTTAATTCAGACACAGGTAGATATTTATCTCACTGAAGAAATTAAACTTCTAAGAAAAAAAAAGCAAAGCAAACAATCGATATCTATCTGCCTGTATCTAAAAGGCTGTAAACCTTTGCTTTGAGAAAATGCTACCCCTTCATACTATGGCAGAGTAACATGTAGTGGACCATAAAAATCAGGAAGAGAAGCTATGTTTAGAGGCTGTGTGTAAGTCATCTGCATCCATCCCAAATCAGATCTAATAAAACCTTAAATTATACTGCTATTATATTTTGAGCCTAACAAAAGTAACTGCTGAAATCCAGATGCATGGTATACTTTTAGAAGCTGAAATTTCTTTTAAAGTCTAGTATTATTCCTGGCAGAACTAAATGCAGCACCATGTGATGGTGGCTCAAAGGGAGAAAAGAGAAGAGACTGCAGCTGAGATGGAAAATTTCTAGATTTGAACACATTTGTGGTTACTCATGCTAGCACTCAGACAAGAGATTGACAACCTTGTGTTAACAGACTCTTTGTAAAAGGCAAATAAATGGTGATCAATTTGGCTATAAGGAAAACACAGGAAAGAAATCAATTTTAATATGATTTGGAACTAATTTTTAGAGTATCTATACAGTGGACAAATACAGTGGACAAAAATACAAATTTTTTGTTGCTACAGGAAGGCAGTCCATTTTGCTTCTATAAAATCCCAGCCTGGTCTCAACTGATTTGAAGTGATATGAGTGAGATATAACAAAAGGAAGTATACAAATGTTCAAAGATTCCCAAATTAGCCATTCATAATAGAGTCCTGTTTTTTTTTTTTTATTGTAGTAAAGAGTTTTTTGAGATGTATGTATTGTATGGTCATTCTGTAAACACGTCTAGCAAGAGCCAAATAAATGGAAATCAATTTAAAAAGAAATCACCTATTCCAACAGGTAAGTTTGTTCAAACATTCAAATTGAGTAAAACTCTACAAAGCCTGCCAGTCCATTCACAGCTGATCTGCCCAAGAGGGCACTTCTGGATTGGGGAATAGTTGCTAAGAAACACCAAAACCTTCTAAATATGGATATACTTGTGTCGGAGCCTGGTGTCGGAGAGCACCTCCGAGTCAGGGGGCTCCGACAGAGCAGAGATCCCGGCTCCGGCCTGCCGCTGCACCCCAACACCGGCCCGCACTTTCTTGAAGAAGACGCAGCAGCCTCCTGATGNCTAAACTTCTGTGACTTCTTGTTCTTCCTGCACAGCTGCTGAGTCATTCCATGGCTCAAACTCAGAATTTCGGCTGTTTCCAGCTGCTTGCCAGGGTCTCAAATATTTCATACTTAGATTTGGAACATCCAAAAATGTCGGAAAAGCTTTTTGGGTTCCGATATACTTGATTATCCAGAATGTTGTTGTCATCTGCCTGCTTGCCCAGCTAAATGAGTGAAGTAAACCACAAAAATTCTAACACAACCTGTCTGCCTATCACATTTTTGAATTTGAAGCAATGGAATTATGACCACAAGTACAGGAAGAACAGGAGGTCATGCCATAGTCATGCTCATCAGTCAATAGATCCATAAGTGGTCCAAAGAAAAGATCTGTGCACAGAGAAGGGAACAAGGAAAACACAGTATACTTCTCATGTTTGTATGTTTTTTATTCAAGCTTGATAGAGAAAAAATTACATAGTAGAATAAATGTTCAATTACGTAAATTGAGCTTAATCCATCCTTAAGGCTACTCTAAAAAAATCCAAAAAAAAGAAAAGATGCAGGGAATATAATTTATCTGGACTAAGCAAAAATTCCACCTCAGAAGTGCTTTGGAGCACACCTAGGTGTTATGCAGTTTTCAGAAGAAATAGTGAAATAGAGCCTGAGAGGAAGGCAATATATTGTTAGCAGAAAAGAAAAGTTTGGGGTTTGTGCTCAGCACTGTAGGAATAGATGATGTTACACAGGTCAGAATGCTGAAGGTGTAACAGTGCCTGAACATATGTACTTACCTCTGGGAAAGAGCCAAGTTACATGCAACAGTCAGCTGCAAAATAGTCACGCCACATTTGCATTTGTTTAACTCCTTGAAAGGTGCCCTCAAAAGGCATAGTAAAGAAAAAAATCCTTGACTATGTTAATTCTGCTATTACAGATAGCAAAGAATTTTAAAATAGGTTAGCTAGGATAAGTTCATGTTTCTTTCGTTGTCTGTTAAGCTACTCAAGCACTTCCAGGGAAATTTGGTTGATGTGGTATAGGAAGATATTGTCTCTATTCTCTGAACAATAATTTAATTCATAGCTGCCCTTTCACATAGAAGTTACTGCCAACACTTCGGAGGAATATGTCTCAACAGGCAGCATAAAATGTTGATACAGCAGGGGTTTGGGAAGCGAAGCACAGGCATTCAATTTCTCATAATTTGATAAAGAATTCATAACTCTTTGGGGTGAAGTTAACAACATCACCATTATTGATAATAGTTCTAATTTGTACAGCTTGCCACTTAAATATCTTACAGAGGACACATTCTCTTCTCAGGATTTGGCTATTGCTCTCATGCTTAGATAGTGGTACCAAGTCAGCTGTTAAATGTGTGCTCAGTAACACATGTATTGCAAGAGCTGGATGCTCCAATATGTTCAAACACAAACACACTCACACTCCATGAAGCAGCAGGAGAAGGATTTCTCACAAAACACAGCAAAACCCGCTTTGAATCTAAGGTGTAAATCTAGCAAACAGTTTATGCTTGTTCTTATATTTATTGAGTGTGGTCTCACTGAAATCAGTAGGATAAATGGGTCCATAAATCTTTAGCAAAAAATAGCCAAGGAGAGGAAAAGAAACATTACTCTTTCCTGTCAATTGATTTGCTCAATCCAAGCAACTGTCACCCAAAATGGAAATCAGACCCTCTGACCCCTAATCCAGTGCTACAGCCTTTCTCATTGCTCTCCCACCTAAGACAAATTACAAACTACAAGGACCTTATCTCCCAAGAATCTCATACAAAATAAAACCAATCAGCAAAGAGTATGATCAGTCTACTTGTAGCACTATATTTTCCTCAGCTGAGAATTGTGCTTAACCTGAAACACCTGAATAATCAATATCTTATTGCTTTAACATGTTGGCAATGGGCACTTACCCAATACCTATCTCCAAATCCTTTTTTTTTTTTTTTTTGTTTAACCCAATCTGAGAATAGATTAAATTCTTTGTGAAGTTTTTCTCTAACCTTCCAAGCTCTGGGAACCTCGACTGAGCCTGAAGCTCCCCCCACCTTATCCACAACCCAAAACTCGTATCAACCTCCCAGGGCCATCAACCCCTGTCCCCACCTCAGCTTCACTCACACACCAGGGAGATCCTGGCTTGATTTTAGCCCTGCATCAGCCCTATGGGATCACTGGGGCTGAGGCTGCCTAATCTACTCCTCCCCCTTGTCCTGGCTGTCTTGTTCCTGGGATACGGATGGTGGGAGAGACCCTGGCTGCCAGAGCCTCCCACACCCCCCATAGGTCCCCCAACACCCCCATGCCAAGGAATTCCCAGACATCACGGCACCTCAACACTGATATTTCAACAACATCAGAGAAATCTAATACTAGCTTCTAATTGCTTCATGGGTTTTATGGATATTTTTAGTTAATGGAGTTAACAGCAAATTCATCAGTAATTGATGGAGTGGCTTTTATGCCTCTACATTACTGCTTCCTTCTTATTCCCACATCCAGCAAGTAGAAAGTGGTATCTTCAGAATTCCTAGTCTGATGCTGGAATCAAACTCTCAGAAAACAAACACTTTGGTCAAATTTGCAGCATGTTTGCTGCATGCAAACACAAAAAATATGGATGCTGTAGTGTAAGACAAGACCATGGATCCTTCAGCTAGCAATAGGATGTTTCAGCTTTGGGAGTTTATGTTGACTTGAAGAACAAAAGTGACCATGTGCATGGCAGTGATAGTAATATCTGAGTATTATATCACCAGATTATACAAGTGATNTTTTTTTTTTTTTTTTTTTAAAAAAAAAAAAAAAAAAAAAAAAAAAAAAAAAAAAAAAAAAAAAAAATTACAGAGTAAATGCCTTTAATTTTTCAAAAGATTCCACTTTCTACTGAGTATATATTTTACAGAAAGAAGTATAGAAGAAAATGCTGCAGATGGTTATGTCATGAATTCCAAGAAGGGCAGAACCATGACTTCAGTGTAAAAATTGACACATCCTATTAGGGAATGGCCTCATTATAAAACATGTCTATAATTAAAAGTTTTGCATAGGAAAGCTCTAAAAAAATACTTCACCGTTTTTATTATGTGCTACTTATCACACAGTAGTTGGAATTTCAGTGCAAGTGCCTTGTCAATTAAATTTGCAGTACACTGTGCAAATTCTTTTTTTCTTAAAGATATCTGTAACTCACAAACCAATTTGAAAACAATTCTTAAAAAAATCCTGATGTTTATCTCTGATGGTTTTGGAGAATGTATAGCAGTACATAGCAACTTTCTATTTCTTGTGATTAAAGATTATTTAGACCCTCAAATACAAGTTAATAATGAAGCATTCGTTCCGTGATCTATGATAAAAATAAGTGTCAGAGTAAAATTCATTCATCAAGTTGTGGTCTATGACAATGAAATAACTTTTTAAATTTTAAAATAATATCGTTTCTTAATTCCCAGTTCAGTCCTAAAAGACAGCATTTGCTTAGTAGAATAAAGTTTTCTTTTTAATTCCAAACATTTTGTTCTCTTTATGATCAGATTGCCTGAAAGAATTCTACAAATTTGTGCCTGATCTGATCACTCGCCTGCCAGATGTGATTCATTCTGCTTTCTCAGCAACACCACTGACATTGCTTTATACTGGCACTGAGTATGAATGGGTTTCAGTCCTTTGTTTAATCAAAGACAGTCTTATCTTTTTGCTACATAAAGGATTTTTACAGAAATTAAAGTCTGGCACTATGCTCAGTTTAGAGGTTTGGGTTTTTCTAGAAAGTGTTGAATAAATCAAAAAAGAAATTTTAACCATATCCCCAAAAATAAGCATTTTCCACATAGGAATGGGCTTACAAATTCAGCTTGTTTTTCAGGATCTGCTAGGGCTCAAATGAGAGAGTTAGTCATCTTTTGCCAAGAATTGAAGTGTGACACTTTTTTTTCCATTTTGTTTGCGTTTTCTGGGTGCAGTGCTAGCTGTGTCTAATTTAGGCATGACACAGATAAACAAATTGTCATTATCAAGGTACCTGACTATAATTTTTTATCTTGTATTTTGAGTAGCACATCTGAAACATGTGAGAGCATGATACATTTTGACAAGGTTAAATTTTGAAAAGTTGAATCCGTTTCTGAACATGTCTCACATTACCTTCTTGTTAGCAGAAATTTGCAATAATTGTATTAATACTCACCTGTAAATTAAAGGGGCAACCTCTCTTGTGGCCAGTGCACTGAACTGATTGGCTCTCAAGAGATCTGAACTAAATTTGTGCATCATTTCAGGATATCTGGGGTTTTTTGTGATCAGTAAACATGATTATATGAAAAGCTTTCAGTGCCAAGCTGATGTTGAGAGGACACTGAAGCAGTTCCCTCACGCTCAGTTTTTCAATAGAAAGAGACATTTTTGCTAATTGTTAATGCTGCCACTGACGCTTAGGGAAGTACCTGCCTAAGACATCTGCAGAGGCAGAGCTTAAGGATATGTGGAAGGAAGAAAATGAAGCTGTGAAGACTTTGTTGGGTGCAAAAATATGTTTCTCCTGTGTACTGCCACTCCATTCTTAGGCTGGTGTGGTTTTTTAGAGGTTAGGTTACACTCAGAAAACTGATTCTTAGGCATGAATACACAATCTAGCAAGTTTCTCTTGGGCTACTTAATTTTATTGGTGGTAAACTGGATGCCACAGACATCCCTCTGCCATTTCAGGGAAGTGGCTGAGCTATATTCTCTGGGCTGTGCTTTGCCCATTTTCCATCTTTAGTGGAATAAAACCCAGCACTGCAGTAAAACCCAATTCATTGCAGACCATGCCCGACCTGTTTTCATCATCTCCTGGTGGTGCTAACACAGTTACAAGACTTTTGGAAGGTTCTAGGTTTGCCAAAATAAGGTGGCTTCTGTTGATAAAATCTTTTTCTCTGGCATAAACTAAATACCTCTAAAATGTCACGCTTGCATTGTTTGGAAAAAAAAAATGTTATCTATCAGCACATTATCTATTGGGGATGATCATAATGGGCCTCAAGCTCAGCTGGAGACTCAGGATGCTAACAATAAATGTATTTTGACAGAAAAGAGAATAATAAATTGCAGGTCTGTGTGAGCATTATTCAGTACTTCTATAATGGGGGTAAAATAAGGGGTATGTTCCTTTTTGGAAATGAGACTCCTAATGAATCAGACATCTTGACAGAAAGACACTTAGCAAAAATAAATGTAACTACAACACTTCATTAAAGTAAAAGTATCTTTACTATTAATATACAAATGGTGAAGAGTGACAAATAATTGATATACTTTAAGCCATACTTTCAATGTCTTTCATAAATACAAAACCAGCATCTGCGATATTACTTCTTTTTACAGTATAGAGATATATATATATACACACAGCATTTCATAGGGACATAAGATTCTGAAACAATAAACAAACTAGCTCCAGTGGTAGCTAACTTATCAATATATAATTCAGGTGGCAGATATCGCAAGTGGGCTGTTGACAACGTGTGGAATAACAAAAACAATATATGGTATGCTTTAGCTCATACTGTACACAGCATACAAATATGTACCGACTGCTCATTGTAGCAGGAAAGCCTTTTTTTTTTCTCCTTTTAAAACCTTGTCTAAGTAGTTTAAAACTCTTAGTGAGAGCTCTACACCATGAGCAATAAAATTATCTTCTGCGGGAATCTGACTCCTCTATATATTTGTCATTGATCCGTAGAGATTCTGAGGGTTTGTCTTGCCTTCCTCCAACCCTACATTTTACATCTGAAAAACTGTAGCCTAATTACATGGGGGAGTTAAAGGATGTGGCAGGGTTAATTTCTCCTCTTCTCTGGTTTTCAGAGCTCTCGTTGCCCTGCCTTTTGGCAGTGCCCTTCAGCAACCTCTCTTGCTTCATTTGCTCCCCTTTTCCCTTGTCAATGCTAAGGAGAGATGCTCCCAGCCTCTCCTGGCTCACTCTTTGGCACCTGTTCTCTCCAGCAGTCGCTTTCCTGAGCTCTGTCGGCACTGCATCTGGTCACCTTGCCCGCTCCCAATCTCACCTGTGACTTAAAAGCTGCCAATACAAATTTGGCAATAAATATTTATTTAATTTCTCTGGGCTAAAAATGGCCAATATTCAAGTTTGAAAGTCAAACATTATGAGGATCTCAATGCCTCTTAAGAGAAAAAATAGACTGGTAAACTGAGAATTCTCAGAACCTGATCCAAAGCCAAATTTGTAAGGCTTATTTTGGCTCAGTTCCAAGTAAATTGATATAAGACCACATATGTGCAGTGGAAATACTGAAGATCACTTAAAACTTACAGAACTGCTGTCAAGTGGACAGGGTACTTCACTAACTCAAAAAAAATCTGAAAAAATCTGGAAAAGGGGTGAAGAATTTTTTAAAAAGGTTTATTTACCCATGGTAGCTTTTCCATCTATCAGAAAGATTATCTGAAGCTAAACAAGGAGATTTAAAAAGGAGCATTATTTACTTAGAATGTTTTCATCTTCACCTAAAGAAGTATTGCAACCACAATGAGTTATTTAAAGAGATGTTTTATTTCTGGACATATAGTAATGTATGGGATAAAATTGTCATTGGATATTCTATCACCATTTCCTGATCAGTGAAAACTCCTGATAGAAAAATGTCCTCTGTGCAAAATGTCAGTAGGAACCTGGCAGGACATTTGAGTTCCACTTACACCTGAAAATCTGATTCACAAAAACAACTCGATCAGCTGAGGACATGCAGAGCCTCGCTGAGATGGATGAATAAAATCCAGGTCCTGCTGGAATCAGTTTGTGTCTTAAATCCTGGAGGCCTGGATTGAGACCTGGATTCCACTGTGACTCTTTGTGCAGTGCTCTTAGCACCCCTCCACAGATCAAAGAGGTCTTGAGCATTCTCAGGAAATGGTCTTTTTGGAGGTCCTTTAATCAGGAGTGAATATCCAACAGACACAACTATTCTACAAAGATGTTACTTCCTACAACAGCTTACATGGAGATGGTGAGGCTGCAAATGACTGCGAAATGAACTTCCTCTCCAGTTTATCTCCAGAGGTAAAATGGTGGGAAGATGCTCCATATCATCTTTCGGATTTGAGGAAAGATTTTAATGTTTTAGGTCTAAGCACTTAAATAGAACTAAGGAGACTTTCTATCTGACTCTTGAACTTGAGAAATTGGTCAAAATACTCCTACACATCCACTACATTCTCCATCTATTTGAAACTTTTCAGCAGTAAGACACCCACCATGACCCTCATTGGAATTGTGATCTCAAAAGATTCTTGCAAATTTTGTGTTTCAAATATTTATGTTACCTGAAAATAATACCTTCAGTTTGATTTAGATGAATATTTGAGAATATTTGAGCAGAAAAGTATGTGACAGTAAAGCTTTCAATTATTTTAAACAGGCTTTGTAGACAAATTATTGAAGATTTTTCTTTAATAAAGCAGAGTGGCATGCTATCAAAAGGCACAAATACATTTCCATTATCTGGTCTAGGAAACAGAAAAAATGGCGTGATGATTATACTACAGTTTGATGATTGGCACTTAAATAAATAATCAAACTAATTACCATCATAAAAAGAAAGCCACTTTTTTTTTTGGATGAACATTGATGCAGAGGCTGAAGACAGCAGTTGGAATTTACTGCACCAGGGACTGATGTCAAACAGCCTTTGTAGATGATGGCCACGGTGTAACTACGTTGTAGATACCTATGAAGAGATAGAAAGTAGGCCCAGTCCTGCAAGGTCTCATATGTAAGTACATCCATCTTCCCACTCACATCCACCACACTAATGTCAGTGTGGTGCCATATAAGGGGTGGGTTCAACCACACAAAATTTCTTGCAAGACTGAGGCCTGAATAAATTAATCTTTGTCACATTAGGCATTAGCATCACCAGAATAGCAAATATTTCCGCAACCACAAAAAAAAATCTTATAAGTCAAAAAAGGCAAATAAACAAACAAAACCAGGAAAAACCTCTCCAGGGTACGTTTGATTATTAAATTGTAAAATATTAATTAAAAATTTGTTATTATTGTGGTAAATCAGAACTTAAGTCCAATAAAAAACCAAAAAATTAACAAGGGGCTTTAAGTAATTTTACTTAATTGTACTCCTTTTTTTTTTTTTTTGAAAAGAGATTGTCACTGCCACATTTTGTTCAGTACTAATTTCAATGGCTCCCTCCCACCTTGGTCCCTGGAGTATGTTAGTGTAACAATTCAGATTACTTTTACAAATAGTTATATTTTGTCAACTCTTCTGACATTTCATACTAACACTTAAAATTACTTTTAGACAGTAAAAGTGACATTTATACAGATACCTGTTTTTGTTTGTTTTGTTTTTTTAAACCTAGAATAGGAAAAGAAAATAAACAAATGTTGTTATTCCAGTTCTACACATATCTTACAAATTACTATGCGCAAATTATTTCCTCATTTGGAAATATTTGGAACTATTTTGAAATATCAGTGTTTTTCAGCATTCTTTCATACTGAGAGTTTGGTTT
The DNA here is from genome assembly GCA_013399945.1 of Ploceus nigricollis. Classification (NCBI taxonomy): domain Eukaryota; kingdom Metazoa; phylum Chordata; class Aves; order Passeriformes; family Ploceidae; genus Ploceus; species Ploceus nigricollis. The sequence continues at coordinate 129,812 of VXBC01012721.1, read as the reverse complement.
TCTCCTGCACAGCACAGAGTTAAAGCACAAGAGATAACCTATTAATCCACAGACCAAAAAGGTGTGCTTGGACAGTCCATCAGAAATGTAGAGCTGTTTTATTCTCAGCCCTCACACAGATCAACTGCCAAGAGACATAACAGCATGAAGAAATTAAATACTCCTGGAAACAGCTTTTGATTTGTAACACAGTAGAGTGGGAAATGCTTTTGCTTCCAATATTGAAATAATACTGCAATGTATTTTGCTTGTAAAGAGTAGCACAGGTGTATTAGTAATAAATGTGCTGACAAGACCTCTTAAATCTTCTAATCCCTTCACACTGTAATTAGAGGCCATATCAGGAAAAAAAAAAACCAAACAGAAAAACCCCACCAATATAGAACCGTTAGGCCATGTTTTTTGGGTTTTCTTTGTGTAAGTTCAACTAAGAAGTACTTAAATTTGAAATGCATCTGCAGTTGAGCCTAGACACTGTTAGTTCTGCTACATTGTATAGGCACCTTCTTGTGGAAATGATCAGGCTAGCTTCAGAAAAAACACCATTTGTATAGAGAAGATTGAATGGTACCATCCAAATTTGTCACAGCAGGTGGAAGAGGAAACTATGTCTACCAACTTCATCCTCATCCAGGTAAAAATATTGTGTGAGAGGATGTTCAAGCCACACCAACCACATTATTCTCAGCTGCTGGAGTTGTCCAGGTTCCTTCTTTGCATTTTGATAGAAGAAGAAAGCCCAGCTGCAAATACATACTTTCTGGAAAGACTATAAATCCATATAGATAAATGAGACAACTGTTCTCCTAATTATAGGTTAGGAGCAGGCCTGCTTGCTGTGTGCTTAGAACGAATCAGGAAATCTGATTAGAAATTGTCAGAAATATGACAGACAAGCAGCTATTTGGTAGTACTGCCTGCCCAGTATGTGGGAGCAACACTGAGAGTTCATAAAAGAATGTCTTAGTCTTTCCTTCACCCAGAATAAGTGCCTCAGCATTTAGAGAAACTTCTTTTCAGCAGTTTTCAATTATTATCTTCCATGACTTTGAGACCATATTGCCATCCTCTCTTACCCATTCTTTTCACTTTGGTACTGATTTTGTGGGAACTTGGCCTCCTATCCTAGCCACACCAGTGGTATGTCGCTGTCCTCAACTCCTTGGTTCATTTTAGGTATTTCTCAAAGTGAGGAAAAGTTGTAAAAAACTCATTAAATAACTTGGTTTCGAAAAATAAGGAAGATCTAAGAATTAAATATAAAGATATTCTCCTCAGCTCTTTCAAATGCACTTAAACTTGGGTTAACAATAAGGTTATTGTGACATTTTCCTCAAATTTAAGGAGACCCTTTTACATTTCGCTTTCAGTTTTACTGCACAAAAGTCATAAAGTACAAAGACTTCAAATATTATCAAAATTCAGATATAGCATGGAGAAAACACAATTTGATGACTAAAAGTACACTTAAACCTCATGCATGACTTAGATGTGGAAAGCTCACAATTTTCTCTACCAGTTACTCCTGACAAGTAGAATTTTTCAGTCTAGTTTTCTATATAGTTTATTTACTTCTTTCAAAGCAAGGGTTTGAACAGTTTGGTAGGTGTGGATATGCTATGCTAGAATGGAAACAAACTATATTGCTCCAGTTTGTGGCACCACTAAATCAATAACTAATTCATATGAATGGATTTCAGATCAAATAAATCTGTCAAATTTCCTGGTGGGGAATGTTAATCAGAATAATAAAATGAAATATCTTAAAGAAAGCTTGACATGAAAAAAATGTATTTGGTTGAATATAAGATTGCATTAATTAATAATTTAAAATTGTTCCTAACTGCTTAGACAAAGTCCCCTTTCCATCTGTTCTTACATTGTACTTAAGAGAAAAGGTATGAAATCACAAAGGAAAAAGTCCTGATTCAAAAAGGCCAAGATTAATATTTTATATACTGATCTGGGGAGAAAATGTATTTGCTTTATTAAACCACAGTTTTATCCCTTAGCTAAATTGTTTGAACTAAGACAAAAATGAAAACCCTGTATGTATAAATATGTTGGAACAAATATTTTAAGTTTTCATTTGAAGTGAAGATTATGATTAAAAACCAGATTTCTTTTTACACCTTGGCTGCATTTTAGTTCACGTGTAACTTTCAAAACTTTCATACAGAAAACCTGAAGCATTGAAAATCCTGGAGCCTTTCAGAGTCACACTCTCGTAGTTAGGATGAGGCCAATAGACTGTTGTGAAATATTTAGCCAATTTTATTTCAGTTTGTATATTGTGAGTACTAGCTTTTTTTTACTTAAATTTATTTATTGAAGAACCCAGGAGAAACTGCAGTGGAACCTGGCTCTCTATTGAAGAGTTTTGTTTCTTTGATTGCCTCAAGTGATAATCACAGCTGGAATGAATATTGAGTGTCAGCCAGAGCTAAGGTCTTAAACATTATGCTGAAACTGGCTTAGTTGTTTGGTTTTTTTTTTTTAAAGGCAACTTAAAATTTTATTTTATTCTAAATGGAAATAAATACATTATCATATGGCACTTTATGCATGTAGCTTGCACTCTAAGATCTGGAGAGGCCTGATGTGTTGTTTTTGGTTAGGGGTGCTTCAGAATTTTTCTTCTTCACGCTTTGTCATAAAATAAATTATAGTTCTAATTCTGCAGATGTTTCAAATTTATAGCATTGGACTTGGTGTCAGCAAAACTACACACTAAAACCATTAACAAAAAAGAAAAAATATAGAAAAGAACTGTAGACAGGAACTGTTTCATCGTATGTACACATGTACTAACAATTCCAAGCTTAAGTTTCCCAAGAAATTAAGGTCAGCTGTAAAGTTTTGGTCACAGGATTACTTCAATCCAAATGCATTATCCAGACAACTGTTGTTTATCTTATTATGCTTTGCTGTCATCTTCTTTTGACTGGATGATATCATTAGCAACTTTGATTTCTATGGTTTCTGGATTTAAAGCTTCTTTGCCATTTTCCTCCTTTAGTGGCAGCTTCCTATCAGAAAAAAAGAGGAATTGTGGTAACATAAAAATAAAACAATCTGTAATTTAAGTCTATAACATATATACGCTTCATATAGGTTACAGTGTAGAACAATAGTTTTTTTTAAAGTAATGTATAGTTATTTTATTATGAGCACTGAGGATCTTTGGTTTAAAAGAAATTCATATTAACTCTTTCCATTTCTATAAAGCTGCAAAAATCACATGATAAGAACATTGGTGCTGCTCAAAATGCAGTTCTTCAATAAGACCAAAGAGGGGAAAAAAAGTGAAATTACTTGACCCAAGACAGTACAGAGGTATGTGTTACCTAAGATACTGCGAAACACTTACAGTCAAGCTTTTTGCTTGACTTTTAAATCTCGATTAAACTTTTTTTAATATCTTTTCTAAATGTAAAATCAATTGTATACAAAAGAACATGGCTATTATTGGAGATTATGCCAAGACATAGGTAAAGAATTTCTTATAGTGCAAGGAGGTAATGGAAGTTACCATTAGAAAGTTCTACAGTTTAATTTTCATGGATCACACAATGTAGCTTCATTAATAACTTACAACTCTTTTAAGACTTAGTGAAAACTCTGAAGATTTGGCAAAAGAGTCCCCACCCTCTTGAATGTGATCTCATTGAAAAAGGTCTTGAAAATCATTGATTCCCTTTTGCCAGTAATTAGCTGTCGAAAAATATAGCTGTCAAAAAGATGTATGGTTTACTGAGATGTTCCTGTAATAATGTCTCCAGGGTGTAATAGCTCTTAATTGTGATTCCAGTTTGGGTTTGCTTTCTGTTTATTTACTAGGGAATAGTATGCATATACCTTTTTTATTCAAAATAACTGTTAAATGTTTCAGTAAATTTCTGCTTTGCTTGATTCGATTTCCCAAAGAGCAATACACTGTTCAAAACCTGTCTGAGGAATCTCTTAGGAATGTCTTACTACAAGGCAGTGTTTAACAACAGAAAATAAAACAATACCTGAATTCCCAGTCTTATGAAATGTAAGTTGTTTGAAATGAATTAAGAAAGATGCTGTTTATCCAGAGGTTAAACAATGAACACAACATGTATCTGAGAGAAATCCAAGATTAATTTGTTCTACTACAGTAAAATACATGGGATATATCATCAGATGTCTGGCTCTGAGCACAGAGGGAGGTATCTATTTATTGTCTGTTTCTCATGGCATACCCAAAGGAAACAGATTTCAGCCCACAGCAAGATGCCCGAAAGAATGGAAACAACAGAATGAACATAAATCCATTTTTAACGGTAGGTAAAACACTGGGGCAGAGGAAGGGCAGCTCATGAGATGCATTTTTGGTAGGCAGGCATGTGTGTCAAAGATCTGATTAGGCAAAACACTGAAACAAGTACTAAAAAAACCCCAAGACCTAATTTAATGTAGTTTTAAGAAAAGCAGAGTAATTTCTCAAAAGATGGTGCTGGAAAGAAGGAAATATTTAGTCAAAGTCAAAACTGGGGAATCGACAGAATATCCTGTGTGGAAATTTAAAGAAATTGGTTTAAGTGGATTAAGACCACATTACAAAATATTTGAAATAGGAAGATTTGCTAGAACCCTGTAGAAGGATACTGGACATCACTGAAATCCATGTTCATGCAAACAGTGAGATAAAATTAGCCTTGCTTTTACATTCAAGCAGTGAACAACAACTCAACAAAAGCTATACACAAGTAAAAAATTTTATCCATCAAAATTTTCCTCATCACAAAGTCCATGCACCATTCTTGAACCTTATTGTATTTTGAAACTTGTGGTTTTGATGTTTTTTTAATAGGGTGTGAATTATGAATCCAAGTTATCATTAGACATTGTTCTTTTTCCCTATGAAAACATTTTTGTTATTTTGGAATTTTTGTTTCCATTTGCTTTAAATACATATTTAATATCTACTAATAGATTAAATAATTTTCCTCTTTCACTAATTCAAGTGTTCTAATTATATCAATTTTTAAAGAATACCAAATTATTCTTTAGCTACATCTATTGGAAAGAATTTTATTTTTTTCAGCTGAGCAGACTAATCCTTTCAAATGTTTGTTCATTTTATAATAAAAAGATTTTTTAAAAAAATCCAACAAAAACCCAACAAAAAGTTCTCTCACTTTAATCAGATGTTGGCTGCTATCAATTATTAATAATATTGACTTCCTCTAGCACTGCATGTGGCCTAACATCAACAGTCTGCTGATACCCATATAAAACTTTAACTTAAATATTTACTTTCTTATTTTATAGAAAAATGACTCCTAGCCATTTTGATACTGAAATTCACCCAACTGCATTAATATTAAGAAAAAGTCAACCAATATTAGAAACATATTAATGTCAGACTAGGAATGTAATTATTGTACCACATTGTATGTGGTACTTTATTCGTATTACAAAAATGTGATACGAAATGCACAGCTTAAACTGATTTCCTGCCAGCATGATTAAAACTTGTTGACTTGCAGGTAAAGTGCTTTGAGCTAATCTGTCATACGTGGATTCTAAACATGACTTTGACAAGGATCATCTGAGATAAGGTAAAAAATAGTTTGCCAAATAATATACTTAGCAATATAATAAGAATATTATTGTAAGAGGAAGTAATCTCTTTACAAATTAGTTCCCACAACTTCTTAAATTCCATTTGAAATTCTGAGTGTAATTTGTTACATTATGTTACATTATGTTATTCAACATAATTCAATAATTCTTAAAAATATTTTATCTAATTTAACCTCAAGGCTTATCTTGCATACCTTTAAGACAGCCAGAATTAGTCATAATGAACCCCACTTTGTTTCACTGACTGCCCGAAATATCCTTGAAATTTTCTTTCCTGCAAGCTAAGCTCTCCCCTCCAAGATCCCTTCTGGTCATCCTCACTCTGCCCAGCATGTGTCTTTCTGGCTGTTGTTGACAATGCATTTTTGTGTTATTCCTACTGAGAGACTTCTCCTCTACTGCATCTTCCCTTTGTGCGTCTCACTCCTACTTTATATTGCTTCTCTGTTTCATTGGGTATGATCTGTGGCTGAGTCTTTCCATATTCCCCTGGTATCAATGGCCCTTCAGGTGTCCCCATTGCACCATCTCTTTTCATCTTTAGTTTCCCAAGTGACACTGTCCCAGATCTTTAGCTGACTTCTGTACAGATGTGCTTTGGGCTGCTGACACCTTTTGCCACTGGTTGTGAGGGAAGAAATTACAAAGAAGGAAACTGTCATCATTATTAACATCCCTTAGCAGTCCTATTTTACCAAGAACATAATGCCCATCAAATACTTATCAGTTGTTCCTGGGAGTTAGTTTTTCGGGGGTTTTTGTTGGTGCTTTTTTTTCTTTTGTATTGTTTTTCTGTCATGATGGTGGGACTGATTCTTTCCCCCTCCCCTAAGATAATAAAATATTTTTGATTTTAACATTCTCATATTTCATTCCTGTCAGCTGATCTAATGATTGTGACAAGCAGAAAGAAGTGAACTGGATCTTTCCTGGTATCATGTTTCCTGCAAGATGCAGCTGATTTGCAAGATCTGGTGCTAAAAACAGTCTTGAATCGTGAACAAACGTGGACATGGTGCTTTACCCACTAACATATCCAAGGCTTGCTGGACTTCTACAATGTTTACAACTACATTCCCCTGACTCTTTAGATAACTGTGAGCTTTCCACTGTGCCCCTGATTATAAATTCTAATATGAAGAGCAAACATATCAGTAGTCACTCAACAGATTGCATAATTATTTCATTAACAAGTTCAAACTCTCTGTGCACAGCTCCTTCAAAGAACTATACAACTTAATGTGCAGCTACTTAAGTCCCTACTTACTAAAAATATCAATGGCAGCCGGTAGGAAACCTTTATTTTAATTAAAGGTTCTGGCTCTTACAGTTTTACATAATGGCAAAAAATGAAATTTCTTTGTAAATTCAGAAAAGAAAAAGACTGCTTTGTAAGAACACCCTCTCCTTTTAAAGAACAACTATGATTTCATCAAATTATCAACAGGTGAATTTCTGTATTTACTACATAATCATCTTCATAACCTTGATGCCTTGAAAATGTCATGAGATAGGAGATTTTCCCAACACATGGAAAGTGTTGAGCTCAAAGCAGAGAAAACTTAGAGGTTTCTTCAGTAATTTCATCCCTGGGCACAATGATGGTCCCATTATTCAGAAGACAGCCAGAGCCTGTGAGCATGGCTGCAGACTGCTGTGGTTTTTGCACTGAGAGAAGGTTGCAGGGACAGGAAGGGGGGATGAGGAAACGGAGCAGAGGCTGCCCTTCAGCACGATTAATCCAATTACACTCTGTGGACTTAAATACTAAACTAAGTTCTGAGCTATATGTATGAAAGCAGGAAAGGGCCACTCCAGTGAGGAGCTGGGCTTCTGGAGCACAGTATCCTTGTGCCCCATCTTCAGGATGTGTGTGAAGATGCATGTGAGACTCAATTTAAGGTCATTCATGAGAGTTAGGAGATTGTTCCCACAGGATAGTTAATAATTGCTGGGTGGGTGGTAAAGACGAGGTACAGCCAAATTAAAAAATCCTTCTACTGCTGTGCCAGTGCCAGTGAAGTACCATGATTTAGACTGATTATTGTAAAAACCAAACCAATAAAACAAACCCTACACTCCCACACTGCCTTGCCACAGCAGACCACTCTGGTGATGCTGTGTACCTCCCTTCAGAGTGTGGGAAGTCCAGCCAAGATCAGCTTGTGTGAAACTCCCGGGAATATCAGGCTACTTACTCTGGTTCTGTGAGGGGAGTTGTCTCATTTGGCTCATTTACTGGACTCCCATCTTCATGGCTGGTAATTCTTTCATCCTCTGTTCTCATTTCCACTATTGGCTCTTTTGATCCATCTTTCCTAAAAATTATTAAAAGAGCTTTAGTCTCTTATCATCACATTAACTACGTACATTGCACATAAAGAATTACTAAGATCCCTTCTCTCAAAAGTTGGCAAAGAAAAGGCAGAACTAATCATCAGTGACTAACACCACCAAGACACATTTAACAGCGTGTTCCCAATTCCTTGAAGTCTTCAAAGCATCCTGTATCCATGGTTACTTCCCTAACTCTGTAAACATGATGAATTAGCATCTCAAAAGAGCATTTTGTTTATGACTAATAATAAGGTGACAGCTTCTTCATGGGAATAGATGAAAACTTCCCTAACCTAGTATAATAACGATAGGACTTGATGCCTAGTTATACTTGAACTTTTCTGGCAGCGTTAAAGAGCCATTATGTGAGTATATACGCCAGAAAAGTGTGCTTTAATCTCCTGAGATTGTGACAACTCCAGCTGCCATCGATGCAAAGAGCCCTTGTGCAGTAAAAATCTAAGCCCTTCTGATTTTGCTGGTAGAAAAAACTGTTTTTATATCATATTTCCTCCATTTGAGGAACAACTGCTAGTCTCTCACAAGTAAGTAAATGTATAAATATTGTGCTAATTAAACAATTAATTACAAGGAGATGGAGCAGTGAGTACTGTCATTATGATTTTGTTGGTAACCAAAGAATCATAGAATAGTTTGGGTTGGAAGGGACATTTATAGCTCATCTAGTCCAATGCCTCTGCAACTAGCAGAGACATCTTCAACCAGATCAGGTTCCTCAGAGCTTCATTCAATCTGACTTTCAGTGTTTCCAGTAACGGGAGGTCTACAACCTCTCTGGGAAACCTGCTCAAATGTTTCACCATCCTCATTGTAAAACAGATTTTCCTCATGTCCAATCTAAATCTACCCACTTTCACTTCAAAACCATCATCTCTTGTCTTTGTAAAAAGTCTGTCCCCATCTTTTTCATAAATTCCCTTCCAAAAGGATGCAGAAAAGTCTTTATCTCAGCCTGACCTCACAGAGAGTGCTCCATCCCTCTGATCATCTTTGTGTCCTCCTCTGGACTTGATCCAACAAATCCATGTCTTTCCTTTACCAAGGACTGCTGAGCTGGATGCAGCACTCCAGGTGAGGTCTCACCAGAGCAGAGGGGTAGAATCACCTCTCCTGGTGACGGTCATGCTTCTGGTCATGCTGCTTTTGATGCAGCCCAGGACACCTTTGGCTTTCTGGGATGTGAGCACACATCCAGCTTTTCAAGAACCAGAATCCCCAAGTCCTTCTCTGCAGGGCTGTTCTCAGAAAAATGGACATGATCTGGAAATATCTGTTCACTGCCATAAAATATTAACAATACATACTAATTAACAATACTTATTAAAAGTAATAATTAACTTTTATACAATTTTGCTCTCAAAAGGCAGATCAGATGATACCTGAGATATATATAGATATATATACATACATATATACATATATATATATGTATATGTATATATTTACAAAAAAAACCCTCTTTTGATGCAAATATTTTCTTCCTATATCCTGGAACAGCATCAGCTGCAGTCTACAAGCAGAGGGTAACTGAGTTATAGATGAACAATTACTTCTATATTTAACAGATTATTTTCTGGACTGGGATGTTGTAGGGAGCAGTTAGACTGCTACAGGCCACACCAAAGACCTGGCTAAATTCTTCTCTAATTCATGTCTCACACTTTCATATTGTTTCTTCAAGATAATGGATAAAACAGGCTTTTGCAACAGGAAGTATCAGGAAAACTCTACCATCCTCTGACAGGTATCCTTAAGCAAAATCTTTGTAGGTTAATAAGAATGTACCCCAGATAGAGAAATAGTGTGAAGAAGAATTAATAGGTAGAAATCTAAAAGACTTCTGTCTATTAAAGAAAACCCAAAATTACATGTGATTATTTATCCTTGTAAGTGACACTTAAGATGCACAAATGGATACAAAGCTCATTTTGGTAGATGATGCACTTAACTTTCATGGCTACCTCATACCTAGGAAAAAATAAGGATGTAAATTGGACTGGGGGATGGATTGGTGAGTTCTTCTTGCTTTGTTGATACATCTACAGTCTTACAAACAGTACTGCATGACAAAAGGACTAAAAAAGATGTTACTTGTGACCAGCAGTCATGTATATTTACAGAAGGTAGAAACTGTAGCATTTCAAATTTTAAAGAAGGGAGAGTGATTTGTAGGAAATCCATTATGTCATGGGTGTCTGTCTGTGCTACATGTATTATATATATATATCTCCTACAATCAAAATGTAACCAAGAACCATATCATAAACCACCTAAAAATCCAGAATACAAACTAGCATATTTAAAACAGAGAAATGTCAGTGAATTTTAGGCAATATCAGTTACCATGATATAAATTTAAATGTTGACTCTTCAAGTCTGTCCTGGGAGTTTAGTCTGACAGTTTATTAATGCAGAGAATAGGCTAAAATAAGAACTGTCCCAAATATTTTAAGGTCTGACTGACTGAAGACCATTCTGACAAGGAAAGAAATATGATTAAATAACATAGTTGTTCTTGCAAAAGAAGTGCAACAGAAGAATTAATATCAAGAGACCAGTTCGATGCTTTTTTGGGACACCATGGAATGGCATTTGGCAGTAAGATGTTGATAACAAGGTATAAACTGCTGTCAAGTGACATTTCTAACTTTATCTCCCTAAGGTCTTCCCATTAAGGAGAGTCTGTACACCAGTTTATAGTTGGCCACTCCTTGAATGGGAAACAGCATAAACTGAAGTGCTGTGCTCAATAGGAAAGGACAGCTGAGTCAGTGCCAGAAGCTTCACATCTTGATTCTATTGATCTGGACAGGCTGGCTTCACACGATGGAAAAAACACTGCTAGTCTTTCTCTCACTGTCAGATGTGGAGAATTAGGAAATAGCTAGTTTATGCCATTACTTCTATTTAGAAGCATTATAAATACTCTTGTGTCCTCTCACAACTTGTTTTGTTCTGTGGAGTTGTTCCTGAAATGGCACCTCTTTTAAGAAGAACCCAACCAAGATGTGTAGCCAAGTTACCTAAGAAAGACACAGCCTGAAACCAAATAGCCAAAATTAAATTCCAAAAAGACACTTACACCTCCACTACTGGCTATGGAGACACCTGCTCAGCTATGAATAATGAGGGCTGCAAGATCTAGTGTGCTCTAGATCCATCTGAAAATGGATGGGACCTAGGAAGCTGAAGGATAATGAATTGTAAAGCCTGACTTTTGGGAGAGGCACATAGCAGTTGGACCAGCAAATGTTATTTAAACCACACGCAGACAGCATTCTCACAAATATTACAGTGCACGTGTAAGTTGCCTACCAGACGAACAGGATGAGAAAATTATGGGTTTTTTTCTAGTAAAAAAAGGAAATGTTCAAAATGAAGGCCCATATGTAATCTTCTTTCTAGTTTACCTATTGAAAACTCAGTAAATGTCACGTCTCCAAAGTGTGATTATTTAACGTAATCAGTATTTGAACTGTTTTGCCAGAGATCTCACTATCCACTTTAATAATTTAAGAGACCGTATTTTCACATCAATGATCAGTTCATTCACATTTGTGTGATGGAGTAGCCACTACAAAAGAGTATTTGTGAGAATCAGTATTGATTATTTCCCACTCATGTTTAGTGATCATTGACTGTTGCTATAAAGAACAATCACTCACCACCATTTCACCAATATCCAACTCAGCACTCCTATTAAAAAAAAAAATCGACAAGATCTTTCATTCCGAAAGTCCACACACGAGAATCAAGATTTTCCATCAAGTGCTATATCTAAGAAGTAAAACCCTCTCACAGATTTTCTATAATACCATGTCCTTCACTTGTGGATTTACTGGCACTGTCACAGCCATAGGCCAAGTTTCTGGGTGTTAGCAGCTCAAAGACGGATTTGCAGAAATGGAGTTACAATGATCCATTACCTGCTTCTCATGAACCAAATCTGTGTCTCCAGCTAGTACTGAATTACAATTGATTTCCTTTGTGTCAAGCTGGACAAAGAGGTCATCCTAAACTGAGCTACAGTGTATTTCTTTTTTGTGTCTCAACTTTTCTTTTAAAGGCAATAAACAACTTTACACACTTCAGAGAAACACTTTTCCAAGTAGTAGAAGCATTTTATTAATTCCCTTTGCAACACCACAAAATGGCCATAAAGTTAATATAAATTGGACAGCCAACCTTTTCTTTTAAGAATGCTTCCAACCCATGTGATTAATACTCACAAGTAAGCAGCTTTTCCTTCTTCCAGTTCTTTACTTTTTCCACTTGAACCACTCTTCTTCCCACAGATTCTCCTGGTGATGCACATGAGCAATCCACATTGTCGTACAAAGAAGCAGCTAACATCAGTCACAACCAGGATTAACAAAAGGGCTGCCACTCCCAGGCCAATGACAGCACCAAGTCCAAGACCATTAAAAAGAGTGTCTTCAAGGAAAGAAAATTAAGATATATTAATAACATTAATGCTAAAATATGATTTTCTAAGCTGTTGGTCAGGAGAGTAAAGAATGTTTAGGAATGAACCATTCAGAAATTATTGGAAATAAACAGTCCTGATGAATACACATATATTAGCCGATTAAAATCACAAAAATACCCCATTTCTTCTGCGTAATATTTTCTGATTGCCAAAATTCCAGTAAGTTCACAAAACACAAACAGCATTATTTAATAGAAAATAATATCACATCTTAACATTCCATGACTAAGAGTATCAATAAGCAGCCTAAGGAAAACATTTCCAATGTTCAACATGAACACTGGTATAAGTTATCTTTTCTGCATTCCAAATACAATTAATTAGCAGTGGTGCTAAGCAGAATTATTGAAAGGTTTAAGAGATTGACAAACCAGTATTTATTCTTGTAATTTTCTGAATTAGAGTGAAAAATAATTTAAGGCATTTAATCTGCAAACAGTTGCACGCACTTAGTCTTAAATAATCTAATATGGAGGAAAATATGTGTATTGTCAAATGATTACAGGGTTAGGACCTCATCTTGTTTAGTCTTGTACCTTGCAAATGCAATCATACACTTCAAAATAAACATATTCCACACCTGATCTTGCTTTCTGTGTTTGAATTTTGAGAGCTGATGTTTAGCTAATTTTACTTCATTACAAATGTCAGGAAAAATACTTTAGTGTTTTGCCTCGGTTGATATTCCCATGATAACAATGCTACAAACCCTTTTGAATAGTGTGATTCTCAGGAGTCTGTGAACTCAGATGAGGCTTATAGAGGAGAGGATTTGTATCTGATCATTGTCTAGGGGAAAAAAAGGCTCATGGATCCAGCTAATTCAAGAAGATGCCAAACTAGCTCAGCTATTGGCCAGTGACAATTTCCTGGTGTGAGACTGTGCTGAGTAAACCCCAGGGGAGTGGAATTGGGTGAATTTGCCCATGGGTGTTGCACACCAGCATTGCTTCCCTGGCGCTCCCATGTCCTGGAGCGGTGCCTGAGTCAGCACCACTCACTGGGACATTTCCATCTGCTGCTCTGCCTGTTGCCAAAATAAAAGCAAGATTATTCTGACCAGAGATTACTTGAATCCTGTTGTAACAGACACCAAACAATTACACAATGTAATATAATATAAATATTTTTATTGGGTTACTAATATAATCTTCCTAGTCTTTCTCTTCCAACTCCCCTATACACTATAGATTGTTTTCAGATTAAGCACAGCACTTAAGCTTTCATATTTCTGCTTAAATAATTTAAATGATAATATCTTTACCACTTCAAATGTAATTTGAAAGTTATTCTAAATCAATAAATATATATTCTTGGTCTAGTCTTTGTTTAGAACTCTAAAATGGAAAAGTAAAAACTTTTTTCAAAAGAAGGGGAACATTTTACTTCTTAAGCAATTGACTTCATTATCTATTGCATGGGTTGTTTTATTATAGAAATGATCTTCACAATGTTATTATACAACAAGCTAGGATTCAATGTATATATTTCCATGGATGGATAAGCAGAAAAACAGACAGATATTATTTCCAAGTTATTTGCCTTTGTTCAGAAAGACTTAAAAACCACTACATAAATTATAAAAATAATGGTGCAGCAATGAAATTATGTATCATTTATGACTGCCCTATCAGCAATGTCAGAACTTTATGTTTTAAATTAATTTGGGGTTTTTTTTCCCCTTTTTTAAACAACAACATTCCTACTTAAATATTATACTTTCCAATACATCTTCCAAAACTTACTTTATTTCCTATATCCACCCACATATTTGGTAAATTCCTTTGTAATCATCAGTAATTTTTGTTTACCAGTGTGAATTGTCAGGAAGATACAAGTAGATATTTAATTCCAGTTTATTAAAAAGCTCATATATCTCAATTGTTATAATACCAGTAAATTCTATAGTCAGCTTTAGAGACCTCATACAGTGAATCTCAGTATCTTCTCAGCCATCAACTAGAATGTGAAGGAGAAAAATTAGGGTCATTTAATCCAAATTTTGAAAGAAATTCAGGGGGTTTTTACTGGTTTAGTTTTAGGAGTTTTTTCCTTAATACAGTGTTAAAAAGTTTTTACTATGAAGAGATACATTTTGCACTGCTGTGAACAGCACTGTTAGTGTCCTTGGAACATTGCGAAATGGCAAGGTTCTCATTCTAAGCGATCCAGTGACAGAAATGACTACGCAGTATCTTCACTGGTGAGTGAAGAAATGTTTACAGTCACGATATTGCTCCTCTGCTTTGCCATAGTTGCGTGGGACACTCTGTTTCTTCATTTTTAGTTTTCTTCTTATGGGTGAGTCATCTGAGACACAAGTATTTGACTGCTGCATATTTCTCCATCTCTTCACGGCTGATGACTTCCTTTACATTCAGCATTCCCCATCCTTGCTACTGCCCTACCAGTCCCAAGTAATTTTTTTCCAACTGGAAACCCTTTTGTTCCTGTAGGTTTCTGTTCTGTAAGTCTGATTTCTTAAAACTGTCAACACTTTTCCAACATTTCTCTCCTTTATCTCCTGCACCCTAAAGGGTGACAGTAACATCGCCAAATCCAGTGGTGAGGTGAGGGGCATGGCTGTGATCAGCCTTCTCACCTGTCTGAGGATCTTATGTACTTCTTCTGAAAACAGATAGAAATTGGACTGCCTTGTTCTTTAAATCTATCTGTGTTATGGTTTATCTTTAATTTTAGTGAAAACACATAAAATTATTTTTTAGAAGCTTATCTGTGGCTTAATTCTGTTCTTTCTTAAATTGCTTTGATTTTGTACTTGCCTATCTGCTCCCATCAAAGTCAGCTGTAAAGCTAATCCAAACAACTATTAAAGCAGTTAAGGCCTCTCCTCACTGGTTTCAGAAATCATATCCCAATTTAATTTCAAAACAATGGGAATTTTTTTTGTTATATGTTATGACATCAACAGAAGTTCTAATTCTGTGACTGAATGAAATATTAATGCCATACTACAAATAGCGTTCCCACCAAGTTTGAAAAGCAACTTTGTCATCAAAAAATGTTGTCTTAAATTATTATATTGTTATTGTTATTATAGTTATATTACAGAAGCTATTTTAAATATTTGGGGTTTTTGCAGTTTCCCAGTATGTACAAAACAAACTCAAAATAGTAGTCCTACTTTGTACTCTAAAATAACAAAGTATTTATGCATTATATACGTTTTTATTTTCCTAGTTGAACAAAAACAATTTCAATCACAAAATTTCAAAGTTAATGTGAAAGAATCAGTTCTTAGAAACTCTTTCAAAATGTTTATTGTATACCTGACTTAATCGTCTAACTATAGAGGGCCTTTTAAAACACTCCTTGTTAAAAAAAAAAAAAAAAACAGGGAAGTAGTTCCAAAAAAAACAGTTCCAAAAAACAGTTCCATAGTTCTGAATGAGTTTTAATTGGAATTTGTTAAAAATATGCTAAATTTAAAAGGATATGGTTTTTTTTATACAGAATGTGGCATAAATAATGTAATACCATGCCATGATGATGAAGGAAACTGACAACTTTAAAGACACTTTTTTCACTGACTTCTTCAAATAAATGATCATCAATGAATACTTATGGAAATAAGTTTAAAAAACTCCCAGGAATGTAAAAAATAAACTAAAAAAAAAGCTAAAAGCAATTTGTTTTCTACAAATGTCATCGAAAGTTTTGGCAATATTAACGTTCTTCCTATTAAATAAGTTATGTTTCTAATGATTTCTAATGAGATAATTGAACATTTTTGCAGGAATCATTATTTGATCAGAAAGAGGAATGAAGAGTTTTGGCAAGTATAACAAAATTTTCCAGTGAAAAGAACTAAGTGAAAAGATAAAGACTCTCAAATAGAAGTTCAGACTAAATTCCTGTAAGGGTTTTGTACTAAATACTCTAAGGGAAGCAGGTAGAAAAGGGAGAATCTCCATCTATACATGTGCACAGAATCAGAGCATGGTTTGGGTTGGAAGGAATGTTAAAGCTCATCTCATTACAACTCCCCTGCCATGGGCAGGGACACCTCCTGCTAGACCAGTTTGCCCAGAGACCCATCCAAAGTGGCCTTGAACACTTCCAGGATTGTGGCATCCGGAGCTTCCCTGGGCAACCTGTGCCAGTGTACAGGTCTGCTTTACATATGGCAAATAAAGCTTTTGCTTCTGCACAGGAACAAAACATGCAACCTCAATATATTCAGACCAATGTTACATGAACCTATGTCCTTTGAGGTGACAGAATTTCTCTGTGCTCTTACAGAATCACATTGTATATATTCAATTACTGCTGCAATAAAATAGCAATTGCAAGCTTTATAACAAGGATGCTGTGTGATCTGGGGGGTTGGATAAGGAGACGTCCAGACATCCTTTTCACACCTTAAGTAATACTAAGCTTTGTTGGGGAGAAAAAAGCATATTAGCAACTTCTGTTGGGGAGAAAAAAGCATATTAGCAACTTCTTGTGCATTATTCCCTTCCCTCCTCCTTAGCAGGCATGGATTGAAGTTAAGATGAAAGATAGATGATTACCAATACCTCCCTTTTACAGTAATTTGAGTTTTTAAGGAAAAAAAAGCAATGCTATAAAATACTTTCCTAGCTTACAGGGCAACACCTGGCTGCTACAAAGGCATGGTGCAGAGTTATGATACATGTTTTTCCTGTCTTTCAAGACAGTCAGAAGATAAAGTAAACTGCTTTCAATCTAATATAAAAATATGAAAATTACAAACTAACTAGAGGGTGAAATTGAAATACTGCAAAGGGTCATGGCAGGAAAAAAACATTCTTGCTTATCAAGTTGAACTACACTTTTGTGTTGACCCTTAAAAATGTGCCCAACCATGACGGCTATTTCTGCACTGCCTCTGAATATTGTCTTTGATTTTATATCTGATCTGGAACTTTTCCTAGATTCAAAGTCCTACAAAATGCATGTACTTACTCAAAACCTCTAAAAAGTCAGAAAATATAGGTCTCAAAATTTTTTATCCATTGAGGAGCACCAAAAAAAATCATAATGCAAAATTAAACAGCTCTATAAAATTTTCTACCAGTTAACAGTAAATTAGTGGCAGGCCACGACCAAAAGAAGCAAAGAACCAGTGATCCCTCCCTGCTACTCAAAGAAACTCCAATACTTTAGCTGCCACATCCAGAGCTGCATGACCTGCTTTTGGCAATTTATATCAATAAAACTTTTCTTTTGAGCCAGTAAGTGCCCAAAAGCACAATGTCTTCCTTCAATTGAAAAAAACAAATCACTACATTTGCAACATCAGCTTGCAAGAAATCATTAGGATTCTATGCAACATTTACTGGGGGTGTGTTTGATGCAAAAGAGAATGTGACAGTAAGGAGCATTCTTTTCTCTCCCATTCCTTAACACAAAAAGATGCTATCAAGGCTATAATCGACATTAATTGTAATGCCTTTTCTTCCTCAGTGGTTTTTCCTATAACTCTCTGCTAGGACAGATACTGCCGAAGGGCAGTGGACAAACACATGGATGTGTGCTCTGAGCCGCACGACTGAGTAATGTGTTCTGACAGATACACTTGACACACAGCTTTGAAAAATAAGGGGACAGTACTACTGGATTCCTCTAACTTTCTTCTACTTATAAGTGACAGATCTCCATTGTCTCCCATCTTGGATGAAGTCTGAGCTGGAGTGAGTCAGGGGAGCCTGTAGTGCCACTGGGACTATCAGTTACACAGATGAGAGCTACTGAAATAAGTGTGTCTAGAAGGCTGTACTTTTCTGACACTTATCTAAGTGAAGGAGTTTTTCTTCATTATGGCTGAGATCTTCTTGCCAACAAGTTTTCTGAAATGGATTTTTCCCTTTAAATTTTACAGGAAAATGTCTTGTATTATGACTCTCTCAGGATACTGAGTAAGTAGGACTTGAGTTCACATTTCCTCTAATGGCCCTTTACAACATTTGTCATGGAAAGGTGTTTTAATAGACATAAATGCAATAGCTAAATGAAAGAAATGCAATGTAAATAGCAGCTCAAGTGTTTCTGGCAACAGTGTCTTGTCCATGGCCATTGACGGATAACAAGGGAAAGGATAGAAAAAACCCCTTTCTTTACTATAAAAAAGCATGCTGTGTTGTGAAAATGTTCTCTGGCGTTGTTTACTATTTTTTTAAGCAAAGTTTTAAAAAAGAGATCCTTTGCATAATCAAACTATCCCTAAGCAAACTTCAGGAGCATTTCTAATATGCCTAAAGAGTTAGCGGTTTCTCCTACAGCAGCTTTTTCCTTGTATTTACTCAGTCATCATTGTAAAGGCTATTTTTTTAGCATTGTCTCCTTCCATGGGAAGCCCCAGAAAAATGCAGGTAGAGAGATCCCAGTCCTCCTGTGCCTTGAGAGGGAAAGGCTGCACTGTGGATTCATGGCATCAGCACGGCTCCCAGGTTTTGGTTTTCAGCAGACTAGGGAAAATAAGTTTCTGTGTCCCAGTTTCCTCCACTCAAACTGACAGCAGATTTACTGAACACGTCTCTTGGAGGAGTTTCTAAGAACCTCTGCAGATTAATTAAGATTGATGTGAGTATTGAGAACATACACTTCTGTGTGGTTTCAGGACTGCTATTACATAAAAGGATAAATTATTTTAATTGCTTCATTTAAGACAATTCAAAACCATTCTGTGCATATACCACAGAGACATGAGAAATTTTTGAATCTTTACAGCTGATGACAATCCTAAGAAGGGTATTGTAGCCAGGAGATCTGAAAAAGAGTCAAACTATCTCAGGCTTGTATTTAAGTTGAGAAAATATTTCAAGTTTGAGAGCATTTTCTTTAAGATG